>OY978526.1:25410072-25900072 GCA_963854835.1 Megamerina dolium | reverse complement strand
AATGAGTTTACACATTGAAACAAAATTCAAATTTTCAACTTGCTTAGCCAAAAACATGAACTTTTATTTCCATATACACATTTTTTTTATTAGTTACAGATATTTACAGTATTTGTAAAAGATTCATGAAAAAAAATTGCAAGTTCTACGCAAAAGAAAACAAAAATAAAAAATACAACAAAAAGAAATTTTACTCAATTTTACAAGTGTCAAGAAACTCTTTTCACAACTATTTTTTTAATTCCTTTATGCAACACTTCAACGATTAACGGTACATTTACAGTTATCTTTTTGCGTAAACGCGTTGCAGTGACCCGTTCCTATGATTTTGTTTGTTAGTTTGTGATTAATTTTTCCACATTTTCCACATCATCTGTTTAAATATTGTGTTTTTAAAATGCCAGGCAAAAGGTTATCGGCTGAAGTGGTTCAGCTTATATACTACAATCGCCAATTGGGAGAAAATGTGGAGAAGTTATCAGAAATGTTCTCTGTAACACGTAAGACAATTTATAATGTTTTAAATCTAGCTTAAAATGAGGGTAGATTGGAGCCAATGTGTGGAGGTGGCCCTAAGCTTAAAATTACTGATCGGGCAGAGCGCTTAATGATGAGGGAACTGCACAAAAATCCACAAATTTCGACCAGAACGCTTGCGGAGAAACTAAAGGAAGAGTGTGGTATAGTGCTTTCCCATGAAACTGTACGACAGGCGATACTGAGAAACAAATACTCATCAAGAGTTGCTCGTAAGAAGCCGCTGCTATCAGCACAAAATATTGAAAGACGTTTCTCCTTCGCCTCAAGGCTCATTTCTCAACCTGATGAATATTGGGACGACGTAATATTCTGTGACGTGACAAAAATGATGTTGTATTACAACGATGGACCGACCAGAGTGTGGCGCAAGGCATTAACAGCTTTAGAAAATCGACACATAATTCCTACTGTTAAATTTGGAAAAATGTTCATTATGATTTGGGGATGTATCTCAAGCAGAGGAGTAGGAGAATTGGCTTTTATATAGTCAACCATGGACGCACAACATTATTTAGGCATTTTGAAGAGTCATTTAATCAGTAGTGCGAAAAAATGTGGGTTCATCAGAGAGGGCAAACCGCATTTCAAATTTTATCAAGATAATGACCCAAAGCATAAGGCGAGTAGGGTGCGACTGTGGCTTCTTTATAACTGCGGTAAAGTTATGCATACACCAGTCCAAAGTCCAGACCTTAACGCTATTGAAAATCTGTGGGTCTACTTAAAGAAAAAGGTGGCTAAAAGGCAACCTAAAAACCGTACAGCACTTAAAACTGCTATATTGGAAGAGTGGCAAAATATACCGAGCAGTTATGGCCTAAAAAAGTTGGTTTATTTTATGAATAAACGGCTACAATCCATCAAAGATGCTAAAGGTGGCCATACTAAATACTAAATATTTTACTTGATCAAATTTTAACTAATAAATATTATAAAAAAAGACTATCGTTTGTGAAAAGAGTTTCTTGACACTTGTAAAATTGAATTAAATTTCTTTTTGTTGTATTTTTCTTTTCTTTTGCGTAGAACTTGCTATTTTTTTCATGAATCCTGTATAAATACTGCAAATATCTGTAACTAATAAAAAAAAATGTGTATATGGAAATAAAAGTTAATATTTTTGGCTAAGGAAGTTGAAAATTTGAATTTTTTTTCAATGTGTAAACTCATTCTTGACATACTATATATATATGTATATATATAAATATATATGTATATATATATAAATATATATATATATATATATATATATATATATATATGTATATATATATATATATATATATATATATATGTATATATACATAAATATATATATATATATATATATATATATATAAATATATATATATATATATATATATATATATATATATATATATATAAATATATATATATATAATCATATGATACATATAAATATACATATATATAATTATGTATTATCATAATAACAAATACACGGTGTCCAATAAGTTTTAATAAAAATGTTTTTCGCTATATTAAGGCAAGTTGACGAAATGAATGGAAAAATTGTATCCAAATGAGTTGTCTTATACATTTTGAAAAATTATAAAAGGTTTTTATTTATTACGCCCCCCTTTGCTTTTTTTACTAAGCCCAATCTCTTTTCAAAAAAGTTGCATGCGGCACGTACATGATTCATGGGCATTTCCTCCCATATCTTTTGTAAAGTTTTACGTAGCTGCCCCAAATTTCTTATTTTATAGTCGTTGAGCTTTGCTGTTATATATCCCCATGCGAAGAAATCCATAGGATTAAGATCAGGGCTGCTTGGTGGCCACTCATCCATCCTCAAAAAATCAGCCAAATTCTCTTCGCATCAGTCTTGACAAATTTTTGCAGTATGTGATGGCGCTCCGTCTTGTTGAAAACAATAGTAGTCGTCACCAAACAAGTGTTTGCAAGCAGGGAGGACTACTGACTTCAAAACGTGCTCTTTGTAGTACACAGCATTTACTTTGACCCCTTTTTCAATAAAAATAAGCGGCAATTTACCCCTCTTGCAAAATCCGCCCCAAACCATGATCGAGAGAGCACTCTGATATCTGGGGACAAATAATTCTGATTCAGGAACATCCTCCAATGAAACAGCCCATACTCGGTCGTTCTGTGCATTATGCGATTGCTGCAACACGAAAAGTTTTTCATCAGAAAATACGAACTCGTCGCCACCGTGCCAAGCCTGAATACTGCTGACTCTTTCAGCTCTCTTGTCCTTTGAAGAAATGGAAACGCCGTGAATTTTTTGTTTTTTGTACGGCTTAAGTCCAACATCTTTTTTTAATAGCAAATGAGCAGATGACTTGCTTATTTTTAAAGAGGCAGCTATTTTTCTCACGGAGCGGCACCTTTTTCGTCGAATTTGCTCTCTTACAATTTTGATATTGCTCTTCGTCCGGGCAGTGCGTGGACGGCCACTTTTCGGTCGATTTTCAGTAGACCCAGTTTCCTTAAATCGTTTTATGGTCTTATAAACAAAATCGCACTTGATTCCACCTTGTTTCAATGATTTGAAAATTGCATATGGCTTTATGCCTCGCAAAAATTGATTAATAATTACTTCGCGCACGTTCATCGTTTTTATTTAACTCAACTACAGCTGAAATGAAATGAATTCTATGACACGCTGCTCAGAAATCTAACGGGATTTCATATATATCAAAATAAAAACATACGCCTACTTTCTGTTATTTAAAATTAACGGAAAACATATTTATTAAAACTTATTGGACACCGTGTATATATCACTAAATTAGACAAATCAGAGCACTTATCATGAATGACGCCAGATAAGATTTGAAAGTACGTCGTTGAATCATCAAAAAGTTTAACTTCGGTAATACCAAAGCTTAGATACCCGAAACGATGGCAGACCTACAGTTTTTATTAAAAAATATAAAATAAAAATGTTCATAAGTCTGGAAATTATTATACTATCATGCATTTAAAAGTAATCGTAATTGGCATCCAAAGGCCCAAAATGTCACGAAAAATGAAATAAAGTTAAAAAATTGTTCCGTCTTTCGTATGCGTAATATCCGAATATATATACATGCAAAGGTGCATATTGTACACAGGGTGAAATAAAGTAAGTGAGGAAAAAAAAACTAAGGGTCAGTTCTTCAATGCGAGTTTAACTCTGTCGTTTCAACTCGCTGTGCAGTTTTTCAGTCAAATTTAAATGTAGTTTCAACTAAGTTTAAACGCCCAATCTGACTGGGTTAAACTGACCTATCAGCTGTGCAGCTATCTGTTCTCGCATTTCAAGACATCTGTTCTTGCTTCTATAATTTCCAGCAAACACTTTTACTTTAGATATTTTAATTTATTTTAGTAAAATATACATTTTTTCAATAGTTTAGCGACCGACGAAATCAAAATGTAAAAGAATAACAGCTGTTAGCAAACAGTGTTGCCCTACGAAATATCTGACGTATGAAGCGGTTTAAGCTGAGTTTCAGCTTAGTTTAAACTGAGTTTACAATAGAGTTTAAACCTACGTTAAACTCGCTACTGAAAAACTGGCCCTAAATGCATCACAAAAATCAAAAATTTACTTTGTTTACAAAAAAGTACCAAAATCTAACAAATAAATTTCAGACAATGTTAAATGTACATATACAATATTAAGTTTTAGTACTATACTGCTTTCAAAGACGGGAAATAACACAAAAACGAAAGTTAAAAAGAAGACAAGGAAAACTGGTTACGGTAAAAAAAGCATAGAAAATAAGAAAAATTATGCTTTTATAAAAATATGTAACAGTCTCTAGATTCAATTAAAGAGTAAAACAATTCAATTTACATACGGTTTTCATACGCGAAGATTATCGTAAACAAAGATATTGGTCTGTTTTCTTAGAAAACTTATAAATACTAAAATCTATCAAATAAACTTAAAAACATATTAATTATAAAGTTTTAGTACATCTTTTCATAGGTGCGATATAACAAAACGTCAATGATAAAGAAGAATAAAATAAGGAAATGTAGTTACGGGGGATAAAAGTGTAGTAAATAAGAAAAATTTATAAAGATTTTAAAACAGTCTCGGGATTCAATTCAAAAAGAATAAAAGAATCAGATTTCGAGACGGTTTACTCACTCTTTCGTACGCGAAAAATATCGTTAACGGAGATCTTCACTGTTTTCATAGAAAACTTATACTTTTTTTTTTTATTTAAAATCTGGGTTTGGTTTTAAACCTTGTACGCCGCCATCTTTAGGCTAACCGAGTCGAAATCATAAACGAAAAAATTTGTCAATTCCGTCCAAGTTTCGTTTATGTTTGTGTCAGCATAATTATTCGAAAGTTTTACCGATTCCAATACACACGTCCCTAAACACATCAAAACACAGGATGTTCGAAGAAGCAGAGTAGTCTCGTTCTATGGATTTTGGGCCACCATCACCCTCAAATTTCTTTCTAACATCAAAAAACATAGATTTTTGGCCATTTTTGCAGGCCAGAAATGAAACTCGAGAGCTAAGGTAGAAATCTGACCATGGATTCAGATTCAGCAATCCAAAATCCATAAAATCTGACTACTCCGGTTCGTTGAACAACGTACTTTTATTTTTTGGGGAGTTGTGTAATTGAATTAAATTTGCGCCGACATCTAAAAATCATAAATTTGATCCCAAATAAAAGTAAACTTCATTTGGGATGCAATTTCAACTTAAAAAAACTCTTGGAATCCGAAATATTGTTTACACAAAATCCCCGAACACATTCCGATTTCCGATCTACAAACTATACTATAACTTTAACCCTTTCGAACCAAATGGGACAAAGCATTCCAAAATCTAAATTAAATATTAATTTTTAACAAACAACATATAATTGTATACTTATACCTGTTTGACAACTCTGCTCTCTTGTTGTCAGCTGCTTTGGATGATATTGTTGTAGAAGTATTGGAACGATGCTGGGTGTGGAATTTCCATGCGAATAAAGTGTATCGTTCAGTTTGACGAAGGTACTTTTATCTTCAGCAAACTGAAACTTAACTGTATTGTAGATATGCAAGCTCCAGTGTATGTCAAAACTTAACAATCTGCTCAGTCCAGAGAGATCGTTAAGGTTTTATGCAAATCTAAAAACGGTTCAAAGTCTAACGACTTGATTACAACTCATGTTAATGTGAAGCTTACTGATGGCAATGATTCTACCAATGGCTAACGCATGAACAGCTTCGCATGGTATAATTAACGAGGTAAAGGAAAATCCTTTCGCTTGGCGTGTTCGAGTAATGTGAAAAATGTGTTAGCCTGGTGTCCGGTGCTTGTTGTTTTTTTCATTACTTCTTCGCCTTCATTAGTTAAAGCATACATAATTACTCTCTTGGATTTCTTTACCACATATTGTTATACCATGATTGCTTTGTAATCGAGCTGCTGGTATGTGGGCTGCTTAACAGATTTGCACATTAGCGTTAAGCGTCAAATACATTCATTCCATAGGATGATGCAGGCACAACCAGACCTATAATTGTTGTAATGGCAAGAGTTGAGCTCACCAAGTTTATCAACTTGAAAAGCTCAAACACATCGCCTTACAAAAATAACTCCATCAACTGTGTAAATACAAAACGGGTCCAGCAAAGAAGGTGTTGCCGCTTCGTCTCCAGTGGAAGTAAAAAAGCACTTGGATGTAGTCTGCTTCAAATTGAGCACGAGCAAAAATGCTCATCCAAGAGTGTTGTCCGACGCTTTTAATGCCAAATTTGTGTATAAATAGAGCTTCGCCTTGAATCGAACGAACGTACTTATACACAAATTTATACTTACCTCATATCTCGATCATCATTTTATATTAATTTAAAATTAATTATGGACTGCATTTATTGAATTATTACGAGTAGCTTACAAATAAATTGAATTTCTTAATTACATTATAATGTTATAAGAAATTACTGATATCTCCTCCAGCCAGAAGAATTAGTGCCAGTAGTTCCATTGTTTGTTCTCTGTTGTTGCACTGCACCGAACGGCAAGGTAGTATTCGAATTACTTCCCATGTTCGTTTGTCCCTGCTGTTGCTGCAGTTGACCTTGTTGAGATACGCCTGTACTATAATTGTTCGACCAAAAGCTTCTGTTGCTGTTACTGTTGCTGTAATTGGTATTATTCAGATAACTTCTATTTGCATTCATATTCATATTATTTGTAAAATTGTTCATTGCACGATTGCTATTAATGCCAAATTGACTTGATATGCTAGGCCTAACCGGATTAACCGCGACGTTGGGGTTTAAAGGACGCATGCCAATGGAAAGATTACGATTCGAAGAGGAATCGTTCAAACCAGAATTGTTGTTCAAAACATTCGCCCTTGCGCCCGAATATGTATTTGATGTAGTTTGCAATGATGTTGCAGCAGCATTGTATGTTTTTGTAGGCTCCGAGGCTTCGCCTTTCTTCTTTACGATGAGCGAATACACAGCGATAAGTTTCTGCAATTGTTCCGGATCAAAATCAGTTTTACCCTGAGCGGTTAGAAGTGCTGCCAACTTTACAGCCAGTTCTTTCTTATCGACAATATCAAGTATGTTCCTTAGAACTGAATTTGAAGAGTTTGCATTTTCATTTGGATTCGCCATATTCGATGGAATATCGACGACTGGAGCAGGTATTGGTTGCGTGGGCAAGCGTCTTTCCTCCTTTTCAGCACGACTCCCGATTTTTGGTTCAACCTCTGCACAACTTAGTAAATCTTCCACTTCGTTGATGGCCTTTGTGAGAATACGCTCTTTGGCAGTGTCGACAAAACCGGCAATAATCAGACCTTTGAATTTTTCAACAACTGTTTCGAGCAGTGTAAAATGTTCAGTTGTAAGGACATTTCTATTCATGTCTGTGGGGGAATTTTTGGACGCCTGCAAGGTTTTCGATAACATATCGATAACTTTGGGTCCTAAACTGCCCAATTGCTCTTCCATTGCAATCAATAAACGTAACACTCGAATGACTTTAGGAGTATTTTCTTCATCGGAACGTAATGGTTTTTGTATTGTATTCGATTCTTCTACAGCTGCGACTTTTTCACGTGGTGCTTCCGTCGCCCAGTTAAATAGGTTCCCGCCGCTGTCAGCCATTACATTGGACTGCATCATATTCTGCTGTGAGCGCATTTTTAAATCATTTATATCTTCAAGGTATAGTTGCTCCAGACGAATTTTGAAGAAACGCACCCATTCCGGCTGATAATCGTAATTTCGATGATCCCGATTAGCTGCCAATAATTCGTTTTTCTTACGCTTCCAAAATTTTTGCCATTCATCATTGTATTGAGGATGAGATTCTGGATCTGCCTTATATTTACGATAATCCTGCATCAATTGATTGATTTGTTGATCGATTCCGCGTTGACAGTTTGGTTGCACTGCTGGATTTGACTGATAATGAGCTTGGTGCGGTTGCTGCAACTCACCAAGGTATCCCTGTGTCGGTATGGCAGGTCGGTATTCCGACCTGCCATAATTATCAACTGGCCGTTGTTGATGTGGCCGTCCAAGAGTTTCTCTCAAAAATTTATCTACCATTAATTTATGAGTCTCATCGTTCATGGTGTAACGATTTGGTTGTGCATTCATTGGTCTAAACTGACTTGCGCCCGAATAACGATTGCCTTGTTTTCGATTACTGCCATGTGCGAAACTATCAAAAATAGGAGCTGATATTGCTGGCCTAGGTGGAACATAATTAACACTTGCTGCGATGATTTTGTCAATCTCCTTCGAATCGACAACATGTGAAAAGGTCGGCCCATACTGCTCAGCTGCATGGCGTACGGAAAATACCTTTTTTAAAATGTCATGACGATTTACTCTGTAGTCCTTCTCCAGGCACTCATACGGCAATTCACGGCCGTAATGCTGTTCAATGGCAATCGATAACTTCTCCAGAATCGGACCCATTACCTTGAACATATCATGTTCGCTTACACTACTCAGATATTGTTGATAATGGCGTATGGCTGATGGAAAGTGTTTCTCGCAAAATTTCATTCGATGATTATACCCACATAGATGGTTTTGCATGGTTGGACCATCGAAAATAAGCTCACACAGGCTACATTCGTACCTTGGTGAATGGTGTGTATTGTCATTGATAATTTTAAGAACATATTCAACTCCAACTAAGCCGAATATATCATCGCTTTTGGGATTGCAACTAAAAGTTTTTGAACAAAACTTCGGAGCATTCACCGGAAGGTTTGTTGTCGGAGCGCTTCCTTTCTTATGAACGGTCGGTACAATTATTATATTTGACTGATATCTGGGTTTCTCAGCAATAGCGACTTGGTTTTCCCCTTTGTCTTGCTTCTTCTCTTCAATTGATTTCTTTAAGAATACAGCAGCTGGATTAATTACAACTTTTCGTTTTTTCGACTGAGGTTCATCTTTTTCATTCACTACAACACTTTCGTCAGCTGTTTGTGGTAAACTTGAATCAAGATTTTCTTCGTTGCCTCCATTGTCTCCCTTATTGTCGTCTCCGTTTTCGTCACCTCCGTTTTCGTTATCTTCGTTTTCGTCGTCTCCATTTCCATCGTCTCCGTTCTCGTCGCCTCCGTTTACGTCGTCGTCGTCGTCGTCGTCGTCGTCGTCATCATCAATAGTAATAATTTCGTCCGATAAATCAATTTTCTCCTTTTCTACTACAACATTATCCGACTTTGGTGGAGTTTTCTCAACATTTTCCACTACTTGATTATCATCTTTGTTCGGCGATGATTTTCTTTTTCTGTCAACTTTCGGTGGATTCTTTTCGTACGTATATCCAGGATGATATAATTGCTTGACATTCTTCATATTCAATTGATGTCTCTTACCATCAATATGAGCATAAAGATTTTTTATACCACATTGCGTTACACCACACAAATTACAAGTATATAATTTTCCGGTAGCACTCTTTGGCCAAATCAGCACACTCCATTTGGTAGTCAAGTACTCAACCTGAAGCAGATCTTCTATCGCTAAATGACTAATTAATTCTTCAAATTCCCTGCTATCCAGCAACTTTGCTTCATCTCCATTAGTTTCATCTGGCATTTTCCTTTTGTTTTGTTTTCTGATTTCCCCTTTTTTTTCTACTTGTTCTGACCGTTCTGTTCTTCGAACAAATATTCTATATAAATTGTAATACCAATAGCAAGTTACAATAATACACCTACAACAACAACAACAATGAAACTTTCGGATCCAAGAAACTTTTTACAATCCAAGTTGGTTTGGATTTTTAACTAAAAGTGAATGAAAAATAAAAATAATAATGAAGTATGTATGCATATCACCTTATTAATTTTATAGAACACAAAATATTATTTTGATTCGTTACAACATATCGTACTATAAATGCTACGAGAATGCTGAAAAAGACGTACAAAAGGAAAAAAAATAACGAGTACCCAAGAGAAAAAATACAAGTTCCGTTCTACACAACGATGAATTTGATAGTTTTGAAAAGATTGTAAGCTCTCTGCTCCTATGACGATGCGTTAAATTGTCGAAAAATGTTTTTTCATCCAACTTTGGCTGGCAACAATGGCCAAAAAAAAAAAAAAAAACAAGTAATCATATTTGCACATCAATATAAAATTATACTAATTACACGATTAAATAAATGTGTACTATTCAATATAAAACATTACTCTTTAATTACTTCCATCTGTTACAAAACTTAAACTTCTCCACATTGACATGATGTTAAACAATTTTTTCACTTTTCTAGCAAATTTGACAAATAGTTTTACCACGTTTTGTGATAAATATATTGAGAGTATGTATATTTAAGTGGGTGCCGTGGCTCAGTGGTTAGTGCATTAGCCTTCTGTCCCGTACGTCGTGGGTCCAATCCCCGACTGTGAGAACTATAGCAACGAAAAGATTTTTCTTTCAAATATTTTGCCGTATTTTGTTTTTTTACAAGAGTTTTGGAACAAAGTGATGTTACAAGGGTTCTGCCGTTCGGAACCGGTTAATATAAGTAGGTCCCTTCCAATACCGTCCATATTTAATACGCGCGAGTTTGCAACATATCGATGTACGAAACGTTCAAGCCTTCAAAATACGCCGCGATTCCGCGATGACTTCCTCATTCGATTTGAATCTCTTTTTCTGGAGCCACCGCTTGAGGTTTGGGAACAGATAATGGTACTAATTCAACCAATTCGAGTCGTATTGGTCCAATTTGGCAAACGCTTTCAAAGACGTGTGTGCCGTGCATTATCAAGATGGTACAGAACTTTTTTGTTTGCCATATGAGGCCATTTTTTCTATATTTCGTTGTTCAATTTGTCCAATAACGTTGCATAATACTCTTGTGACTGTTCTTCTCTTCTGCAAATAATAATCGATGAAGGTTATGTGATGTGCATTCCAAAAAAAAACAAAAAACAAAAACGGAGGCCAAACCTTCACTGGCGAACATTGATGTTTTGGTAGGCTTTCGTGACTTCCCCGCCACTCTGCAGACTGCCTATTGAACTCAGGAATATCGTAATGGACCCACGAATCATCCATCGTCTTTAAACGTCGAAAAAAGTCTTCCAGAGCGACGCGCGTCTTTGGTGTTTGTTCGACCCATTTTAAATTCACTAAACCACCAAGAAACTGTTGCTCTCGAAGGAGCAGATGTGGGATAACATTTCTGCAAACATTGTAATGATTGTTTGGAAGTTTTTCTCTATCAAAAAACAATGTTTTTCCACTACGGCGAAAATAGTCTCTCAAACTACTGTTTTTTTTTTTTGCAAACGAATGGACAAAATGTCATGTGTTAATATTGAGTGGAAATCATCGTACTTTTTTGCTGTAACTACCATTAGTTCTAAGTATTTTCACTTTAAGTCAGTTAAGGCTGTACTATATCTCCTTGGGGTTTCTGTGATGCTCTACGAGCATAAATTGGATATGATTGAAGCAAAATATGGTTTCTATTTCAGAGTAAATTTTACTCTCATCCAATAATTTTAGTCAATTTATTCGAATTGTATTCCACAGAATACCAGGCTTCGTCGATAAATTTACTGTTTTCAAAATGACGTAAAATTAAACATTTGGAGTTGAAGAATGTAGATAGGTGGGTAGAATGGCTGCGACCCTGGTCGCTCAAGTAGCAAACAAAATGCCGTTTTGAGCCATTAATCTCGGTCAGACCTACTAAGGATATGTTACAACCAGCCGGAGTTGATTATGAATTAAAGTATATGGGAGATCTCTATTTTAGATACCTGTCTTAGGTTATCAAAGAAAGGGCTACCTAAGGATGTTAATCGGTTTCTGGCTAAGGCCGGGCATTTGCACAAGAAATGGTATTCCGTCTCCATAGCGGTTATATTGTTACAGCTTCTGTAATGGTCGTTGTGCGGAATACCCATTTTCTCCGCATGTGTACCAATCGCCCAGTGGCCTCTGCTTACTGCTATTCGTTTGTGTATGACGTCCCTAGGTCTACTCAGAAGGCTCCTTGTCCTCTTCTCATTGCAGTCTGTCCAGGTGGCTTTTGAAGAATGTACTTTTCTGCATTTGTTTAAA
Source organism: Megamerina dolium (assembly GCA_963854835.1). NCBI lineage: Eukaryota > Metazoa > Arthropoda > Insecta > Diptera > Megamerinidae > Megamerina > Megamerina dolium. The sequence goes on along the minus strand of OY978526.1, from coordinate 25,887,965 downwards.
CTTTAAATTGGGTAAAAACTGAATAAATTCTACATTAACTTTTACTTGCAAACATTTTGTAGTACATAGGACTTACAGAAAGTTTTTAGCGTAAAATATTTTTTTATTTTCTGGTTTCTTCAGTTATTTTCAAAGAATTCTCCATTTAATTGGACACTTGTTCATTTTTTTTAACCATTTTATAAGACTTCTTCCAATTTTCATAGCAGCGCCTGCAATTTTAGCTTATTGTACTCTTCAACTGTTTTTTCAGCCGTATTACATAATTTCTCACTGGTGCTGAGTGTGGACTGTGCGGTGGGTGGTGATTAACTAGATTTTTCTTTCCATTTCATAAATTGTTGCATTATCATTATTTGGCAGTATAGTCTTTATGTGATACTTTTTTTATGCATTTTTCCTCAATTACAATTAGCAAACAATTTACGGTGTACCATTCAGAATTAAATGTCTTTCAATTCTTATTTCACTTTCGTTAGATTGGCTTCATTTTCAAGATTTCACTGCTTCGATCGAGATTCTGTTTCCAGACCAAATGAAACTATCCAAGAAGTCTCATCAATAACACTTAAAACCATTTCAAACGAGAGCCATTGACAGAATCGTATCATAGTTTTTTTGGATTATTGTTATTATGAATTGTTATTTTTGGGTTGATGATTAATTATGAACTGTCCAACGAGAACAACAATATGTATGTTTAATGATGGTTCAAACTCTTCTGCATGGTGCTCGAATACAATTAACTGCAACTCGAATACCTTCTAAAATTATTTTTCATACACCAGGGTCAGGTCTTTCGTGTTCTCGTCGATCTTCACGCCACTCGTCCGCTAAAAAGCTACATCCACATAAGAGACCATTGTACCATACATATTAGGGCTGTGCAATTAATCGTTTAGAAAACGATCTGATTAATCGAAATTTTGATTAATCAAACAACTTTTAGTTTGATACTGATATTATCTTTTCCACAAACAACACTTATTCGTATTCGTATATTCGTACAACTTTATTCGGTCCGTTTTCAAAACTCTGGCTCTGGCAGTCATATGTGGTTGACATAAACAGTTTTGCTTTGTTGGAAACTTGTGACATTTGTCAACCATATTTAGTTTATATTATATTGAGTTTTAAACATCATTATATTTTAATGCATCGAGAAAATGTCCGAATTTGTGGTAAATAAAGAGCATTCACCAGAAGTTTTAACTTTATTATTTTATTTGGAAGAAAATAATAAAGCTGCAGCTGAAGCGCATCAATTGCTTGTGGAAGTTTATGGTGAATCTGCTCCAACAGACAAATCATGCAGAGTGGTTTCGACGCTTCAAAGGTGGTGATTTTAGCCAGTCAAGAGTTTAAGGATGAATAATTGGAGGATTTACTGAGTGAAGACTCTTGTCAAACACAATAAGAACTTGCAGAATCGTTAGGAGCCACTCAACAACAAGGACATTGGGTGTCATATGAATTGAAATCAAGAGATATAGAAATGCGATATTTCACATGCCAACTGCTGCTCGAAAGGCAAAAAAAGGAAGAGCTCTTTGCATCGTATTGCGACTGGGTGCCATAGCTCGGTGGTTAGTGTGTTGGGCTTCTGATCTGTAGATCACGGGCTCAAACCCCGGCTTAAGCATAACAAATTTAACATCGAAAATATTTTTCTTTCGAACGGTACCCACCTATCGGCAATTCTTCCGGCAGTAACAATTTGCGATGGAAAAACTTCTAAAAGAACTATGTGACAACGCTCAGGTTAAGTGATGTCACAAGAGTTCTGCCGTTCGGAGCACGCTAAAATAAGTAGGACCCTTCTAATACTGTCCAAAATTTAACACGCACAACAGTAATGGAAGAGAAGCTCGGCCAAAGAGCGCTTTGGGGCTTATAAGTGCTACATATTTTTTTTTATGTAAAGTGGGTCCATTACGATAATCCCAAGCGAAAAATCATGGGATAAACCCGGTCAGGCATCAACATCAACTGCAAAGCCTAATATTCATGGTTCGAAGGTAATTGACTGGGTGTGGTGTATTATGATCTGCTGCAACCTAATGGAATAATCTCAAGGGATCGCTACCGACTTCAATTGGTGCGTTTGAGCTGAGCACTGAAGGAAAAACGACCGCAATTTTACAGCACAACGCTCGACCACATGTTGCTCAACCGGTCAAAACATATTTGGAAACGCTGAAATGGGAAGTTTTACCTCACTCGTCGTATAGTCCAGATATTACTCCTTCCGACTACTACTTCTTCAGGTCGATGGTGTCAAAGAAGTCAACAATTGCTTCGATTCGTGGGTAACATCAAAATACGCGATGGTATCCGAAAACTACCAGAAAGATGGGAAAAAGTAGTGGCTTGCGAGGGACAATACTTTCAAAAATGTACCGGATTAAGTCGTACCATCAATATATATGAAAAAATCGCTTTTTCTGATTACAGTTCTGTTCACTCAATACAAATGTAATAATATCGTCACACTTGATCACCATTTTATTTTTCACTATTACCCTTTCATCTTTCGATTGGCAATAAATTGAACAATTTGGTGGATTGAGGTCTTACGTTATTATTTACACATTGTTGGTTTGGTACACACTTCATCGCTTTCCTTGAGTAATAATGGGTAATCTGACCAACTTTTTTTTTTAATATTTCAGACGTTATAGAGCCAGTTGTCATTTTATTGCCATTTATTATCAAATTTTTTATATTTCAATTTTGAGGCAATATTACCCCTTTTCTTTGCAACACAACACTTGAGTTGGAAGTTGTTTAAAGTTGCATTTTTACACAAGTTTCATCATCCATTATAATATATCTATTAGATTTGGGCAACGTGGAACGTGTTTTTGCTATTAAATTTTGTTTATCTGATCGATTTGAGTAAGTAGTAGCTGTAAGGTTCACCAGGTAACACACATTTACCTAGCTATGGATAAGATAGTTCCAGCTAGTTCTTTTTACAGTATCATTGTTCGAATGGAGTTACATCTTTGGCTCTTTCTTCCTTTCGAATCTTAAGGTATCCATATAAAGTTTTAGGACCATACAAACAGTATAGTTTTCCGTCATGTCGTATATTTAACAAATTTGTTCAAAACCGCAAACCCCATTGCGATTAAAACTTACAAAGCAAACGCCAGTGATGCCAAAATCAATAAACTAAAAATGCGCACCAACACCAGTGAACAGAGACGCTTAATTGAATAATTTACATTTTGATTAATAAATTATACGATTAAACGATTTATCACACAGCCGTAACACTTGTATTGTAGCTAAAGATGGAGGCTCCACTACCAAAATAAGAATCAAATTCTTGCTTGCGTCGCTTACGTGTTAATCCATGCTTCAAATTGTAGTAGAACATTATCACTCTGAATTGTTCTCTTATTAAGTTCACAGTTTTTAAGCGGTAAAGCTGGAAATTTCATGATGGAATATAATTTCGAGATAATATTTGGTTGGTTTAATCGAAATCTTTAGCGGAATCCTTTTGCTATAATCGTGTACTGCTGCTGCTGCTGCTGCCATCCATTAGAGAACCATAGTTCTGATAGTGTAAGCACCTTTATACTTGCAATAAATTTACTTAAAAGTAAATGTTAGTGTAATTGATGTTTATTTGGTACGACAAAAGAAAAGAAAATAATTGTGTAAATCGCTAAATGTGCAACGCTTTATTGGAATATATATATTTTCAAAGATTAATTATAGAATTATTACTTGGTGATGAAGAATATTGTTGAACGCTTTTGAAAACATAGTACTTTATTGTGAAAACCAAAAGTTAAGTTCTAATTATAAGCGTCATTTACTAAAAATTCATCGCCGATCTAATAAATGAAATCTAAAACTTTTGATATATGTTTTTCTTTGTTTATCTGTGATGTGAAATCACCTACGATTAAAATTATTTGAAATTGGCATGAAGTTATTTACCAGCTGCAATAGTATGTACGAACTTAAAAATGTAATGTCGTAAATAATCCAATTAGAGTATAACCTTAATATAGAGGGGCAGACCTAACTAACATTTTTTTCAGGGTCATGTCATTAAATCCATAGTTTGTATTCTTTTTTTGAATAAAATGTTGAATTTCTCAGTTTTTCAAAATTGATCGCTTAGCCCCGATTAGAAGCAATTGAAATTTCAAAATTTTTCTCATTCATTTCAAATTCAAAATTCAAATGGATATTTTTCTGTAAATTATATTCTGTTCCAGAGTTTAATAGACCATCGTCATTATTATTAAAAAAAAAAAAAGAAAAACTTTGACCTGTAAAATATTTTTTTTTTTAATGTTAGTTAGGGCCTTTCTACATTAATGCTAAGCAATATTTACTTAATGATATATATTTAATTATTTCTGTTATTATTATTGAACTGCTGCATAAATGGCTGATCAATTGAATACATCTTACTGTTTTGGCCTCCAAACGAATGTTGTTGGTAATTCAGATTTTTAGCTACATTGTAGCTGTTGAAATTGCCAGGCCTATTATTTAAATTGCCACGATTACCATTTTGATTATAGTTGTTGTTGTTGTTGTTATTAAACATTTGACCTCTGACACCAACTGGCGGCTGATTGCCCATTTTTTCTCCTTGGAAAGAGTTTTTATTCAAGTTCCGTGACGAATTCGACATCATATCCATGGGAACACCAGACATTTGATAATTCTGTTGCATATTGGGGTTGTTGTTGTTGTTGCCTTTTGGGTCCATAAATGAAGATCGATTGTATTTATTAAAACTCGGCTGTAATGATTGATTCGGCAACATTGAATTGCCGCCTGAAAAATTGCCCATATCATTTTTTCCTGGTGCAAGCTGTTGTGCCATTGGTCTGTTTTGTTGCGATATAAGATTCATTAAAGTGTCGGAAAGTGACTTTTGCTCAGTCTGATTGTGAACGCTTTTGACAATATCCTGTAAATTGTTCATTATTTTTGGATTTCGTGCATTTCTCCAACCCATCTTATCGGCATATTTTAATAGATCGGTCGTATTTTGTATGACATTGTTAAATCCACTCAGTTTATGGACATCAAGTAGACCAGCATATATGATACCTTTCAGCTTTTCCATTGCCGTCTCCAACAGTGTACAATTCTCACTAGTAAGAATTTGTCGTTCGAATTCCAGTTTATTATTGGAGAATTTCTTCTCTAGCACCAGCGCCAATGAAAGCAAGTCCATTATTTTGCTTCCTAGACTGCCAAGATGATCCTCTAAAGCAGTCAACAGACGAAGAGCATGTATGATATTTGATTTGTTGTCCTTTAGTACTGGCTTCACTGCTGCCAGTGGTTCCATAGGGAATTGATCCTTATTGTTCGAACCATCCGAGTAATGATCGATATTTAAAAATTGCCTCTTCTTCGGCGGCTCGAAACTTTCCATTTCCAATGGCATCGGCTCTACGAATGGTGGTCTTGTTTCAACAAAAGCCAATTGCCGTCTGTGTCTGTCTTCATCTTCATCAAAATCGATATTCAACTTCTTACGTACGCTCATCTTTGATTTCATGATGTCCTCATCGAAGAAAAATTCCAATCGTTGTCTAAAATATGCCACCCATTCTGGTTGATAATTATACGACCGATGATCAATACCTTGCGAAATAAGTTCTTCCTTACGACGCTTCCAGAAGAAATTCCATTCCTGTTCGTAGAGCGGATGGCTTTCCGGACGCTTTCTATATTCTTCATAGGCCGCCTCCATTTCGCTAGCTGATTTAGTTTTTTCCTCTCGACTGTTCCGCACATCTCTACGATGGGATCCTTCTCCTCCATAATCAGATGTTCTTCCTGAGTGTCTCTCGGCTGCAGGCGAACGTCGTCGTCGTTCTTTAGATTCATATCTATCAGAACGTATATTTGGAGACTTGGATCTAGGTAATGGCGGAACACCATTGGAACCAAGATTTTTGGGAAAATACTTCTTTTGATTCAAATAAAATTTGTCCGTTGGCTTGACGAATCTAGGGTTATAATTAGGTGGAATAAACGGTGGCTTGTAGACTTCTTCTTTAAATTTCTCTATTTCTTCAGGCGTCACTACATTTGAAAATGACGGTCCATATTGTTGACATGCATGCTTCAGACTATGCATCTCAGCTATAATATTACGACGATCTTTCGCAAATTTTTCCTCAGCTATCTGATAGGGAATTCCACGACCATGGTACTTCTCAATGGCCATTGCTAACTTTCCCATAATATGTCCCATTGTATAAAAGTAGTGGCAATATTTCAATTGGCCAATGTCGTGCTTGAATTTTTTTACCGTATCAGGATAGTGCAATTCACAATACTTCATGCGATGATTATATCCAATTAAATGGCTATGCATGCGCTCCTCGTTAAGTATAATCTCGCAAAGGCAACACTCGTAACTGGGAACCGAACCGACCGTTTTCATCAGCTTAACTACATACTCCACACCGATGAGTCCTTCATTGTCAACATTTTCGTAATTGGCGTTATCGGCCACAGCTCCTTTCGGTACAAGAGCACTAAGCGCTTCGACCTTCGTAGCGATTGATGCAGGAAGCGCACTAATATCAATTGCACGCTTATCATCTTCCTTCCGCTGCTCACCATCCAATGCAAAATTTTTGTATACTCCATTTACGCCTTCTTTGCGAATGATCTCTAGAACTTTTTCTCTAAATAGATCCTTTCCTGCATCAGTAACAGTGAAGGAGTATTTGTCATCATAACGATAGCAGCAGTTTTTCGTTAGATGCTCATACAGTTTAGTGCGCATACCTAGTGTTTCCAATTGCGCACTCTTGTGGGTATATCCGTTCAAATGATCATTAACTGTCAATATACCACTGCATTTCTTGGAGCAAATTGCACAAAAAAATTTGCCATTACTCTGAGGATTTTTGCTAGTCAACATTGGCTTCCACTCATCGTCTTTTATACTGAATTCAATAGTCATTAGATCCTTAATGGGTAGGGTGACTATGGCAAATATGTTTTCGGGCGACTTTGCGTCCGTATTCAAAATCAAATCACTGATGGTGTCTTCAAATTTCAGACTCTCAATATAATTCGCCACCTCTTGGGCTTTCAAGAACTTACTCTCCGAAGTTCTTTCGAGTTCAGCAACTGCCGCTTGAATTCCACCCTTCAATTCTTTCTCCGAACATTTCTCTTCTCCCTTTGCCAATTTTCCAGAATTTTTGGCATATGTATAAACCGGGTGGAAGAATTGATCAACTTTCTTCAAAGCATTTTTATGCGTGTCGCTTTTCAAGTGATCTATGAAAACACCAAATGTGATCTTTTCATCGCATATATTGCATACGATGTTATTAAACATTTTGCTCTTATAGTTTACGCTAAACAATCCCTTCCAAAGCGATTTTATATGAATTTGTATCAAAAACATATCATATAGCCGTAGATGTGGTATGAGTTCTACGAATTCACTATTAGTGAGTCGTTCGGGATTGCTCTCTACTATGTCCTCCGACATTTTATTTGTTCTTCGAAGCAAAAGCGGTGTGTATGTAACGAATCACAACTAACAAGAATTAGACAATTTTTTTTCAAACTATTTTACCAACGGATGAAGATTATGACAAAATCTTATTTTGACTAAAATTACAAAGAAAAATAAGAAATTTAAGGTTAGAATCAATATCAGAAGAAATGTAGAAAAAAATGTATGTACTTAAATATGTATAAAGTTTTTTTATTTTTTTTTGTTCTATAGATATTAAAAACTTTAGGCTATACAAGTGGATACGACTCTGATGTTCATCCACTTTCTAGCAACTACATATATCGGTGGATGGTGCTGTTCCAATTGTGATTTCGCTGGCAGACAACAATGTAAAAATATCAAAATGTATTTTTCACGATCGCAAGAGCTTCTCTTCCAGTATTGTTGTGCGTGTTCAATTTGAACAGTGTTTGGAAGGGATCCATCACAGTATTCCCACCGATATCACACATTTTCCTTCAGAAAAAACAATTTAGATTCACTTTCTAAGAAAATCCTGAAAAATTAAATTGACAATTGACATGTGGCCGTATTTACTTGATTTCATTTTATCATTTCGTATAATACTCGACCATCTCCAGCGGATGGACCTGTGTTCGTCCTTCCTTTCCAGTCCAATGTTTTATTTTTTTTTTTCCATCTTTACAAATTAACTGAGCAGCAATCAAACTTACAATTAAGATGGCGGCGGTCGTCTTTAAACTATAAACTAAAGCTTTTTAAAACTTTAGAGCTTTCTAGAATTAGTATTTTGATTTGTGGAAGCGGTGTCATTCTGTGTGTTCAATTGTGTTAAACTTTAGGGACCACAGTCGTAAATAGATCCCTTCCTGTGTCCTGTGCAAATTAAACATACACAATACGGTGGGAATAGAAACTTGTGCCGTGAATCTGCTGAGGTGTTAGTGCCAAATATGTGTGTAATATATTACTACGAGCCTGTTTAAAAAAAAATATATAAATATAAATAGTATTAATAAAATGTTTTATTTTCAAAAACTCTACAAATATTCCCTCGCGAGTATCTGTAGAGAGCGAGAGAGAGATGGAAGAAACAGCAAAAAATTGTATTTCTAATTGTAATTATATTTTTTATTGCAAACCGAACGTATGTATATTTGGAAACATAATTTTGTATATAGGTAGGCGTGGTTTTCACCCGATTTCGCCCATTTCCAAACTCATACTCGTATATACCAAGTTGCTGCTCCATCACTTTCTATTTTCGTGCGTACAATGTAAAAATATACATTAGAAAACATTTTTTGTATTGAAGGTAAGAGTGGTTTTCATTCAATTAGGTCCATTTTTTAATATCACCATTCTGCGTTGAAACTAACTTTATATACCGAGATTTGTTTCTATATGTACAAAGGATAAATACATTTTATGTTTCCAAACATTCTTTTTTTATGGCAGGCATGCGTGGTTTATATCCGATTTCGCCCTTCACGAACTTATCCGTCCGTTGATGAAAGTAATGTTATGTACAAGTTTTTAGCTCGATTGAGCTATAAGTATGGCATGGCTAAATCAACTCAGATCGTTGGTGTAAAAACCCTCATTTTGCTCTCCAGGAATAATTGAAATATTTCTCATCGTTAGAAATCATTTCATCTGCCTCAATGGAATTTCATAAAAAAATTCTGCAACATTTTGGTATTTGTTTACGTTAGTTTGGACTGTGTCGTGGAACAGTTACATTTTATGATAACTAACAGCAATTTGCATTAAATATTTGCAAACTGTTTCTTTGGAAATGTCGAATTTCTCCAATTTTGTTCAACACTGCGTTCTTGAATTTTTGGAGGCCAAAATTATTTATATCTTGGTCGATATGATTTTTTATAGTTAACAGATGGCTGGGTACCCAAAAAAAAATTGAATAGATATATTTTCTTTTAGAAATTGTTTCCATACTTGTTTTTGGAGCTGAAATTTCACGTTGACTTCTCAAGATAGATTATATTATTTTTTAATACACAGTGTAACTGTAATTTGACAATAGCTAAATCTTGGTTTTCACAGATAATAATGTTTAGAAATACAGAAGTTTAAAAAAGGCTTATTTTCAAAAATTTTTTTTTTAATTAATCTTGTTTTAGAGAAGAGGTGAATTAAAATGTATTAATCCTATCTTAGAGGTATAATGACAAGGTATATTTATTTCAGGTGGTAGCACTTCGACAATAATGTTTTGATAATATGTCTGGCTCTAAACAAAAATGTAGCAAGATGCAGTTTTACTTGTCAAATTTATCAACTTCTATTGCGTTTTTTTTTTTTGTTTTTTGCGTGAAAATAATGGTTCTTGGTTCTTCAAAATGATGTCGATTATTCTAACTTCTACAATTTTTCTTTTTATAAAACTTAAAAGTTAGCCTCCGTTCGAATGTGTGTACTATAGCGCTTACAAACTTAAAAAGACTGCAAAATGTTAATGAAGAAAACTGAAAAAGAAAAAAGAAAAAACTATCATAACTATTATCCTTTTTCAATGATTTAACACAAAACTCAAGCAAACGAAGCAATGAAAATGTTGCCACAACGAAGCTTTAGTAGAAATGAAAAATCGGATGTCAAATTATCAAACTGACAGTTCACGGCAGGCAATATTTGTGACTATAATTTTTTTTTTTTGCTATTTACTGCTTTCTTTGAGCAATATGCGGTCTCCATAGCCAATATATTGCCTGATGACATTATCAAGATAAAAACTTTTGCCTGTGGACGCGCGGCATTACATTATTGGATACCATCTGTCATTTTGAGCCCCAGGTATGTTTTATCAGTTGCAATATTTATGTTTTGCATTTTTATCTTGATAAAAACAAACAAGTATGTTCGCTGCATTGAAGCGCTTACAAACTCAAAAAGACTGCAAAATGGTACTATTACCTATTTTTCGTTAATTATTTATTAAAAAACTCAAGCAAAAACAATTAACTTTTAGTAGAAATGAAAAATTTGTTGTCAAATTAGGAACCGACAGTTCGTGGCAGGTAATATTTGTCATTGGTCGATTAGTAATATATTGCCTGATAACATTACCAAGATAAAAACGTTTGTCTGTGGGTAAGTGCCTGTCCACATTGGCCTGCCCAGGCACAACTTCGCGATAGAGATAGGTAGAAATGTAGACAGTCAGAACAAGATGGAAGTTTGTGCGGAAAGTCCAATCCAAAATTAAAAAACGGCTCAACGAGCTATTGTCTATGCCCGGTGTTTTGATTTTCACAAATATGCTCACTAATTTTTGGACGTTGAAGCGATAACATCAGTAAGAAGCGTTTTATTCGAATAATTTTATTCTGATTAATCAAATAATTTCATATTTGATTAATAAAAATTTTTCAACAAACAATTAATTGTACAGCCCTACTTTTTTCCAAAGTGCCAAATCCACTGTAGTATTTCAATTCAAATAAAACCGACGCAATTGCAGTAATGTGGACAAGACAGTCATAGGCAGCCCCATGTGGACAGGTACTAACGCATGAATGAATAAAATTACCCATTCAAAGGTTGCCAATTTATAATAAAAGAAAAGTAGTAAAAACATAATATGGCGGACTGGCGCAAAGTGGCTGTATTGTTTATAATAACAGTAACCGACGTAACCACGTTTTTAATCGATGCTACATTTCGCAATCGAACTTTTGCAAATGTATATATTCGACCCATTTTGTTTGACCTGATACAGGTTCGTTTCGTCATAAAAAAGTTTAAAGTGAATTGTTCATTCCTCTCTTTTGCTGCAGTTATTCATGAACACAACAATAAATGCATTAGTTTGACAGCATTGTCAAACTAATGCATTTATTGAGAGCATTTACATTGAAAGTGTAAAGTCACCATTATGTTCATCAATTGCAAGTGTGTGCATTTGTTGTTATGTTGACCATCCTAAAAAAATAATACGGTCACAATTATTGTGCTATCACCTTGTAAACTACGCCTTAGTACTGCATGCCAATCAATATTAATTTAAAAATTTATTGCCGGAAATAAGGGAAAACGAAATTAAAATTGTTTCTCTCTGCAATAGTATTTACAAATTTTATTGGGAATATTGCTTCTAGTAAAAGCTTGTAAGATAGAAAAAGCATATATTCAGACATCAAAGTGTTAATTACGAAAATTAATAATGCTAGAGAATGAGACTAAAAACTGTTTACATATTTCGTGTAGGAATAATTTTTTCCCTCATGCGGCGTTCTCGTACTTGTTCAGGTTTTTTGTTTTGTTTCTATTGTAGAAACCTTGCTAGTAAAGTAGCGAACATACTAAATATTATTATATATATGTCATGTGAATCCACTCGTACAATGCAGCTACTTCATTGTCGATGTGAAGAACGTACCGCGCTATCCGTAGCTTATCTATTTGTACATACCCTTAATATAATTATTACCATAACTTCAAGTTCCTTCTTTTTTGTTGTTTTTTTTATATACACACGCATATCAATATGGCTGACGCAACGCGGTACAATCGGTTAGAATGGGGTGTCTATGCGGTAATGCAAAAACTCATATTATGCGCCTACTATCCCATATCTTTATTTACGGCCAAGATTAATATACCTAAATATATATGTATATAGGGAATTATGAACGTCTCAAACCCCGATTTTACTTAAAAAATCCAGTAAAACATAATAAAACCATTGAATGACATCGTAATATATGTACAAAAATTCCGCAAAATAAGACTTCACAATTATCGATTTTCTGCAGATTTTCAACGAGTCGCAATCGCATTGTTAAAATATTGCATTATACATACTTTGTACAATCAAATTCTCGCTTACCTTATTCGATGACCAAATTATGGTTTGTCCTTCACAAGAATGAGTGAATACTTTAAATTTTCATGAGATTATAAACCAAAGCTTATATTCATTCCTTATTACCGATTAGGAATCTATTATTTTAATACAATGCATTTGAGTATCGAAAATTTTGTATGATTTCAGTTGGAACTAAAATGCTGCTTCTTTTTATTACACCACCATTAACTTTTTTTAGAAGCCGGATAATACAAAACGTAGTTGGGGAAAATTTGCCGACTTAAATTTAGACTCGATGCGTTAAAACACTACATTCATGTATCGCACAAAATGGAAAGTACAATCACCCAAAGATGATAAAATGGCAATCGAAATTGAAATTATATTAATCGATAAATAATAATGCCTGCCATACACGATATATACGTTTGATCCGTTTGATTTAAACGAAAGTAAATCATTTGCATGAAAAACGTGTTGTTTTTTTGCGAGGGACGCATGGGGAAAATGGAGGGGTGTTTGTTTCACACGCTTTTGCTGCAACTAGCCACCGACGTAAAAACGTAGAACGTGTCAGCTGACACGACCTATCTTATGGGAATGTTGTGTTAACGAAAACTCACCACCGTATGACGGTGACGTAGACGTTGCTCGGAGCGGAGAAAATCAATGCAATTTTGTATGTTCTTACGTACGGGCGGTACGTACGTACGCTACGTCGGTGGCTAGTTGCAGCATTTGTGCTTCTCATTCGTAACATCGAACGTAAAGGAAACATAGAAATTACTTCACATGTCGCCGAAAAACGTCTTTACTCCTGTAAGCGTGACCGAAACATCGAAAGAGAATTGAAAATGTTTTTCATGTAAATGTCGTGTCTATGCGCGCAATATGGAATAATACTCTGTCTTCATTTCGTTAGTGCCTGTTCACATTGGCCTGTCGAATAGCATCCTACCATTAACGTCGTGTTGACATTAGTGCAATTGCGCCGACTATTTTAATTGAAATATTTACTACGGTGGAATTGCTTTGTTTTGTTCCCTTACAAAGCATTTCCGTGTTCTGATGAGTTACATGTATCTCGGTTGACCACGTGGTAGAGTGCTTCCGATACGCAAGCCTGTCCTTTCTCGGGAAGCTGTAGGGCTGTGCAATTATTCGTATGTTCAAAAAGCTTGATTAATCGGAATATTCAATTAATCAAATGTGAATTTATTGGAATAATCATGATTTTTAATCAAGAATTGTTCGATTAAACAAACTTTTAATTAATCAGAATAAAACTATTTGAATAAAATATTCAAATATAGATTAATCAAACTTTTTGAACAAACAACTGATATCATAAGAGTCTGAAGTGAACTTCTAATTTCCATTTTTTCCGAGATTTAAAAGTTTATACGTTTTTTTTATATAAATGTAGATTATATATTTGCACTTGCACAATACACAAGAGTTTGGTAAATCATGTGATGTTTTGGCACGAAGTGCCAAATAAAATTTCCTTTTCAATGTAATTTGACAGTTATGAAATTAACAATTGCGTGTCGCAACGTTGGGTAAAGGCCTATCATATGGTTGCCAACAAAAAAATTATTGGTTGCAATACAAAATGAAAATAAACTTCTATACCAATCAATTTGATTGCTGTCAATGTCAATGTCAATATATTATTATAAATCTTTTGTGATAACCCAAATTCGTGAAAGAGAAAATATATATCATAGAAAATTTGTATTATAAACACGCCAATAAACAACATTCCATGCAATGAAATATTGCCTGCAATCTGCTGCCAATTCACAGGGGCAGTAAGGAAAATGATATACCTCGAATCTATTTTCTTTATTAGGCTTAAAGTGTCGCTCGTTATAAAGAAGATAGCAATACATTGTGTAAAGCATAACTATAGTAATTTAGTTAGAATTGTCAAATCCTGGCATAATGTTGTAAACAAGAATAATTGAAATAAGAACAACAAACACAGCATTTATACTAAGCATGCTAAAATAGTACAAACGAATGAATGCCTACCCGTGAAGGACATAAACATTTTAACATCGTCCTAATGGTGCGATTAGTAAACATGTATCGGTAAGTAAGCCATAAGAGCGATTAGTGAAAACGGATTGGTAAGAATGTAACGTTGGAACCTGTAGAATATAGATTTCCAACGGAACGTAGGTCAAAAAATCAGAGTCATACTCTTTTCCCTCAATAATATTTCTATTTTATATTATACCTAGCTATATCTTTCTATTCACTCCGTTTTTCATATTAAGCAGGCTACATACTGACAATAATTCGAAATGATCGGTTGAAATTCATTTTGCCACACACTGTAGATTTGTTACGATTTTGAACATATCTACACTTCACAATCTCAAAAGAATTGAGAAAAAGCGTCAACTTCGCTATACACGCATAACCGATTGCAAAACTCGAAGAGAAAACCGTCAACTTCGCCACACACACAATCTTTTGAAAATTCAACAGATCGTTTCGATCGCAGGCCACACTTTACTTTATGCTATTTTATGTGTCAACTAATCTTACCATAAATTTAGTATAGACTATGTGATAGCATTTTTTTTACAAATATGTTAAACCAGTCGAATTTAAATAAGTAATATAATATAAATTTTTAGGGATTAGCCGAATCAGACCACTTATATGGGTCCCTTTTCGTCCCTCAAATCGTGTGTTAATTATTTGTTCGGTTGCAGAATTCTTCTACTTCCTTCCTCATAATAACATCACGCGTTATTTCAAGCATCTCCTTGTGGGGTATGTTCCACATTTCGAGTTCATCAATAAATTGGCGACCCAGTGTGGACATCCTCCTGCTTGCCAATGCAGGACACTGGCACACTATGTGCGCCGCTGTCTCTGTCTTTAAATAAGTAAGTAAGTAAGATCTTTATCTCGATTATAACTCCTTGATTTTATAACGACAATTTACTACAACTCAACTATACTTTGTTATTAAAAATTAATTTAATTTTCTTTGTACATATATATTGTCGCGATTTTATTTTGTGGATGTTTAATTCTATTTTAATCAATCCTGGTCGACCACTGAATTCTGTTAATAATAATTGCAATACTTATATTGTACTAACTATGTCTAACAATTTATTTAATCAATACTTCTTTTTACAATTACTCTTTAAAGTTCTTGCAGCTTTTGCCTCTGATGCTCTGTCAATGTTTTCACGATCACTTTCGGAATTGAATTAATTCATTTGTCAACAAACTGGCCATATTTATACTCGGTAGCAACACTCCAGAATCGTCCTTTATCGTAATAGAGCTTATTAGCTTTCTTTCCCGGTGGCTTATTCTGGTTACCGCTCATTCTTTTTTGTTATTGGTTTCGATACATTTCGATGTTATTCGTGCTATTCAATTAATGATTAATAACCATCGATAATCGTTACAATATATATAATTGTATCAAAATTTATTCTTCGTCTATCAAATTTGTTTGTTGTCGTTTCACACCCTCGTTTTGATTGTTACTGCATCTCATTATTATGTACCACGACCTTTATGCTCAAACTGGATCGATCCGATTATTTTGACATATCTGGTTTCATTGTGATAATTGCAATTTATTCTAATATATTCGTTTAAAGTGTTTTTACTCAAATATCAGATAGTACAATTAACTGTTTTATTTTTCTGATATTATTGGGGACTCGTAAACTATTTTCTGATATAAGAGATTTTATGAGATTCGGCTTCAGTACAAAAATCGAAATTATTTTTTTTTGATTTAGTAATTAAAAGTTTTATAGAAACGTTTGAAAATCCCGCCAAATTTATAAAATGAATATCTCTGAGAGCAATCGCTACAAGTTATTATTTTTGAATGATGACTATGATGAATTGGTGTCGAAAGAACTGTCGACTGAAATCAACGAGCCTAAAACTACCAAGACCAAGAAGGTAAAAACGTTGCAGAAGAAAGAAACCCGTCCCGAGAAAGAAATAAAAAAAAATAATTTGTTGGAAAGTGATGAGAAGAAAAAAATTGTTAACAACATTCGTGACGCTCAAATGAAGCCAGATACTTGTCCAGGCTTTAAGGCAGAACATCAAAAGAATTTTAAAGAGGGCAATCCTAATGAAAACATCAATGGGAGCAACCAACGCTCGCACAGAGATCGTGAAAACCGTACTGCACAGCGTAATGGTAAACGTGTTTACGATCGACAATCTGGATCAGATAAAACTGGTAAATGTTCACAATACTTTAATTCTTTTTGCCTCTCGTTGCATATGCATACAAGTTATACAAAATTCGTGTTGTTATTGCTCAAGGATTGCCGATGAAGCTTATTTAAAATAATGAATTTTAATATACACCCAGGAAAAATTTATTACATTACATTCACAAGTTAATGTGATCTGTAATAATAATATAAGGAATCACATTCTTTAACTGACCTAATATCGGTTACGAAGTTTGTACTAATTTTGCATTCAAATAATTTGTAACCTGCTCTCCTTCGGCCGGGCCCATATTGTCTCTAAATATGTCTTGGACTTGGTTTCGTGTTCGTTTAGCTAGTCCAAAGTAGCGCAAGTTTACATCATTAAATAGGCTAAAATTTGTAGCTCGTTAGAAAATGAATTCAGTTATTTACAGAAAAATATTATTGGTGAAATTGTTGCCTGTTAATTGTTATATCTTTATCAAATAAATTATGATTGTTCACAGTTATTAATAAAAATTAATTATTTAGGAATTAAGTCTATTGACAAACGAGAAGGCGCTGGTGCTCACAATTGGGGTTCTATTAAAGAAGAAATTGAAGACGTAAATAGCTCTCCAAAAAGCAACCATAATGAGCACACAGATAAAGAAGATTTTGGAAATGATCAATCAAGCGAACTTGTGCAAGTGGTACCTGTTGAAGAAAATATTAAGCAATTGACTTTAGATGAGTGGAAAGCATTACAGCAGCCACGTTTGAAGCCTCAATATAATATTCGTAAGGCTGGCGAAGGTGAAGATATATCAAAATGGAAGAAAATGACTGTGCTAAATAACAAAAAGGAAATGGATATTGAGGAGGAATTCGAATATGATCCTTCTATGTATCCTCAACGTGTTGGACGTGTTCAACGCATTGTTGACATTGCATTTAATTTTAATGATGAGCGTCGCACAAATGGAGGATTTAGACGTAATCAACCTGGTCGCAGGCCTCGAGTTGATGCTAATAAAAATCGTTTTGATAGTGAGCATAATTTTGGAGAGGAGGTTTTGCCAATCGATGCAGTATCAGAAGGATTTACACTAAAGACTGCAAATATGCTAAAAGTTGATGATGAACACCAATTTCCTACCCTCTATTGATAAAAATTGCTCATACACATTGAGATATTCAGTTTCAAAAACTTGGGGATATACCTAACAGGAATAAAAAAAAAAAATATACGTATGAAATATAAATAAATTTTAATTTCATTAAAAAAATAGAAAAATGTATGAATTTTAAAATTTTCTTGTAATATAATTAAATTAACAAATATAAATACTAAATTTCAATAGTAGTTGTGAGTCGTAGTAAGTTGATACTAATAGCCGTAGTCTAGCGATTCGTAATAATTAGAATGTTTTTGAAATATTTTCAATTTCATGTTGTTAGAGGGCACTGTTATAGTTGTCATTTAATTCGCTAGAATACGACTACAGTTAACTGGGAAATTTTCTCGTGCCTAAGCTACAATATTAACATATGTATGTATATGATTTTATATTTGCGAAACGAACTAATCAATTCTTACGAATATAATATAAAATAATCCGATTACTATTTATCTCTATTACTTTCATAGTATATTGTAATGACATTTCATGTTTTCATAAATATTTCGGCACATATGAAATTAGCTTGAATCTAAATTGAAAGTATAAAAATAAGGAGACAGCAAATGTCATCCATATAAATGTATTTAGGTATAATGAAGAAATTGAACTGTATTCAATTCGTAATATTTGACTTACTTTTTTTAATGAATTTTTACTCAACCATATTACCGAGTTAAGACTACTTTTGAATTATATATGGCTTAGTGCCTACATATTATCAATTACAAATAAAGACTAATTAAAGAGTGATATGTAATATATATTTATATGAATTTTTAATAAGACGGACAATGCGTAGAAATGTGATGCTGCGGATCAGTTAATGATCTAATTATCTTGTCGACCGGTTTCTTTTGAAATATGTTTACATGGCGATCATTAATTGATTGACTGTTTTAATATTCTTTATAAAATTTCATACGCCCCCGACATCTTACCATTCATACAAAATAAAAATGTAAACTTGCCAATTTTACGATTCATTCGGATACAATTTTCTAGAATTTCGAATTCGGGGCGATCTCGTGGCATGTATGCATTATGCTGCAACTAGCCACCGACGTAAAAACGTAGAACGTGTCAGCTGACACGACCTATCTTATGGGAACGTCGTGTTAACGAAAACTCACCACCGTATGACGGTGACGTAGACGTTGCTCGTAGCGGAGAGAATCAATGCAATTTTGTATGTTCTTACGTACGGGCGGTACGTACGTACGCTACGTCGGTGGCTAGTTGCAGCATTAGTAATTGCAATTTCCCGAATGATCGGCCCATTATTCTACACTCTATATTTCTATATTGGGTGGGTGCCGTAGCTCAGTGGTTAGTGTGCAAACCTTCTAATCTGTAGGTCGTGGTTCAATCCTCGGCTGATGCATAACAAATTTAATATCGATAAGATTTTTCTTTCGAACGGTACCCACCTGTCGGCAAGCAATTGGCAATTCTTCCGACAGTAACAACTTGCCATGAAAAAGCTTCTAAAAGAACTCTGTGACAAAGCTCGGAAAAAGTGATGTCACAAGTGTTCTGCCGTTCGGAACCGGCTAAAATAAGTAGGTCCCTTCTAATATTGTCCATTTAAGACGCACAACAGTAATGGAAGAGCTCGGCCAATGAGCCCTTCGGGGCTTTAAGTGCCACATATTTATTTATTTATTATATTTCTATATTTCACCCATGTAGAGGCGATTTCTGGAGGGTATTAGTATGAGAGCTCCCTTAAGGGATATGAAAGTTTCCGGCATTGTTGAAGATATTTAATAAATGTGAGATGGTTTTAATCTTATAGGGGAGGGATTTTTTTATAAAAAATCTAAATTTTGCAGGGAAGTCTCCCGAAGTATGTATAATCAAATATGTTCAGAGGAAATGTTGGTCGGGAAAAGCTGTACTTATTAATCATCTAAAGGAAAATGAAAAATATCCGCAAACCTAGTGTCGCACTAGGTTGGCGGATATTCCTTTCCATCTTAGTCTTGGTCTTCGTATTTAAATATATCTTTATCTTTAATTTAATCTTCTTCACCTCTATAATTTTCTTTCATTTATAAATATTCGGAATTCTCATAAATATTCTAAAATGAGTAATCAAATATTTATTTTAATTCGTTCCTATATGATATTTTGTATTTTCAATTCGATCATACATGAGCACTTGAAAAAAATTGACGTGTATGAGTGATGACAAACATTTATGAACTTTTCAGTCATGTGTATATTTACATAAAACTTTTAATGCTTTCTCATGCATGAATATGACTACATTCAAAATTCAATAAAATTTAAAATATACACGTTCACGTAGAATATTTCCGTATTCTGCTAACAAATTTAGATCTGAACAGAACAGGGTTGTTTTTAAAGGTTTACCGTGGTGAATGTTGATGTCCAAAAGAGTAGTAGTAGTAAGTCTTACTACTTTTTCGTCCAAAAGAGTAGTGTAACATTACGAATGCAAAGCAAAAATGAGGCATTTAAAAAAAAAAAAGTGCTAATTGTAGAATAATGATTGTCAAATCTAATTTTATCTGTAGCAATATGTGTGTGTGGACTTTTTTTATCTTGATAAAAGCATTTGATAAAAGCATGACGTCAAATAAGTATAAAATTGATCTTGATTTTTTTTTTTTGATTTCATACAAAATGTATGGGCATGAGCACTGTTGCGCCACGATGGACGCGTTTGTTTAGATTGATCTGTTAAGCAACTAAAGTGGGCGCGCCATCCAGAAGATATTAGTTATGTTTGATACAGAAAATGCGTACAAATTATCATAATTTTTTGGTCAAATGGTGTTTGTTAACACCAAACAACTTGCAACGATGGAGAAAATGGGAGTGTGCAATTACTGGTAATCATTGCTTTTTATGAGCAATATGCTGTCTCCATTGGCAATATATTGCTTGATAATAAAACGTTTGTCTGTGGAGATGCTCTGTGATAATCGACCTGTTATTTTGAATAGTTTTCAAATGTAATGGTAACATAAGTACGGAATGTTGGTAAGGTTCATTGTATATGAATGCAATCCAAAAAGCGAGTACATATTCTTTTCAGTTCTTTATTAATTAACTTTCATACAGAGTTGTATTTAGAAAACTGTGTTCGCAGGGTAACAAACTTAAGGTAGTAGTCCGGTGTGACGGGTTCAAAAAATCGATTTTTTTTACATTTTTCAGAAGAAAAACTTCTTAAAAATATACTCTACAAATTTCAGACTGAAATTTTGAATATTTTTAAAGTTATAGCTAAAATAAGAGAGCGCGCTGTAGTGTGAATGAATCTGTTGTCAAAACTTTAAACGCGTTTTTCTTAAAACCATGTTTTCGAAATTTCGGGGAAGCACTGACTCAAAACTATTCAACCGATTTGGCTAAAAATTTTACCCGTTATTCTAGACACACATATCTAAATAAAAAATAAAAAAAAGTAAACATGTGGCACTTAAAGCCCCGAAGGGCTTATTGGACGAGCTTCTCTTCAATTACTGTTGTGCGTGTTAAATTTTGGACAGTATTAGAAGGAACCTACTTATTTTAGCCGGTTCCGAACGGCAGAACCCTTGCGACATCACTTTTTCACAGAGTTCTTTTAGAAGCTTTTTCATGGCAAGTTGTTACTGTCGGAAGAATTGCCAATTGCTTGCCGACAGGTGGGTATCGTTCGAAAGAAAAATCTTTTCAATATTAAATTTGTTATGCATGAGCCGGGGATTGAACCACGACCTACAGATCAGAAGGCCAACACACTAACCACTGAGCCACGGCACCCTAAATACGGCACATATCTAAATACGTAACCTTTAAAACATTTAATTTTTTAATAAAATATTTTATTTAAACAATTTATCAAGAAAAAAAATTAGATTTTGAGAACTTTTTTCACAAGTCCGCCATTTTGTTTTTTTTTATGTATAATATAGGTTAGTTCATTAAAAATCTTTTTAAATTTTTTATTTCAGATGACTTCGGAAGGCTGTGTGCTTCCCCGAACCAACTCATCTTTTTTCGAGGACTCCACTCTGACGTCAAAAATTAAAAACAAATTAATGTAAAATTAACTTAAAAAAAAATTTTTTCTATACTTGAAAACACCAATAAAACATGTAAAAATTTTAAAACGATCGCATTTTATTTTCTTGTTAAAAAAAAATTCATAAAAAAACGTCGAAATTTCGGTCGTCACACCGGACTACTACCTCAAGCTGAAGCTCAATATCACGAAAATTTCGATGTGGAGTCGCGTGAACAGCCTGAACAACTTCGAAGCATCAATGACTGAAAAACCTGGTATGGAGCTTCAACTTAAGCATATGTGATAATTTCTTTTTATGCATTCAAGACTGAAATTAAGAATTTGAGATTAACCCATGCCTGGTACGTCAAATTTCTCATAGACGCTACTTTTTACACCTCGTCATTGCTCTTCGGAAATAGCCAACTTTATTCATTTGAGGCAAAGCTTTCACAGAAGAAACAGCATTTCGGTTGTCACTTTGGATACTGTGCTTCTGCTCATTGCGTTATTGGAGTCCATCCCACCGATCGGTGAAAGCCGCCCTCCCCTCTACAAGAAATCGTTGAGTTGCGGCAAATTGCAGTGCTTGCGGAATTGAAGAACAAAAGGTTTAACTTCGGTTAAAATAATGTTAAATGCTACTTTTTGATGGGGTACTGTGCAATAAATCTGCAAATGGGAAGTTTTTTTACTGGTTAACTAAATTTATAAGCACTATTTCCGCAGAATCCGCAAAGATTGCTATAGTCCCGCAATATTTTCCGCTTCACTTTCTCATATGTCTCTTATTTACAGCTGATTCGAAGTCAGGTTGAAATCGGATTCGAACTTAAATTCGAATGTGCAATATCAGGCTGATTGCAGAACATCATTTCAAATTCGAAACGGATTTTAATTCAGATTTCGAAGCAACTCCTATATGGATTTTGTGACATGGCCAATAGAGGGTACCAACTAAATCAAATGTCAAATGAATCGTTATCCTTGACATTTCAATGGATTGGTTTTAGAGGTTCAATACATGTCCGGCAGCTATCCGGTTTCCCGGATATCGGATATTGAGTAACGCCATCTGCAATAAGTTTTAGGAACGAGTAGGTAAGAACTTTGAATAACTCGTCCCAAAAATTACAAGCGGGAGGTTTTAAGGAATTTCATGCAAATTTTTAAAAGGTAAACCAAATATATCCATATATATCCTGATTCAGATTACATATTTAAAATTCAGTTTCTTTTTGCAAAATCTTTCTTCTTTATCTTTTTTAGTAGATTTTAATACTTTTCTTGAAATTCTTCTGTTTGAGACAAAAGTTTCATATTACACGTATTATAGTTTTAAATTTACTTAATTAATTTTTATTCAAAATTTCCATCTACTTTTTTCAATGCGTTTTGTTCATTTCGAAGCTTATCGATGATTTCGTCCAACTCTTCTACGTTATATGTCTTGTGTCCTGGTGTTCCAAAAGGACGACTATCTGAATTCATGCAGTTTTCCATTGATTCCGCGTTGGTTATTTGTGCAGATCCATCTTTCTGTGATAAACAAAAACAATAAATATTATAGGTACAATAAAATGTAACTGTTTCATTTTGCAAACAAACCAAAAAATGCTTGTATTCTGGTGAAATTGATTCCAAATGTAGAATACGATTTTCGATAGCTTTGATGTGGTCATATATATTTGCCATTGCAGGAATGTTTAAATACTCATCAATATTATTGAGACGTTCATTTACTGGGGTACACATACGTTTTGGTTCCGGCAAATATTTAGATGTTGTATTCAAATTTTCTTGTTTAATATTAGTTGTGTTATTAGCAGTTGACATGAGTCTGTCCAGAGTTCTTAAATAGTTTGGTGCTGTTTGTGGGCCATAATTATTCTGAACTCGTTTGACTGAAATAAAAATATAGTTTTATTATTTAGCACCAATTGAATAGAACGATATAATTTTTTTAAACTTAATCTGAAGCATAACTATATAGCTTTTGTTTCGGGTTTATTAGAAAAAAAACACCCTGCTAAATAAACGACAGGGTGGGTATGAAATAGTAAAAAAAAAGTATATGTAAAATAAGCATTGAATTGCAATTACCTCTCAAATGGCCTTTTGAATTCTCTTGTTTCAATACTACTGTATTAGCTCGAGCGCAAGATGAAGTCTCTTTCATTTCATTGTCAATTTCAGAAATGTTATCAGTAAAGTCCATTATATTATATGAATTAATTTCATCGCGTTTCTTTTCCACGAATGACTGAATGCGATGTTGGATCTCTTCTTCTTCCACAGCAATTTGTACCAGGTCATGCGGAACGGAATTTTTCTGTACCGAACACGCACTAAAATCCAATTTCGGAAGCTTCTTTATACCAGCTATAAAATATAGGAAATAAGAGTAAATTTTATTTTCACCAGACACATTTATTATGACATTATCAAATCTACAAGATTTAGCTATTTGGACTTAATCTATATTATGTATCTTAGGTATGATCTTTACTAATCCACTGACATTCTTTATTCTCCTTCCAAGTAGACTCATTATTATCATATAGTTCTTTTTTCCAAATTGGTGCACGACGCTTCAACTCTTCAATAGCATATGACACCGCATTGAGAGCTGAATTTCTATGTGGTGATGATATAGCAATGACAACACTGGCTTCTCGTACAGCAACTAAACCTAGACGATGATATATAGCAATATTAAATATATCAGACCACCGGATGCGAATATCTTCGCATATTGCTTCTAATTGTTGAATTGCCATTGGTTCGTAAGCCTCATATTCAAGCGATAGCACCTATAATACAATAATTTCATATTAGTTTGTGTCCTCGTTGTGAAATCATCAGCTTACTTTTTTATTATCGAAATTATCACGTGTGGTCCCAATAAAAAATGATACAGCACCACAAGACTCATGGCTAACTAATTCATTTATTGCATTTATATCCAATGGATCTCGTGTAAGCAATAGATGGTCCATTGTTCTAGCCTCCACTTATAGGTGGTATAACAGCTATCTCGTCGCCCTCTCTTAAGTTCAGACGCTCTTCTAAATCGTCACAGTAACGCTCATTTACTGCCAATATCAAACTTCTTTTTATAATATCCAAATTATATGCCGAGCAAATCTTATCGAGCAATTCCTTGAGCAAAATATTATGGGATGGCAGCCTTAGTCCAGTTTCCTGACAGCCAGATAATTCTCTAGCCTTAGCAAAGAAAAGTACTTGAATGTTTACAGGTATCGAAATATCGTTAACGTTCATGTCCACAGAAATAAATAATTTGTTCACGTAATTTACACACGTATATATAGACTTTACACATGATAGAGATGATAAAAATTATTCTAAATCACTGTTTTGTTGTTGTTGCTTTTTGTAAAGGCTACCACACATAAACCCGATTATAAGTTCGTTGATTTGAATCGCGTGATACTGTATTGACGATTAGAAAATTCCACGTCGTTTCCATTTATTAACATTACCAATGCTACCGATGTAGTTACAGGAACGAGTTGTTGTTTTGAGTACAAAATTCGGTAGAGTAAAAAACCGAGTAGAATCTTTTCGCAGGTAGTCATGGAATGAAGACATATCTATAGTCCGTTCATAGTAGTCACGACAGTGCTTACTGTATTATCAGGTTATGACATGCATATGTTCGTTATTTCCTCTTCCAGGAAATTGGTTATCAGCTGATTTGTGTGATGTAGAATGAAGGTGGTTTATGAAATTGAACTCAAATAAATCAATATCTTGCGCGGTTTATTTCGTGACTTGCTTCAAAAATTCTATCTAACTGATGTATTCATTTTACTCGTAGAAATATAAATTTGATTAACTACAAAAAACTGTCAAAAAGTCGATTCTTTGACTATGCCGGGTCATTGATTGTTTGTTTTAGAGTTCATATTGTATTAAAACATACAACAAATTTTTCACTGCAGTGGTCTTATAACTACGGCAATAGAAAAAAATAAAATATCGATTGTAGTAACAAAAACATTGTCATATCTACGGCATATGGGAACACACAATGCATATTGAACAGGTAGCAACAGGAGAGAAGCTGATTTTTTCCCCCGAATTGTCAAACTTTGTTTACCTTTTTGTTTGTTTACATTTTATTCAATATTACGTTCGCGTACTATTCCAGAGAAATGCCAGCAGTTGTTTATTAGCTGTTTTCTTGCTGGCAATTTTCTGCTGGCAAATATTTGTCTAGTAGAAACTAGCAACCTTTCACCAAAAATTTACTGTCAATTTACTTTCTCAACTTTACCTTTTTTGCTGGATGCTTCTGTACGAGAACAGCAAAACTTGATAATTTGTAATAAATAATATTTAATTTCATTGGCGTTCGGTTTTGTTTGTTGTCACACATTCTTTACATTCAGTAATTGACAAATTTTTAATTTCGTGTTTGACATTCTAGAGGTTTCAAACAACAACAAAATACAGGGGATATGTGTTTTCGTTCTCCTGCTGTTATCAAATCTCGATAGTACTTGGAAATGACATACCGAAATATATCGATAATTAATTTTATTTATTTTCATTCGCCTAAAAAATTGAGTCATTAATTTTGTAATTAAAATCAAGTGCTTTATTATCCTCTTGTCGCCTAAAATTTGTAATAATTGCATGTAATTGTAGACTATTAATTGTAAATTATGAAATCCCGTTTTAACACGTACGATATTATTTGCGCTGTAGCTGAGTTACAGACGTGAGTACAAAATTTGTTTATTTTTTGGTTTTCGCCACGTTTCTTCTAAATTATCACTTTGTTTAGGCTTGTCGGCTTGCGTGTTAACCAGATCTATGACATCGATAATAAAACATACTTGGTCCGTCTGCAAGGCGGAAGCAATAAAGTTGTGCTACTTATGGAATCTGGAAATCGATTCCATACCACCCAATTTGAGTGGCCGAAGAACATGACCCCTTCGGGATTTAGCATGAAATTGCGTAAACATTTGAAAAACAAAAGACTCGAAAAACTTCAACAACTCGGTACAGATCGTATTGTAGATTTTCAATTTGGTGTTGGCGAGGCTGCATGTCATATCATACTAGAATTGTACGATCGTGGTAACATTGTTTTAACGGATCATGAATTCACAATTCTTTATGTTCTTCGGCCACATTCTGAGCTCGAGGAAGTACGTTTCGCTGTAAGGGAAAAATATCCTATAGAACGTGTTAAACAACAGAGCATGCCCACAGAAGAAACTTTAAGCAGTTTAATAGAGCAAGCGGGTCCTAGTGATAGTTTACGACGGTTATTGATGACCAGCGTAGATTGCGGTCCTGCTGTTCTCGATCATGTGTTGTTAAAACACAAACTCAACAATTGTATAGTTAATCCGAATAAAGAAGTACCTGAAGGTTCTACCAAAACGACACAGAAAACGAAGAAACGAAATAAGGAGAATAATGCTACTGCTCGCCATTTTGATATGGAGGAAGACTTTAAAAAGTTGCTCGATGCCATTCAGGTAAAATTAAGGAAAAGAGGAAAAAAATTACAATTATATATACGCCAATTTGATACAGTTACATGTGTATTGTGTAAAATGCAACGTACTTGTTAAATGTGATGTAATATATAATCTTATCTAAAGTTTAGGTTACACATGACTTGCGAATTATTTTCTACATTGTTTTACGATACTAACGTTTAAAATATGATTCATTTTAGGATATTGATAATATGCTTTCTGATGCCAGAACTGTTAAAACAAAAGGTTATATTATACAGAAAAAAGAAGAAAAGCCATCCACTGATGGATTAGTACAGGACTATTTCTATCAAAACATTGAATTTCATCCATACCTTTTCATTCAGTTCGAGGGCCAACCTGTGAAAGAATTTGAATCATTTATGTTAGCAATTGATGAGTTTTATTCAACTCTTGAGGGACAGAAAATTGACTTGAAGACTTTGCAGCAAGAGAGAGATGCACTGAAAAAGTTGTCTAATGTAAAGATAGACCATGCAAAGCGGCTGGAAGAATTGAATAAATCACAAGAGTATGATAAACAGAAAGCAGAACTTATTACCTCCAATCAAGTAGCAGTTGATAATGCTATATTGGCTATACGATCAGCTATTGCTAATCAAATGTCGTGGCCAGATATTAGTGAGCTGGTCAAAGCAGCCCAAGCTAGAGGCGATCCTGTTGCTGGCATTATTAAACAACTCAAGTTGGAAGTTAATCACATTGCATTGGAATTATCTGATCCATACAGCAATACCAATAGTGATAGTGATTCCAGTGAAAATGTCAAAGGTCCGTTGCCAAGCATGATAGTTGAGGTGGATTTGGCATTGTCGGCATGGGCGAATGCACGCAAATATTATAATAAAAAACGAACGGCTGCTCAGAAAGAACAGAAAACGATTGATGCGTCTCAGAAAGCGTTGAAGTCGGCGGAGAAGAAGACACAACAAACACTGAAGGATGTTCGCACAGTATCGACCATTTCCAAAGCACGTAAGGTTTACTGGTTCGAAAAGTTTTACTGGTTTATAAGTTCAGAGAATTACTTGGTTATTGGTGGCAGAGATGCGCAGCAGAACGAGCTAATAGTGAAGAGGTTAATTTTAGCACTACCATAGCTTGAAAATATAATAAACATCTCAAACATCTATTTTATTTTCCTTGCAGGTACATGAGGCCGTCCGATATATATGTTCATGCCGAAATTCAAGGTGCATCCAGTGTGCTAATTCGTAATACGAGTGCTAACGAAATACCGCCGAAAACCCTACTAGAAGCTGGTACAATGGCCATTTCCTATAGTGTTGCGTGGGATGCTAAAGTTGTAACAAATGCGTACTGGGTTTATAGTCATCAAGTCAGTAAGACAGCCCCGACAGGCGAATACTTAGGAACTGGAAGCTTTATGATTCGTGGAAAGAAAAACTTTTTACCTTCTTGCAATCTTATCATGGGTTTGAGTTTACTCTTTAAATTGGAAGACAGTTTTGTGGAGAGGCATCGTGGTGAGCGTAAAGTACGTACATTAGATGATGAAGGGTCCGAACTGCCACTAGAAGAGGATTTTAAAGATTTGGTATTAGAACCTGAAAGTGCAAATGCTACTGATGTTGGTAGTCTTGATCCCGGGCATCGTGGTGAACGTAAACTAAGTTCCTTGGATGAGGAAGAGGTCGAAGTAAAAGTTGAAGGAAATGACAATGATGCAGATGCAGACCCCAACAGTGTCATTGATCAAGATGAAGAAGAAGAAGAAGAAAATGGCGAATTGCAAAGCAATTTTCCTGACACAGAAATAAAAATAACGCATGATCTAGGAAGTGTTAGCCTTCCCAAAGATTCCGCAAATACGACAGTTGATCTATTGAAGACAATTGGCTTTGGTGCTGCAGAAGAAACTACAATTATACCAGCAGCACCTACACGCAAGAAGCAGCAACAGAATGTGAAGAAACGCAAGGAACAAAAGGAGCAAAAAGAGCGTAAACTATTGAGCGATTTACAGCATCAAAACCAGAATACGATAGATAATAAGAATTCGGCTCAAATAAAGCGTGGTCAAAAGGGAAAACTAAAAAAAATTAAAGCCAAATATAAGGATCAGGATGAAGAAGAACGTATGTTGCGTATGCAAATTCTCAAGTCTTCTGGCAAAGAGAAGATAATCGCAGAAGAAAAGCACGTTCAAGAGGCTGCTCGTTTAACAAACAAGAATAAACTAAACCAGCAACAAATTCAAAATAAGCAGCAAGTGGAATTGGAAATGGATGAAAATGATGATGTACAGTTGGATGCCGATATATCGATAATTGATACATTAACTGCTCAACCTTTCGAAGATGATGAAATATTGTTTGCTATACCAATTGTTGCACCTTATCAAAGCCTTCAGAATTACAAGTACATACAAACATCTCGTATAAATAATAATTTCTCACAGACATTAATTTTTTTTGTCATTTAGATTTAAGGTGAAACTTACCCCTGGTACGGGAAAACGAGGACGTGCTGCCAAAACAGCCCTTGTGATGTTCTCCAATGATAAAAGTTGTGGACCACGCGAAAAGGATTTGCTTAAGGGAATTAAAGAGGAAGCTTTAGCTAGAAATATACCCGGAAAAGTCAGATTGTCTGCGCCTCAACTACAAAAGTATAAGAATAAATAGATATGACCAAGTGTTTGATATTTCTTGCTTATTGCGATTAATTATTTAATCGAACAATCTGATTAATTAATTTTACGTTTAATCAAAATTTCGGTTAATCCAATAACAAATTATTCGAATAATCACGATTTTGATTAATTAAAACTGAAATTATTCGATTAATCAGAACAAAATATTGAAAGAAAATACATATTTTTTCCCAATGCAAAGCGATGGATATGAAAGAGTGCGTTTGAAGTTTTTATTTTAAAATATGATTTCCAAAAACAAATAAAAACTAAAGGTAAAAAAAATTTAATCAATAAAAATTCTGTTTAATCGAATAATTGATTAATCACATTATTTGACTAAACAATTAAACGCACAGTTCTACTATAAATCCCCTAAAATGTTAATGATAATAAAATTAAAATGTTTTGAATTATTTAGAAAAAAAAAATGTTATTAATAAAATCGATTAAGTAAAAACTGATTAAAAAATAAAACAATTTTTTCCGAATAGAGTGTTCCTCATTAAATTCTTCAGCGACTTATTAACCCCCTCGTTGTATTTTGTTTATGATAACCATATTTGACACATAAATTAATATTGTAGGCAGAAAAAATTTTGAACGAAATGGACAAGCCACTGTTAAATGTAACATCCATACAAAGGTGTCACATGTTTTAGAGCATAAATAAATAGGAGTATATGACGTTTATGCCATATTGTAGCTTTAAGGCGATATTTTGAATTGCCAGTAAATGTGAACATGATTGAGAAAAATCCTAAGTCATGTATTATGTGCGAACATTAACAAATGTGACGTTCTGGCCTCATGATCTCCTTACAAAATTTACGTTTTTTTACCAAACAGGCATACATCGCTCCCAGAGTGCCCCTAGGGTGACTGAATATAGCTACCCCCAATCTTCGCTGCTTAGTACAATGTCCGTACAAAATTGACATCTTGTGTACAATCGATTCCTACTGCTCTTATGGTGCTGTTTTAGGGGTTGAATATATGCATGTATCACCGACCCCATTAATTTTTGCTTCCCATCATTTTCCCGGAATATATTTATTCTTCTATATTCATTCCTTATCGATGCTTCTCTACATCATTTGATGATTTCATAAAATTGATTCCTATCGGTCGCTCATTGATTGTTATATCTTAGCATTTCTCCATCATTGGGTTTTTATGTATAATCAGAGACCTTAACAGCAAACCTGGCGCAGAAACAATGACCCCCTTTTCATACAAAACGAAAAATGATCGCCGTCTCTATACTTCTAAAGTCTCTGATATAATCCTGTTACATTTATGAACAATTTAAACACTAATTTTGACAAGGGAACTTTGTAATATTGTAAATAAACTGAATTGAATCAATTGTGTGAGAAAAAGAGAAAGAATTAAAGAAGAAAAATCCCTTTACTTTCTTCATTCTATGCATTGACGCCCTCCATCGAATGAATGTTGAGTTCCGGTTGAACCGGAAATGCTCAGACCATAGTTAAATTATTTTTAATATAACGTAGTGCAATATATAACATTGATATGAGAAAATTGTTATAAATTTGAAATCTAAGGATCAACGTTATTATTAATGCCAATAACCATTTATTTATTTATATTGACTGCAAAAGAGCAACCGTGATAAAATTGCCGAACATTTTCGATCACTTCAAGTTTACATTTCCACCGAACAGGGAAATTCGACAATTTTTGACATTTAAACGTGACTGGCAATATATTAGGTCGTGTTGGAATAAAATTCTATATCTCATGTAGGATAATACAATGATTCCACTTTGGTAAAAATGGGTTTGCGTTCAACAATTAGTCGTTTTTGTGTGAAATTATTCGCGATTAGGTTTTTGTGCTTTTCATTTCACATTTAGGTTCGAAATATTTGTTAAAAATTCAAGCCTTTTTCAAATGTAAAAGAGTCCTATCGTTATTATCAACAATCGGCCGTACTAAAATTATTTTCCACAACAACAACAACAACAACCATATGTATGCGTTCTATTATTTTGGCACATGCGTACTCGCGCAAATCTTATGAATCCACACAGAGTTTATGTGTATTTGTTTACTGTGGCTATGCATACATACGTAGTCATTCGTTTTTAGGATTACATCGCTTTGTATGTATGGATGAAGTTGTTCATATGTATGTATTTATGTACATACACATACATGAATTGGGTGAAGGCAATGGAAAGTACCTACTGACTTTTGCTTGTTTTGACAACTGTGTACTAAAAGTTCGTATCGTCCTCGTCATGGTATACTACTTCGTAATGAAAAAGAAAATTCATCAACATTTTAGAGGAGACAAATGTGAAAAAGTTGTTAACTAAAAAATTCACATAGTGTTGAAAATCGTGCGCGAATAAGTAAACATATTAATTTAACCGTTTTAGTATTAATTTTTTTTTTTGCTTCCTTTTGATATATCTTACCTAGTGTTTAATTATGAAAGCAATTGTAAAGGCATCCATACTTATGGATGGAGTGAAAAAATCTTAGATGAAGACTTGTGTATTTATATGTACGTATGTGTGTATGTATGTAAAAAAATATTTAGTATAGCCAGTTACAGTTTCCTATTGGAAAAGGAAATTCCGATTATATTCTTCTTTGGTAGGCACTTTATTCATCGTGCATCCAATTTATAGGGAAATTTATAAAAGTTACAAATAATAGGCAATAACAATAATCGACATAGGATGAAATATTTGAAGCTGTTGGCGTATAATTGTCCCACCCAAATTGCAAAGAGCGCTGCTGATGAGTGCACTTATCGATTATGACGTGTGAGCGAATTCTTCACAACATCACCGTGAAAGGGGGAAAAAAAGCTGTGGCTGATATTTTTCAATATATTTATGCACGTATGTATGTATGTATGTATGTGTGTACACTGTATGTACTTTTGTGCTAAAAAATCAAAATAATAGAAATGCTTAACAATAATACAATATAAACAACAACAACAACAACAACAAAAAGGATAACAATGATAACGTGAATATAAATAAGAATACATATGACAATAATTATAAATACACAATGTTATGATTAATAATAATAATTATATAAATTTAAAAAAAAATTCACAAATACAACACAATATTAATACATACACATACTACAGATCCTAAATAGAACACTAATAAGAACAAAAAACATTCCAAACTTATTGAGGAAAAAAGAAAAAAATACAAATAAATAAATTAATGGCAATTAAGATAATTTTTAACTTTTCATAAATACAGATACTAAATATTCGTTATGAATAAAAAAAAATCTATCATCTGAATGAATTAAAACGCATCTATTTCTTTCAAAAGTTTTTACGAAAGTTATTTAACAAGTTTTGTATTGAATGTATTTTGACGGAAATGGCTGCAATACGTTTTTATGTATTTAAAGGTTTTTGGTTTTTACGCTGACTAGCGCAAATTATATTTATAGAGTGACTAGAAATTAAACGTACAAATACCACTGTGAATTCAGCATTTCGATATTACAATATTTCAAAATAATAATGATTATTTTCAAAAAAGAAAAAATCCACAAATGGTTTTGTCTTTTCAACACGTATCTACTCGCGATTCGCGAAATCAAGGCCAGCGATCTTCTTCTCCATACTTGTTGTTTTGACAAGATAGAAATTGTAATAAAAAGTACGATAAGGTGTCAAAATACAGTATTATGACGCTGCCTTTTAACCATTTTTTTTCGATGATTTCCTCTTAGAACGATACACCTTGCCTAACGTTTCTGTCTTTCTTTAACTCCTTGATAATTATGTCAAGCTCTCAAAATGTCTGAGTATTATTCCTTTAGAATTCCAAAAAAATCTATAGTAACCACATCTTCCAGGCGGGTCTTGCTGCTCCAAATCAAAAATAGACGTACCGCCACGTTTAAATTCGTTAAATCAATATCTCACGGTTGTCAAAGAGGGTGAAGGACCACACGGATCGATATTGATTCCTTTTCGGTTTTCGAGTTGGGGACAAGAAAATATAAAATCAATGAAAATTGTAATAAGAATCACATTATTTGGTAAAAAATATATTGATTTTTCACCGTAGTCTCCTTTTAGCTTGATACAATTCGTGCAACGTTTCTCCAATTTTTTTTATGCCCTCCAAATAATACGATTTTTCGAGGCCACCAAGATATGTATTTGTTTCATCGATGTCACCTTCATCCTAAGCATTTCTTTATGTGGGGAACAGGAAATAGTCGCAGGTGTGTCATTAACATCGATTTGTGAAACGAACAATGGCGAAGAAAACAACACGCCGGGGTATGCTACTGCGAACTTATGTCCCAGTGCGTTGATCTGGTGGAAAATAACTTTTTTCCGATGATCATTTTATTAATTAATGTGAATGACACCGCAAGCATCTCCGAAAGCTATCGCCATGCGTTTGTAGACTGACAGACTTACATCACGACATTCTTCGGCTTCGATTTCTCACCAGAAGTTCATTGTTTTGGTTGTGTTTTGGTCTCTGATATGTTGTGATGCATTCATGTTTTGTTCACGGTTGCCAAATTGCACAAAACCTCGTTCAGATTGCAGCTGAATAGCAAACGAAGGCGTTTGTTATCAATTGTGAGCAAACGAAGTACCCATTTTAACAAAGCGATACGCCGGTAGTCTCTTCATGTTTGCGTACTCTCACTCGTCGCTTTTATCGACCATTTTTGATGTGACGTCCTTGTGTTCACTGGTTCGAACTTACCGAAATTGACAAAACTGGTTCCGATTGATGATGAAGGGTCCCCATAATATATTTCAAGGTTTTCTTGTTGTTTACGTGATGGCTTTTTTTCGCACAAAAATAGTGTTAAACGAACTTGTGAAATTTACTTTTCCATTTTTACGAATGGGCTCGGGTGTCAGAGATATATTTAAAATTTGAATGCGTTCTATGCAAAATATGCCAAGCGGATGGTTTTTTAACCGAATAGGGTGCTCCTTATTCCAATTTTGGGGGCTTTTTGATACACCCTGGTATAACGAAGCACAAAATACGTTTGATATAACTAGCTGCCCAATAAAAACTAGCCTATGAATCAGTCTCAAATTTATTGTAGTATGGCAGATGGTCGTAATACGATCATAATAGGAACTTCCATCAAGAACGTCATTCGCTCTTCAAACACGGGTACTTATTGATCGACCCTTGCATTTCGAAGGAATAAAAAAAAAAATCATATTATGTGGAGATCTCATTCACTAATTTCTTTTTATGAAATAAAAAAAAAAACGGATTATAGCTTCTGCCATTATAACGTAAAGTATTGCTTCCTCTATTTAAGGTCTTTTTACTATCTATTTAAAAGTGCAAAGGGATGTACATATATTTGGTCAGGACCTTGTAACCACTTGAAGGGAACTCTGGATGAAGAAAAATTATTACAAATATTCTTGTGCAGCATTGCCTCTATACTCCATTTAAAGATGACCGTCTGTCTGTTCCTCTAATTCTTTTTGAATGTTAATGTAGACACTTTGGTATTTCAACAGGTATGTCAAAAATCTTATCTCGATTAAATTTGATTACATGCAATGCGAAATTAGTTGGAAAAACTCTTTCTTGATTTGCAATTCAGCAATTGTGTGCGTCAATACAGTTCTTACATACAAATGCCATCATTATATGATAAAGAAAGGGCATCTCTAAAAATATGATACAATTTTGTAGACACAGTTGACTCATCCCAGTTCAATTTTGACTGTTAAACAGTGTATATATCAGTAGCATATTCAAAATATTTAATCATTCCTAACATTGCTAATTGTCTGGGCAGTTCTTGGAATTCTGGAGGTGTGTCTCGCCATGTAATTGATTACGTTAATTACGAGTATTTATGAAATGTTATTAAAAATTTAAATGCATAATACTATTGAAAACGATAATAATTGCGAATATCGTAATAATAACACCTACTATCTTATAGTGAAGTGAATTATAAAGTATGACATCGTAATGAAATATGTAAAGTATTATATTTACAAATATCGGTTTCATATTCACTGAACTGAGTTAAAATAAGAAAAAGTGCAAATTACCTTTGAGATGGCAACCAATAGAAGAAACTACAAATACAGTCGCTGAATACGCACTTACGTTGTGTGTGACGACTGCCTTGCCGACCGATTGTATTCGTAATCATGGATCCGAATAGATTTTATTGCCGCGATGGTGGCAAACCCGCAACATCAGCGTCATCAAATACGTCAGTTACTTCTTCAGGAAATAACGGTGGTTCTAGCTCTACGATGCAGGATTATTTGGAATGCGGTAGTTCAAGTCAATCGGCAACCGCCTTTAATGGCAAAGATTTATATCCAAAAAACACAAATAGCAAATTGGTAAGTCAACGAGGACCGAACGGCAATGGTTTAAATAGTAGCGGAAGCAGCATTAGTGGATATTGTGGTAGTTCATCTGGCACTACTGGAAATTATATTAACGTAACGCCTGTCCCATTGGGAACTATGCAATATCCTCGTAGGAAGCCAACACCTCAAGAATATCAGTGAGTATTACTATATTTTGAATTAGAAATTTTGAAAGTGCACATGAATTTTTTGAAATTTAAAACTTTTGTAAAGGCTCAGAAACGTAAATGTTTGTATGAGCAGTTTGGTTTTTTCTAATGCAATTGGTTTCCAAACTGGAGTGTATGAACTTTTTTAATGTATGTATTTTGTTTATGATTTTTAAAATAATTTTACAATGAAATTAGAAAAAATAAATAAGTGTTACGTGGCACAAAATAGGTCCCAAAGGGCCCATTGGCCGAACTTCTTTTCCAGTACTGTTTCTGGGTGTTAAATTTTGGGCAGTATTAGAAGGCACCTACTTATATTAGCCGGTTCCGAACGGCAGAATCCTTGTGACATTCTGAGCTTTGTCATAGTGCTCTTTTAGAAGTATTTTCATGGCAAATTCTTACTGCCAGAAGAATTTCCAATTGTTTGCCAACAGGTGGGTACCGTTCGAAAGAAAAATCTTTTCGATACTAAATTTGTGCTGTAAATTTTATAGCTTCACATAGTAAGCATAAAAAATAATATCGTTAAAATGTCCATCACGACTCATATCATGAGCAGCTGTTTGTAGTTCATAATTTGCAATTATTTTTGTTGTTCGGAAAGTTATTATGATTTTCTCTTTTGAATACGGGAGACGATTTTCTTATAGTTTATAAATATTGTATTGACTTCTTCATTCTTCATTTTGGTCCACTATCTTTTGTCACGCGTCTTGCAGAGTATGATTCCGCGCTCATAAAACTACTAATTTTTGCCGGGAAGCAAAACTGGTCCGAGCCTTTTCGCTTCCCGGTAAAGGCTCTGCCATCTAATAAATTTTATAGAGACCGCGAGATGTAACAATTCGAAGCTGCCAGATCTTGGGGATATGAAGAGCGTATTAGTGCAAACTTGTCTGAGGTCTCACATTATCTTGGTGGAAAAACAAACTTTTTGTATTCATAATAGTCAAGATTCCATTACCTAGGTAAGCAAGTTTACGTTTTGCCACCGCTGGGCAATTGCATAGAATATGTTTTTATGTGTCCTGCTCTTCACGACAAAGTCGACAGGTATCGTTTTCTACCACATCTATTTTCTTCATATGGTAATTAAGTCTACAGTGCCCAGTGAGCAGTTTTGTGTAGAGTTTTGTGTCATTTCTGCTGAGGTTGAGAACAGCGTCCACCCTAATATGTGCGGGATCAATAATTCCTTTCAACTGCCGCATGCCCGTTTGGGCTCTGCAGTAGTCGAGTAGATCCCGTTTCTCCCTTTTACATATCAAGTTGTTTATGAAACTGTTTCTAACCCCGCAGAAGGGCTCTGATCCAATAAAAGGAGTCAATGAATCAAGTTTTAACAGGCCTTCCAATAAAAATTTTTTAAACTAGTTTTAGCACTGATGCTCTGTCAATATATCTTCTCTATACACATCGAATACTTTTTTCTTGCTTGAACAACATTTTTAACTTTTCGATAAAAAAAAACAATTACAAGTTGCTCTTCATTCTCCATATTTTATAAGGCACCAAGCAAAAGGTATTATATTTCGCAGAACCTAATAAGATTTTCCACGAACAAGCTTCGACAATGATAATAAGCCTTCAGCAATGGCTTTGCTTTAGAACTTTGCACGATTCTGAGTCAATAATATTAGAATTGAACTCTAAATTTATCACACCAAAACTACTAAATTGTGGGTTCCGTATCTCAGTGCTCAGTTTGCTGACCTTTGGGGACGTAGATCATAGGTTCAGTACCCGGCTGAGACATCAACTTTAATATCGAAAATTATTTTTTTGTCCGAACAAAGTTTACCGGCAAACAATTGGTATCTCTTCCCGCAGTAGCAATTTGCCGTGAAATTGTTTCTAAAAAGAACTCTGTGACAAAGCTTCATATCACAAGGGTTCTGCCCGTTCAGAACCGGCTAATATAAGTAAGTCTCTTCCAATACTGTCTGATTTATTGTTGCTGAGATGATACATTTTCGTAGTTTATTTTATGAAAGTCTGTGCTTTGAGTTTTTCTTTAAAATACTATTAAAATGTTTACAAGTTCCTGGTGCATTTTTAAGGAAAAGACGAAAATATGTCTTGCATATTCTTAGTAAAACTAATCATTTATATTTCCACATGCATGTTAAAGATTGAATTATTATTAAATCGATGCTTTTGCATTTTTTGTTTTCAGATCCCGACTGTATTATAATACAACGGATTATAGAAACAGAGATGATTTTTACTCGTTGGGTGGAGCGAATCGAATTAATTCGACAACTTCCTCATCATTACAAATACATAATCAACCACAACAACAACAACAACAACAACAACAACAACAACCACATATACATAATCAATCGCAGCACCCTCAACACGCACATCCTCAGTCACATCAACAACAGCAAGTGAATCATTCTTTAAACCATCCACAACAGTCCCATCAAGGACAACATCGTCATCAATTTGTTGGTAGCTCGAATGCAATTAAGGAATCCGTGGATGAGATGAGCTTGAATAGACATAATCATGCGGTAGTTGCGACACAGACCAACATTCCAGACAATACCAACTGTGAACAACCTATTTTGCATGCACCAATATCGCTAGGTACGTTAACAGTACCTATTCCTCCTATGATGTATACGGTACACCGTGTCGTGACCACAGCGCAAATTCAGACAACTGGCGGAAATACATTTGCTGCCTCATCAAGTGTGTCAAGTGTGGCCAGTGCAGTTCGCAATGAAGCAAATGGCATGGCTGTACTTGGTTCTTCCAATAGTGGTGACATAGGATCAGGGGATAGTACTGCCATTGTAGGTGAAACAGATTTTGTTGGAGACTGTGTCAATAGTTCTATGAATGAAACAAATATTGGAAGTGGTAGTGGTAGTGGCACAGAAATACGAAGCTCACCAGGTTAGTAAAAAAACAAAAATAGACATAAAGTTGGACTAGGATAATAAATTTGAAGTTAGATCAATTTAGGCAGTTTGAGTACATTATGTAGATTTTTGTAAAATTGCTACCATGAAAATTAATGCACACTTAATTACGATTCGATTCCAAGGGGTACAATTCTTCCGACCAACTTTTTCTCAGAGAGCTCTTTCAGAAGCCTTACCAAACACATACATCGACGAGATCCGATCGATTAAAATGGGTAAAATTCTTGTGATAGCTTTGCCATAGCCATAGTTCACCATAGTTCATAATATTGGAAGAATAGTTGCTAGTCGAGATCGCACCAAACCTCGAACTCAGAATTAGATGTACCAATAATTTTTATAGAGTGCACGAGACCATTTTTAAAAGTAAAGTTCTTGTTAAGGAAAAACAATATGTCTAACAAATTAATTTTCCAACAAAATGGGAATATCTCTATATTAGCTTGTGCTTGGCAACTTTCATTATCTGATTTGTTTATTAGACAGCCTTCCAAAAAAAAAAAAAAAAAAAAAAAAACAGAATGTCCGATTGACCTGAGGTGATATATTCTATGGATTTTGGATGGTGGACCAAAATTACTCATGCATCTCTAACTATTTTGTATTTTGATTGGGAAAAAGTTATAATAGCAATTTTGAACCACGAACTACGCTTTTTTCTCCTACTCGGATCTGAACCTTGATTTTTGAATTTGGTTTTCACAATTCTATAACGTTTCAGGTCAAAGTACAAACACTAGCTATTTGACACATCAACCGAAATGCAGTGGCATTTCAGAAGCTCAACCACATTCATCGGGATCCAGAATATCAAATAATAATTACAATACAACCACATCCTCATCAAATACTAATAATACAAGTGGTGCTAATTCATCTCTGCCTGCATCAAGGCCTCTGCAAAATGTAAGTGATTGTTGAAATTTAAAGCTGTCGTAGTCTTAATGTTTAATTTTACATTAAAGGTGATACCTACTTGCGTGTATTTAATGTCACGCGTTGCTGTACATATGGAAATTGAAGGAACGGCTCAGTGTCCCACTCAAGTGATGCTGGCGGCTGCTTTGGGCTGTGAAGAATTAGGAATAGCAAACAAATTACTAGCACAAAGTATATTTGGGCTGTGGATGACTAGTGCGCTTCTAGAAATCCAATTAAAATCACATCATCGCCCCTATGCGGTCAGAGTAGCGTGGCAGAG
This sequence comes from Megamerina dolium, assembly GCA_963854835.1. NCBI lineage: Eukaryota > Metazoa > Arthropoda > Insecta > Diptera > Megamerinidae > Megamerina > Megamerina dolium. The sequence goes on along the minus strand of OY978526.1, from coordinate 25,847,317 downwards.
TTTACTTGATAAATTTAGTCATGCTAATCCGATTGAAAAGAAATACGATGAACCGATGATTATGTTAAAAAGAAATGTCTTCTTTTCGAAGCGTGACGAAGAAAAGATTAAGTATGTCATCATATAATGTCATAAATATTATATCACATATACAAATACTTGCTATTAATCGAATATTTGCATTTTCAGAGATCATCGGATACTAGAACTTTTGTACGAAGAAGCAAAATCAAACGTGTTATTGGCACGTTACATAATGGAGCCTGTACATTCTATGATTTTAGGTGGCATTCAAGCTCGCATTGAACTTGGCCCTTATAATCCGCACATACATACAATCAGCTTTTTTAGGTAACACAATAATGGGTTAAGAGTGAAATGTCATAAGCACTTTAATATTTCATATTTGATGTCTTGATTACAGAGAAAATCAATTGCGATTTTTACCACAACATGTCGCCAAAAGTTCCAGTTGGTATTGGTTACCAGTAAGCAGGAAAAACTCACCTGAAGTTAAGCTTTTGGAGCAGTTTAAACGATCCTCACAAACTGCTACAACGAAAAGTTTAATTAGATCGTATTTGGAGTTTTGTTGGGCGCTTCCCTTCTATGGGTAAATATTTGTGATTTTGGTCGAAACTCTTTAATTTTTTTGGGATATTTTACTTTAGTTTTTGTTGAAAACTTGATTTGTGCCAAGATGGTAGTATGTAGACGAGAGCGAAAGAGGAAGAGAAGCAGATTTCGGGCTGAAATAGTATAATTAGGCTTTGAGTTTCTGAATATTTTGCTATGGCTTTGGAATTAGAATATCTTCAGACCAATTTTATGGTCACCAAGCCTTCACATTCTAAAAAGTTTGCAGTATCATTTAGTCCAACAACTAAGTTGGCATCGGAATTCTCTTTAAACATCAATTTAATTGTTTTCTCAAGTAAATAACTTGCAGCCGATTCAGCCTCTAGGCTTAATTCCAGACCCACAAAACAATTATTTCATTGGCAAATCATATTTTCGAAAAGGAAAAGGCCTGGTTTCAAATCAGTTGAAAATGGGGAGTGGTTAACAGTTAAAAAGCGATTTTTAATCAAAAATCTGTTCTCGAACGTTGAAGTTTTTAAAAATTTTTGATCGTCACTTAACTTGGGCAGTACAAACGTTGCTCGTACTCTGTACCAATGACATAAACTTAGTGTCATCTCAGAAGCAATAACTCGTATAAATATCATAGAATTTTGACACCACATAAATGGATCACTGCCTTTAAAATCTTTTTCAAAGTTCTGTTTAATTTGAAACGCACCTAGTGTTACTAAAAACGAAGCCTAAAGGCTAAAGTGTAATATTGGTTTTGTAAATTTTCCTTTGCGCTGTATTTCAATTTATAACTGTAATTATGTGTTGTTGTTTCATTATTTCAGTGCTGCATTTTTTCAAGGTCAAGTGGAACAACCTGTACATGGTCTTATGAGTTTAGCTAATCAAAAAGATGTTGATGTAATAATTGCAATTAATGAAAGGGGTTTGTTTGTTATTGATCCTGAGGAATATGTAAGTTTTTTTAAGAAGTTTCTTTTCAATGCACATTTATATGCATGTCGTTTTAAAACCAATCATATATTCTAGACATTGATTTTGGGCTTAAGATATGAAGATTTTTCATGGGATTTCGCTAAACCTAGTGCGAGCGATGATCCCGATTGCCAGACTTGCATTTTCATTCAGGTACGTTATACAATTGAATATATGTATTTCAAAAACTTATTTATCTCATTTGAATATTCATAGTTTGATGCGACGGAAAATGGGGTTCAAATGTCAAAATTAATGCAAATATTTTCCAAACAAGCTGTTATGATGGATGCCTTAATATCTCACTTCGCCGAGCAAATGAGAAAAAGAAAATTAGAGGGAAATACAGTTGATCAATTTCATGATGGTAAATAATTTTATCACTTTTAATTCAATTTTCGTCGAAATCTTGTATTTGGTTAACTAATATACATAATAATAATAATGTGTTGTCATATGTATGCGATTTGTGATGTTTCGATAGAGTTGAAAATATGGCTTTGGTAAAAATATGGAATTATTTGGTGGTATGGATTATTTGTAGTTCAGATGATCCGTCGTATAGGCAGCTTAGGAGTGGAGTGTTTGATACGACCTCAAAGAAATGGTCGAAAACTGATTGATAGACTTTGGCCATTTACTGATACTGTGACATTTCCTTCGTAAGGTATATGCAGGGTGATTCAAAAATCAGCAGCTTTCTTTATGGCAACACTGTTGTTGGCAGCTCAGCTGTTTTCGTGTAACATGTTACTGTCAAGCATGTTCAGATTGGTCTACATTTTAATCATGAATCGACTTACAAACGAACAACGATTGCAGATTATTGAATTTTATTATAAAAATTTATGCTCGGTTATGGTCAGTTTGGGCGACCTTCTGAGGCGGCTATTCGGAATTTTGTATCTAATTTGGCACCAAATTTACATTATTGGACATTAAACCACCAACACGCATACGTAGAGTGCGGACAGAGGAAAATATCGCAGCTGTATCCGCCAGTATTGTTGATTACCGTGAATTATCGATGCGGCGCCGTTCGCAGCAATTGGGCCTCTGTTACTCCACTACGTGGAAAATTTTGCAGATCCACTTTTTTGTCGGAAAATTGTGTTCAGCGACTAAGCCTAGTTCTGGTTGAATGGATACGTGAACAATCAAAATTTCCATATTTGGTGTGAAGGGCAGCCACAAGCATTGCTCGAATTGCCAATGCATCCCGAAAAATGCACTGTTTGGTGTGGATTATAGACCGGTGGCATTATTGGACCGTACTTTTTCAGAGACGACGAAGGCAGGAACGTTCCTGTGAATGGCGAGCGCTACCCTGCGATGATTACAAACTTTTTTTTTGCCCAAAATGGAAGAGCTGGACTTGGCTGACATGTGGTTTCAACAAGACGGTGCCACATACCACACAGCATGCGAAACAATGGCCCAATTGAGAGGCGAATTCGGTGAACAGTTTATTTCACGTTTGGGGCCGGTCAATTGGCTGCCTAGATCGTGCGATTTAATGCCTTTAGACTTTTTTTTGTGGGGCTATGTTAAGGCTCATGTCTATAGCGACTTACCCACAACGGTTGATGCACTGGAAGTCAATGTTGAAGAACTTATTAGTGAGATACCGGCCGATATGTGGGAGGGAGTATGCCAAAATTGGACCCAGCGTATGAACCATTTAAGACGCATCCGCGGTCAACATTTACATGAAATCATCTTTAAACATTGAATTATATAGATCGTTCTATAGACTCAAATAAAGATATGCGAATGCTCTGTTCTTGTGCCATAGAATGATGTAGCTGATATTTTAAAATAATCTTAAACATGTTTTGAAGTAATGATTAAATATTTAATTTGTGTTTTTTATTACAGAACCTAATCTCATTCAAAGTAATGGAAATGGCGTTTTATGCAATAAATTATCACGTTTAATATTAGCAACGTTCGATGAGGAAGGTCGATGCATTGGACAAATGGGATCATTATCAATAAGTTATTAACAATTGTTGTACCATTTTTGATTTTCTTTCGTTTGTAAAAGAAGCGATATTGGTATATTTTTCATTTCATTTGATCATATTTTCAAATTATTTTTATAGCAAAAACACAATTCACTAATTCCATTAGGCTGATAAAGGATAATGTATGTAATTGTAACAAATATGTCAAACAAACAGAGATATCGGTCTTAGGAATGATGTACTATATGTATGATTTCTTCAGAAAACCGCATTGCAGTTATTGTTATGTGCCCAAATATTCTTCAACCAAATGATGAAATGGATATAGAGAAGTTTCATTGGGACGGCGATGTGATTCGATTGAATGAATTTATTAAATATTGTGCCATGTTAGATCATTACAGAGTCAGTAGTCAATTTTTTCTTTGCTGATATGCGTATTATTGTTGCAAATACAATTAACAAAAACAAAAAAAAAAACTAAATATGTTGGAATCATTATCACTCAAAAATCCTCAAAAATCTCGAAATACTTCCAATGCTTTTCGAAATCAAAACTTTGAACGATAAACAAACCATATATAATAAACATATTTGTCAATCAAGGCATATTAAAACCAACCAGTTTTCTCGTATTAGTATTTTGGAAATTATTTTATGGCTTCTGTAATAATCTACTTCTTGTCGTTTTGTAATAACCTTGTTGATTACGTTTGGCATTAATTTGATTTTTCTAACTGCACTATATTCGAGTCTATAAACAGATTTCTTACGAGTGAATTGATCATTTTGTGTTTGTCTTTATGAAAAAAAGTCAACATAATAATCATGGTATTCATTTGTATTTTATATGTATTTGTTTAAATAGCATTGGATATGTAATTCTTCATAAGGACGCTGTTGAAAGTATATAAAAGTTGGAAAACTCTGATTTTTTGACATACTTCAAAATGTCTTTCAAAATGTCCGTTTGCCGTTCGAAATATTATTCGAGACCAAAGTAGTTGCTCTCCTTACTCTAAACTGACATAATTCGATAACGATTCGATAATCGAACGTTCTCTTCTATTGTATTATGTTTTTTTTTTAATTGTTGCAATATATCCAACACTAAGTTAGCTAAATGACATCTTCGAATAGAGTTTAATGGTAATTTTTCAGAAATATTTTTCTCTGCTGATGAAAGAATTACTTGCCGACAGATGGACCTTTAATAAAATCCATTGTGTTGATTGAGTCGAGACTCACGTTGTGTCCTCAATTTTTTGCGATCTTTTAAGTGAGCTAAAAATATCAAATTCTAAAAGACTACACTCGAAGAAAATTCTGTTTTTTTAAATGTACGATATACATAGATACAATTCCTAAAGTTGCCTTTGCATTGTCCCACAAGTTTAATAGTCTGCCAAATTGTTCATGTAGTCAATATTTTGCACTATATAATTTATTCTAGATGTGAAATAGTGTAGAGGCAGCTCAATACATTTTAATTAATTCATAATTTCGCCAAAATTGAACATCAAATTAGCTTACTATAAAATCAAAATATGGAGAGTATTGAAATTCAGTGTGCCACAGAATTTTCATCGGTGAAAGTGATATGTCCCTTATAAGAAATTCAGTACTTTATTCTTCCACTGCAAATTTAATCAATATCTCTTACACCATCGTTCATATTCGGTTGTTGTTATTATTGGTTATATTGCTAGATCTAAGTTGGATAATAATTCCGTTTCCGTTAAACATACATCTATGCATTGTTTTTAAGTTTTAAGAATAAGTAAATCACAGATTTGCATCATTAAAGATTATTTTTTGTGTGTTTTTTTTTCTCAAAGAGCATATTTTGTACAAAACATTCTACATCTCATATAGGTACTTCTATATAAATACACATATTATTGAGGGGTCAGGTGTTAGTTTATATTGCATAACTTTTAGTTTTGTGTAAGTATAAATGTACAAATTTTAGAAATAAGAAATTTGTGAATATTCATGTCAATAGTATATAGTAGAAATCCAAATTAATTGTATGTATGTACCACCATGTGATTTCATAAGTAAAATATGATTAAAATAATATAATATAAATAAGTATCGATTTCAACGCACCAGAATTTCAAATATAATAATACATATACGCGGGAACCATAGCGACTACTTGTGTTTAAGCAGCATGTATAAATAACCTAATATGTCATACTTATACATATGTATGTAATTTGAATTTGGTTTTTTTTTTCAACATTCACAACAGATTTGAGAAAAAAAAAATATGATAAGATATTGCAAAAGTAATTATATTACTTTATTAATGCTGATATGAAAAATATGAAGAGCTATGTATCATTAACAATTCCCTTGCACATATACAGGAAAGCGTCGAAAGATAATGTATTCGGTTTAGTGCAATAAAAGTACATATTGTATAATTGTTATATTACATACAAGATGAAGGTTTGTAAAAATCAAATTGCATATTTTTAGGCGCATAACTAAATAGATATGTAAATTTTTAGGCATATTTAAGATCATAACAAAAAACAATTTATTAGATTGACTTGATGATCGCTTTGTTTTAAACACTATAGCAGAAAAGAGCAAGAGTAATCAATGATATTTCTTCTGAATTACATATTTTAATAAGTTTTAATCCAAAGTCTTCGAATAAAGTGTGCCAACTGTGGGTGGGTGGATTTACACTGGAAACTACGAATGTGAAAGCTCTTTTCCAAAAATGTTGTTTCCGTTTGTTCCCTAATAAATAACATTGAAACAGTGACATTTCCCCTCTAACTGGCACACTTTCTGCATAAACTTTGGTCCTAACCATGGTACGATAATACAGAAAAGTCGTTTCTCATCTCTTTAAAGCATTAAAAATTATTCTGTGAAACAGCATTAAATGGAGAGAACTATAAATGAAACGCTGATTTACAAAATCACATACATAGATTAAATATTTTTAATTAATTCTGGGTCACATTGTTCGGAAAGTTTTTTGTTTCTTGTGAAAACCAACTACAACATGAATTCCACGCACATGTTTCAAATGAGTTCCTAATTCTCTATTGAAGAAAAATTAATGAAAAAAATATTTAAACTCATAAATCCGAGTATTTATTATAATTTTTTATTTATGCATCCTGAATACAAATTATACTTTTGGCAATGATTTGGGCATAACATTTTGCGACAGGAGCAACAGAAGTTACCATATTACAGTATTAGTATTAAAAATTATAGTCTAGCGAAGTAGGGTAAAATTACATATTCTCCAACTTTTGTCATCTTTCTGACAGTAACAAGAATTTATGCGCATAAAAGCTCTAATCTTTTTTTTTTTTAGTAAAAAACTGATTCAAGTCATCTTTGATGTTCTCATTTGAAGAAAAGTCTTGGCTATCTAAAAATATTTGTAATATTCTGAAGGTGAAAGATATGGAGAATATAATGGGTGCAGTAGTACATTCCGTTCACATTGTAAATGCTATTGGCGAGTTACAAAACTTGCTTGAGGTCTCGCATTATCTTATTGGAATGCTACCTCTTCTATTGATGAATTTCCTGTCAAACTATTGAAATTATTGTTATGTTGAATAATGAACACTAAGCAAAAGAAAGGAATGAACATCTTCACCATAAACTATTTTGCTGAATAAACGAACCTGCATTACTACTTCGGCACAGATGTAGATATAGAAAATTCTTGACAGCAAACATTGATAATGAGATATCAGCAAAACAAAGTTTACTATGAACATGTTATGTCAGTTGTCACAATATATTATTATTATTATTATTATTATCAATGACATGTTCAAACATTACAAAGAAAAGTAACTAAGAACTTGGTCTATCTACGTAGGACTTGCACATATCACGGTTTCTAGCAATATATTTTAATTCATTGAAAGATTGTGTCGTCTCTTTGTTGATGCATTTGCGCCAAGTCACAATATAAAGGGTTATCCATTTTGCGGTTTCAAGAGTAAATGTAAATAAAACACATATAAAATATTTTTTATCATGATATTTCTTTTTTATTATAAAGTTTGAACGTTGACATTATGTGTGAAATACTACATCATTTAAATGACCACCATGCGAATTGTTGCAAGCATCGATTCTTTTGAGGTAATTTTCGACCACTTTTTGACACATATTGGGCGGTATCTCAGCCATAAAGTGACGAATGTTGGTTTTTAGGTGCTCAAGAGTTAAAGGTTTATTTGCATAAACACAAACACAAAGAGCGCACGAAGCAGTGACTTTTTGTGGATGTAATGGCCTCTCTTCAATTACTTGAGGATTCTCAGAACCCCAAATACGACAATTTGTTTGTTAACATACCCACCGAGTGAGAAATGTGCTTCGTCGCTGAAGAAAATTTTGTTCGAAAAATCGCCGTCCACCGCCTGTTGTTCAAGCACCCATTCGACGTATCTACGACGTTGTGAATGGTCAGCTGGCTTCAGTTGTTGTGCGAGCTGGATTTTATATGGATGTAGGTGTAGATCCAAATACAAAATACGCCATAATGTGCCGTAAGACAGTCCTAATTCCTAAGAACGACGAGGTATCGACACATTCGGGTCTTCGGCAACACTTTCACTTACAGCAGCGATATTTTCGGTGGTACGAGGGAAACGATTATCCACAGGCCTTACAATATCTGTAACCGATCCAGTCTCTTCATATTTCTTCACAATTTTGCCAATTACTTGCGTAGTTGGACGATTATGTAAACCATAATCTCCTCTTAAAGCACGATATGTGGCTGTGGCAGAATCACCATTTTTGTAGTAGGTTTTTACAATTTTAATGCGTTGTGCGATAGTTAAGCGATCCATTTTCGCAAATGTCAGACTTTGAACTGAAAAAAAAGTAATTGTTTTAACAACTCAGTTTGACAGATGTCGAATTCTAGCCCTATACTTTTGAAACCGCGAAATGGATAACCCTTTATTATATAATAGAAAGTTGATTGTGTTAAAATTCAATTAAGTCTTCAGTTTAGAAAAATTACTTTCCGAACAGCTCTTTGTTCTTTTAATTGCTCAACATTTATGAATTGTTGACTCATGCGGTTCTTGAAATCAGCTCAGCTGTTTAAACAAATTTCCCATGGTTTGGACATGCTCAAAATTAGGAAATTATAATTATTAACGACAATGTTGCTCTTTTTATCACCATTTAATTAAACAATAAAAAAAATGGGCAACCTTTAAACATTATTTGCCAAAACTGAATTCAATAATTCCTATTAGTTGAAATCGAAAATAAATATTTTATTTATATTTGTTTGTAATTTTTTGTGTGATTTAATATTAATAGAATATCCTGAAATAATTTCCAATAATTTACAATTGTTTTAAGTAAAAAATGACTAACGAGATTTTGAGAAAAATTATCGTTTATTCACTTAAAAAAACCCAATTAACTGCCTTACGATTCTGTATCAGTGTAAAAGACTTTTTTTTATATTTATTGTTAATTATTATTTAAATGATTTCACTAATTTTTTTTTTCATTTACTTTGTTCTTCTATTGTTTTATGACAATTTTAATGTTTGCCACAATTGATTTTTTTTTCTTTTTCGCTCAGCCTTGCTCCAAGTATGATTCATTACACAGATCTATTACTTCCATATGTGCATTTGTAGAAATACAATATATAAATAGTATGTATATTTAAAATGATTTAATGGAAGTAATAGGTAGGCAATCCATTTTATGTACAAGTCGTTTATTTAAAATAATGCATTTGAGAATAAGCTGACTTAAGTAAAATAGAATATAAACGAATATTTTGAGATAAAAGTTCTGTTCTAGTAAATAACTTATTACAATTCCGTGTAAACATTGTAAAATCTGATCAATTCAATTTATTTCAATATCTTAATATTGTCGACTTAGAACAAAATCGATGTAAATTTTTTGCCAAAGCAAAAACTAAAAAAAAAAATATGGGCATGCAACAGAAACAGAATGGATTATAGGAACTAATTTTTTCAAGCAATGCAATTCGTCTGATGGAGTAGTTTCCGAAATTTATCGACATTGAATTTAAGTCCATATATCGATGGACCACAAGAATGCCGCTATCCACTTACGATACAGTGTCGTTATGACTTTATCAAATTTTTTGAGTTGGTTTTTGCTTCAAAAAGAGAAAAAAGGGTAATTTTCACAGTCAACACTTAAGTAATGGTGGTGCCTGAGTCAAGTGTAGATCATCTATATATAAATATATTATAGTAGATCTAAATTGAGTTTAAAATTATGTTTTTTTTTTTTTAAAATTTGTATTATATCAAAAATTACATCATTTACTTAGAACTCAATGTAAAGAAAGTTGACAAGAAAACAATAGAAATAGCATATTTAATAATATAGAAATTAATCATAATGGTGTGTTTTAAACACACCAAGCAAGTTACATAAATAGAGTTTACACATTATTCGAGACGTAAGTGTGTGGGTACTGTGAAATCAACCTTAAGTCGTTTTTGTTCTAAGTACGACTTGCATACAAAATATTTGTAAATAGATATGTATTTAATGGAGCCAAAAAGGAAAATATTAAACCATGATAATAATATGTAATTGTAATATAAAACACATATTTTAAAAATGATTTTTCAATAAAACAACCAAACTTATTAAAAAAAAAACGCTGGGCTTCTTTTTATATTTATAGAATTTATGGGACGGTAGTTAATAGGTACTCGTTTTCTCATAATTTGACTAATTATATTTATGCTATTTTTGATATTTCTATTTATTTTGAAAAGTGACAAAAGAAAATACACTTCACCTGTGTGACAGATTACCAGGAGACCTCTCAAATGTAGTAGTTATTATGACTCGGTCGATGGCGTTGCTATATAATTTTTTAAATGATAGTTTCTTAGCAACGTTTAGTTCCCGGGCTCACATATTAACAACGAAATAATATTGGGTGTGTGAATTAGTAACCGGCTTTTTACGTTAGATGGCACCACGCGTAAGTGCGATCGTTGTCCATCACTGTCCAAAATGTCTTTTTAAATATCGATTCACCTGCTTTCAGAAGATTTGGTTGTGCGCATCATATTTTTTTTCTTGATGGAAAATTTTTGAATTGACGAAAAAAACATTTGCGTTTTGTTGTTACTTTTTCGCAAAGAAAAGTGCGGATGAAATTCATCGTATGCTTGTGGTATTGTATGGCGACAATTCTCTATCCAATACACAGTGTAAGGAGTGGTTTGTGCGCTTCAAAAACGCCGATTTTCATATCAAAGACAAAGAACGCTCTGGATAGCCGAACAAGTTTTAAGACTAGGATTTGTCGACATTACTCAACTAAGCTGCACCAACAATAATTGATGCGGTTGAAGAGAGGAATGATCGAGAAACGGCCGAAATATGCGACCAGACATGAGTCGGTAATTTTTCACCATGAAAACGCACGGCCACACATTGCTATTCTGGTCAAAAACTGTCTTGCTAAGAGCGGATAGAAGGATTACCACTTCAGTCACCGGAATCAAAAAGTGGTTCGATTCGTTTTTGGCCGCCAAGCGGAGAAGTTTTTTTGGGATGGAATTCATAAATTGCCAAAAAGATGGAGAAATGTCATAGTTTCTGATAGACAATACTTTTACTTTTACAGAATTCTTAAAAATAAATAATTTGTGAGCACTAAAAAAGTCCGGTTACTAATTCACACACCCAATAAAAAAGAAAAACAATGGTGTCAGGCCTACTCTTACTTAAACTCTTACTCTTACTTATCTCTCAAACAAAATCAGTATTTTAACCTGCTTAGTAAAGTTACTATTTTTTTGCTCAATTTATGATTAACTACTTATGTCGGAAAGTGCACATATTTCATAAAATATGGTATTGATCAACCTATCTCAAACAGAATAGGGTGCAAGGTGCAACTGAAGCTTAGCAACTGGTTTTTGTTTTCTAGGGTAAAATCTTATTTTTATTGACAAACTGGGATGATATAAATTCAAGTCATTCTAATTCAAGCAGAGTACGTTACCAAAAATTTATTTCAACTGAAATCTAAGAGATATTATAATCATTAGGAAATGTTGACTCAAAAATCAAGGACTGCGACGTAAAATATCTTTTATTCTATTTACTCTGCAGCATTATGTGGTCTTGTGAACATTCTGGCTTGCCTGAGGCTTGTGATGTTGTTCCTGTAGGAGGTGTAAATGTTTTTTGTTCAATCTTCAACGGGTTAGCGAGCTCTAAGCTAATATAATGAAATGCAGAGTCCATTTTAGCTAGTTCGTCTTCAACCCCATTGCCATCGATTCCGCAATTACCTGGAAAGCTAATGATCATCGTTACGACGAAGCCTGTTTTAATAAAAAAATAGAGTAAAATGAAAGAAATAATTAATTTCATTTATTTAATTTTTTGGCTTGTACGAAACTAAAATTGTATTGACTTATTGACGCTTTATTTTTAAAAATTGCCTATCCTATCTTCGAGGGAGAACAAGAATTCCACCTCAATAGGACCGCTTAACTTTAGAGGCCAAGAACGTACTAACAACATTTTTGATATCTTCGACTGAAATAAAGAGAATTCCGGACATGGCATTTTGCATTGACAGAAACATGTGTGAGGTAAAACTTCCCATCCGCTATTTTCCAAGTAAGTTCTAATGCATTGTGCAACATGTGGCAACATGTCATATTGGAAAATCATGGCTGGTCCGGCTATTTTTGGTTCAATATTCGATTCAATTAATAGTTTGACCCTGTTTTAGCAGCTCATATATACAGCTTCGATGGATATTCGACCTTGGAGTCGATTGGCTAGTTAGCTAGGTCTAAGGTATGACCTTTTGCATAATAGGTATATTTTTCGTCGCCAGCAACGATACGATGCAAAAAGACTTCCCTTTATACTGTTAAGCAGAATTTCAGACCCGCAAAATCGCCTTTTGATGTCTCTTGGTTTCAGTTCATATGGAATCCAATTTTACATTTTTTGGATCATACCCACGTTCTTTAGACGCAATCAAATGACTCAGCAAGCTCCTTTTGATTTTAACAATAAAGCCTGCAATTCAGCGTCTTCAGACGTTGCTGGCTTTCCCTCACTCTTTATCGCTTGTATCAAACTCACGACTTTTGAACCGTCTAAACCAAAATTCACAAGTTTGGGTTTGTAGGCACAAAAGTTGATATAATCGGGGCTATAAAAATTTGTTGTTCACACTTCGAAAGATTTTTTACTAATTTATTGCCGCTAAGTTTGATGGTGTTAAACGTTATGACACAACAAGCGCTGTATATGAAAAAAAGAATGACACATACTGATTTCAACAACCTAATAATCTAGTACTACTAACGACCTGTGTTGAAAATCATTTAAAATATACTTGGACATTTGTTGTAACAAACTTCGGTTAAGTTGATTTTCATTGAACAAAGTTGTATATGAGTTCACTATCACAAAAATTGGAAAAAGGGAGCGGCGACGAAGGTTAGCTTTACACAGTCTTCTACATGTTTATAGGCTAATTTCAAAGAGTACACATCCTTAAGACCAGTTTGACTATCCGAGAAGATAGCCATTGCACTAGTTACATATTTATCAAAAATTTAGCACAAATTTGCAGGATCTTTGACCAGAAATCAAAACGGACGGCGACAAAATACCAATACATCAGTATCAGTGTCATTTTAGACCCATCCGTGCAGCAATTGAGATTGTAGGTAGTTATTCATGTGTTGTTAATAAAATGATTCGGAAGTTCCTGGCAAAGCGAAAATCCATATAATGCAAACTGTCATTGTCCAATTTGAAATTTCGGGAATTTCATTGAGCAAAATAGACTGATATACTTCAAATGAGGGAATTATAGAGAAAAAAGGCTTTACAGACGACCTGGGAAGAACCATTTATACCCTACTTCAAAATGTGCACCAATATTGTCATACGTCGTTTGCCACCACAAGTCAAATTTATAACGGTATATTTTAACAATTTATCACTGGTGTGCATAATGTTCAGTTCAACACGTTTTAATCATAATTAAAAAAAAATAAATATGCGGCACTTAAAGCCCCGAAGGGCTCTTTGGCCGAGCTTCTCTTCCACTACTGTTGTGCGTATTAAAATTTGGATAGTATTAGAAGGTACCTACTTATTTCAGCCGGTTCCGAAGGACAGAACCCTTGTGACATCACTTTTTCTGAGCTTTGTCACAGAGTTCTTTTAGAAGCCTTTTCATGGCAAATTGTGACTGCCGGAAGAATTGCCAATTGCTTGCCGACAAGTGGGTACCGTTCCAAAGAAAAATCTTTTCGATATTAAATTTGTTATGCTTCAGCCGGGGATTGCACTCACGACCTACAGATCAGAAGGCCAACACACTAATCACTAAGCTACGGCACCCACCCTTAATCATAATTACTGGTGTCAAAACGTAATCTAATCCACCAAAATGGCAAAAACCAAGCGGATATAAAAAGAAAAACCAGCTCTAATTTTTGCAAAAATTTAGTCATTTAATGAGAAAAATATCACAAATTGTGGTTTATTATTGAAAGGAGGCTGCACAACCTTGACAAGATACGTTGAAATGAACTCGTTTGATTATAGAACACGGTCTCGTAGACTAGGAAAAACAACCAAACAGGATGATCGTCTGTTACAAATGAACAGCACAAGTTCCCGATTCAAAATTGTGCCAGATTTACTTATTGGTGGACCAATGGAAACAGGTGTTATGGACCGATGAATCCAAATTCGAAGTTTTTGCGAAAAACACGGCGAATGTTCTGCCGTAGAAATCAGGAGAACGATATCCATTTGGATATGTTAAGCCTACACTCAAGTTTGGAGGTGCCAGTATGATGGTTTGGGCTTGTTTTTGCTATGACGGTGTAGGCGATTTGGTGAAAATTGATGGAATAATGCGGAAGAATCAGTATCACGGAATACCTTAGAACAACGTCATTCCATATGGCGTCGATTTGGTAGGTGAGGGGATCGTGTTTCAGAAAGATAATGACCGTGAACTTTGGACAAACTACATCAAATCGAACGAAGACAGCCGCACTTCAATTTATGGAATGGGCACCCCAACCGCCCGATGCGAATCTTATTGAATTATTATGGGATGAGCTCGACAGAGAGGTTCGAAAACTGTGTCCAAACAGCGAATCTCTTTTCTGGGAATGTCTTCAGCGGGCTTGGCAATAACTATAACCAGAAAAACTCCAAAAAGTGGTGGAAATAATGCCCAAAGTTTGTGCGGTTGTCATCAAAATGAGTTACAACCAGAAACGTCTCATTTGATAAAAAAAAAACAAATATTAATAATATAACCAATACGTCATTCATAAAATGTTATTTTATATGTTCAACAAAATGGTCCTCATCGAAAAAATATAGCGAATATAGCATTATATATATGTAGGTTTTTTAAAAAATGTCTATCTCTACAATTTTAATCTAATTGTCCAACATGGTTGTCATTTCAGAAGATTACATAAAGTTTTTAAAAACGCCTCCATTTGATATGGGAGTAACATTAACCCTTTCCACCACAACGTTGCTTGTTAGCAGCAGGAATTCTTTCTGCCTATAAACTAATCGACGACAAAAATAAGGTTGCCTTAAGCAAAACATTTCGTAAATTATAAAAAAAACAAAAAAATTAATATGTGACACTTACTCGTATAAGCTCTAAAGGACCCTTTGTCGAGCTTCTCGTCTATTACTGCTGTTCGTGTTAAATTAAGGTTAGTATTAGAAGGGACTTACTTATTTTAGCCGGTTCCGAACAGCGGAACTCTTGTGACATCGCTTTTTTGAGCTACAGTGTTAGAAGCTTTTTCATGGCAAATTGTTACTGTCGGAAGAATTGCCAATTGCTTGCCAACAGGTGGGTTCGAAAGAAAAATCTTTCCGGTATAGGGGTCATAAATTATAATCTAATTCCGTTACTTTGTACGGGAACTACATGAAATAGTAGGTTTGGCTCGCGAGTTAATTAAAAACAACAATATTAAATAACAGCTAAAGCCTGCTTAAGTTATGGCGGTTTACACATAAAACAAATTCCGAGGCTTTGTATGGGAGATATTATATATAAAATAGTGGGCGTGGCCAAACGTAGGTTACATATCAAATATATAATAGTTGTACTAGATGAAAAACCATGTAAATTATACCGGTTTAAAATGTAAAATATTTCACGACTTTGTATTGTAGCTGCTTCCAAGACTAATTCACACCTTCAATATGGTTATCCCATGCTGAATATGTATGTAAGTTCTTGCGACTAAGATTTTTTGTATTTGAAAAATTATTAGGCAGTAGAACATCAATCTATATGTCAAATATTGTCGTTTTAGATGTTATATTAAGTAAGGTCTAACAAGTCACAATTTCGTAAACTTCCGAGGTTAGTATTTAGTATTACTCCGTGTGGGCGTGGCAGTTGATCGATCATACGCATTATCAAACCAGTCCGTACTCTTGCATCATAGGTCGTGTGACCGATGATAAATAGCTCAATATTTCTTCAAGTTACTGCCTGAACAAGTGAGGTGACAGACAGACAGACAGACGGATGAACGGAGGGACATCGTTAAATCGACGCTAATTTTTTTAATTCGTAGCTATCTTCAAATATCTGACCGAAATAAATATGGTATACTACTCATGCAGGTTATAAAAAGGACAGAAGAAGATCAATAGCGAATAATATGAAACTTGAAAACAATAATCAGTCAAACGTCCCACTGTGCAAAGAAACCACTTCTGTTGGCGCGCTGTCATTTCTGTACATGAATTGAGTGAAACTATCTGGTTGTTGTTTTGGTGTGTGTATGTGCCTGTGTATACGTGTGTAATTCTCGCATCAAACCATTTAAGAGACATCCTGTTGCGAAGCATTTACCAATAAGAGAGCGACAATGTGAGCACTTGTTGAGTTCAAACTTTTGAGAGATGTTTGAAAACAACCAAGGAGTAACATGTGCTTAGACAATTTTGGCGTATTTTAATTTGGGATGTATGAGAATGATACAATTCTTCAGCGCGCGTTTTATTTTGCTGTGCCGTGCTGTTCTGTTGTGTTTGTTTGTTTATCCTTTTCGCAATTGAGTCCATACATTTTAGCGGAATATCACAGTAACAAGTTGCAGATGACTCTTTATTTGTATGTATGCTCTTAGCGGATTCACTGCTGTGCGAAGGAATGTAGTAGCATTTGGTTGGCTGCTATGTATCTGTAGTGGTTGGATGTGCTCTTCGCCGCAGATGTTATCAAACGCTTCGGTGCTTGGCGTTTTAGTAGTATGGCTCTTTTGTATCGCAATTATATCCTTATGTAAATTCAAAGAGTCAAGAACGAAAACGTAAGACGCGGATGTTGATTATAAATTGAAACGCTACTAAAGAAATACTTTGTCGTTTCTACTGCATAACTACTTCACGCGGTTTCGTGAATTTAAAAAAGAAAAAAACAAAGTCATGTTTTTGTGAATGCCATTCGATTTCAACGAAAACAATTATTTTCTGTTTTATGGAAAAAACAAAAGTAAATTTTGAGCGGCGATCGATCGAGTAATACATTGGCGCATACATTATTCGCATACAATTTTTCAGTGGATGCATTTTCGAGAGTAATCTTGGCATCCATTGGAATTTAATTAGTTGGCGTTAATTTTATTCGCTTCGAAAATAAAGAGCCGATCCAAATGGATATATCACAATATCAGCACATCAATATTCGTATGAGCACCCGTGGAAAAAGACCTCTGAGAAATCTCACACCCATTGACAAGGTTCGCGCTATCCAACGTATACATAACGGTGAAACAAAGGCGTCTGTTTCGCGTGATATTGGTGTACCTGAGTCCACGTTACGCGGCTGGTGTAAAAATGAGCAGAAATTACGATTTATGTGCCGACAGTTGGGTGCAGACCAATTGCCAATTCCAGTGTTGGAGAACCCTCCGGAAAAACGTACCAAATTCGAAAGCCATATTAAACCGCCGAAATTCGACAATATATCTAATTATGAGAATTTTGGATATAACCAACAGATGGCATTCAATACAATGGACTTTGTACCCAGTAGCCCTAGCAGCAACAGCATTTTAGAGAAGGTGGCTTTTAATGAATTCTTAAAGAAGAGTAATTTTCAGCCGAGTGCTTCAAATGCTGATAGCGCTGTGACTGAATTGGGTGCATTTTCTGATTATTCGCAACTGGCATTGATGCAAAATCTAAACTTATTATCACTTTTAAATTCAAATATGACCACAATGGAAACCAACAATACGTTGACATCCGGGAATAGATCAAATAAGGCAAATTCTATCGATGAAACAAATACAGTTACTACGAGTAAGACATCCGGTCACGTAAGTGCATCTACGCTGTCAGTGAAGACCTGGGCAAAAGATCCATCGGAAAATTTGGCAATCAGCAACGACAATTTCAACAACATGCCGTATGCAAAGAATGACGAAATGCCAAACATAAATGACACCAATAATAATAACATCAAGCAAAATCAATTGTTGACTTCAGAGACGGACCTTGATGTGGGACAATTTCCATTGTCTTTTGCTGCGTCACCAATCGCCATGCCAAAATTAAATACAGACTCCGACTGCAGTAATGAAAGTCTATTTGAATGGTGTAAAATGATCAATGCTGGATTTAATTTCTTGGCCCTAGCGTACACTGTAGCTGCCACCATGCAACCCCAAAGACAAAATGCTTCAAACACGACTGAGGAGACCACCAAAGAACACTCAGACTTGTATAAATATCTACAGAAGAAGTCAACCACTCCAAGTTCATCCATTAATACAACATCTAGCGATTATTCAAATGATAGTTGCGTTGAAAGTGAGCCAGAGGATTTATCGGTGCGGTCACTTATGTCAAAACTATCCAGCAAAACTTATAGTCGTTCACAAAGTCCAGCTAAAAGCAGCATATCAAGTTCCTCCACAAATACTGATGCTGAACATGAACTGGATCATGGCCGTGTCTAACTCGGACATATCCATCATTCTGAATTGAGTGTGTTAATCATGTTTCAATGCAATGTGTCAAAAAACGTTCGCAAAAGATACCCCAACACACACACACAAAATATAATGTGTTGCTTGCAAGTCTCAATTGCTCAAAACAATGGAATTTCTTCGGGAATCTAGCGGTTTGAAAAGCTAAATTGCCAATTATCTATGCATATATGTACGTATTTATTAATTACGATCTCATTCGGTAACTGTGTAAATCGTTTCGTGTACATTTTTGAATCTACATTATTCAAAAATAATAATAAGTAGTCGCAATTCATCGACATATCATGTCTATCATCGTTCTGTTTACGAAAATATTATTAAGTTATGTTGATAATAATATATTCTTTGTTGTTCATTTTTCTCAAATAAATACAAATTCAAGTACCTGAGTCTTTTCATTCCTTTACAATGAAGAAACATATATATATATATATATATATATATATATATATATATATATATATATATATATACATATATATATAAATATATATATATATATACACATATATATATATATATATATATATATATTCACACACACATATATATATATATACACACACACATATATATATATATATATATATATATGTATGTATGTATATTATATATATATATATATATATATATATATATATATATATATAATATCAATTGATACAATTACCTACTATTTTAAATATCCACTGTGTCAAACCCAATTATTTTGCTTATTATATTCCCGCCTACAATATTTCTTTTTGATACAATATCTTGAAAGTAGACACGCAACACTAACACTTCATTCGAGTTCTTAGTGGTACGTGTTATTCTATTTTGCTTATAAAAAATCGCTGCTGGCACCCTATAAATGATATCAAGCACATTAGTATTAGTATTTATGTGTACGCATTAAGGGTGTCCAAGCTATGCAGTAAAGGGGTTTAATGTTTAATAGTTGAATGCTTCTGCAGATTATTTTCCGGACAATTTACTCATACACTTCAATGCAAATATCAAGTTTGGGGTCTAGGCTTAGAACGGAATCGTAAATGGGCATGAAGTATTGTGCGATTCATCAACTGTTTGGTTGACATTGATAAGAGCGAGATTCATATTTGCAGCAATTTCTTCACGCACAAAATCTGCAAAAGTGTAATTTGGATTGAAAAAATTATAGTTATTATCGAGATCATCTTAGCTCTGTCAATGATTATTTTTGGCGCAAAATTGGCGATAATAAACAAGAGCAAAAACAACAATTAGTGAAAATTACAAAAACATCTATTAAATTAGCAGACAAAATAATAATCAGCACAAGAGACTTCAAAGAATATTGGCTGATCTCCTCTGCCAGTATTATAATGTATGCTAAATTTGAGAAGCACTAGAAAACTCTTATTTAAATTAATCGATTTCGAATTGTAGAACAATTCTCATATAGTATGTTTGGTATGTCTCTTAGTCCAACATCCAATAGGATTTCAGTGAATTTTCGGGTATTAATAAATTCCCGATTTTTTTCTTTCTTGCGTACATTAGGGCTGAGCAGATTCCCAACAAATTTTTCGCAGTTTCATCCTATCCTTGAAGTATCAGCAGTATACATTCGAAAAGATACCCAATTAAAAAAATATATATATGTGGCACTTAAAGCCCCGAAGGGTTCTTTGGCCGAGCTTCTCTTTCATTACTGTTGTGCGTGTTAAATTTTTGGACAGAATTAGAACGAAAGTATTAGAACAGAACTCTTGTCACATCACTTTTTCTGAGCTTTGTCACAGAATTCTTTTAGCAGCTTTTTCATAGCAAATTGTTACTGCCGACAGGTGGGCACCATCCTTAGATTTACTTAGGTGATAATTCAACTAACAGTGTCGTGTGAGTATTCCTGTAATGATTTTTAGATAATTTTTAATTACATTAATGCATTCCCCAAATAATTTTAGGCTGTAGGTCCCTAAAAGTATCTTGGTATGGGACAAATCTGGTAGTTTTTTCCCATTATAATTGCCTTCATCTTATAACCTATTTCTCTGTCATATTTCTAAGAATTTTATAGCTTTTCTTTATTTGTTATTTCAAAATATCGGGTTTTTCAATAGGGATAATATGATTACGCCATCACATTTCGGCACTGTTTACAATTCTATCTTGAAAAGATATACGCCTCAAGGACGTCTACAAATCGTTCAATTTTTTTTATCAAAATAATCGTTCTACGGTTTCAACTTTTCGTGTACTATGGCCATTTCATGGTCTCAGTGGCCTTATCTTAATGATTCGATGAATAACAAAAAACTATCGGTAATGGTGCGAAGAGAATTCACAAATTATTCACGAACAATCTTTATGTTCACCTAAATTGGTTTTTGGACAGGGGGAATCATCGGTCCGTAAGAATCTGGTGACACCGTCTCTGTCAATGGAGAGCTGTATAGGTCGATGATAATCAACTTTTTGTGGCCAAAGTTGGGAAAAATTGATTTTGGCAACATCTGATTTCAACAAGATGGGGCTACGTCTATGAATTATTGATGCAAAAGTTTGGCGATTCGTTTATTTCCAGAAATTGTGACATTAAATGGTCTCCAAGACCAAGGACTCGTTCTTGTGGCGTTATTTGAAGTCATTTGTCTATGGTAATAAACCAGGCTGTCTTCGTGCTTTAAAAGCCAATACTCAAATCGCTATTCATGACATACGACCCGACTCGCTCGCAAATTGGGTTTATCGAATTCGTTTCTGAAAAAGGAATTATGGATGCCATTTCAATAATGTTATATTTATGATGTTATATCCAAGACTTTATTGTATCGATTGTACTCCACATTGAATAAAAATTATTTGCATTTCATCAACGAGAAATCATATCACAACGATATCAATGAAATACCCTTTATATTACTAAAATATAATTAAAGGAAACAAAAAGTATTCTAATCCAAATGAAGTTAACTACTTTCATATTTAAACATTATTTAAATTTTAGTACTTGGAAATATTACAATTGGTATTGGTAAGGCTAAATTTGTTATTTTCCAATAATTACAAATTATTTTAATCAACGTGAGTTAGGAAGTGGTTCTTCACGATTGAAACTGAGTGAACATTTTTTCTTACATTTTTTCGAATGATGGCCGTCCACGTTTTTCTTTTTCTTTTGGCTCAATGTTTGGCGGCCCAGTACTTGTACTTGATGACAAGGACAACATTATTTGGTCCAGAAGCAACATTTGATAGCTCTTCTTTGTTTAAGAGCGTAGACCCTAACGGAAACATCTTTCCTAGGTTCTGTGCTAATTTTTTAGCTTCTAGGTTATCCATATTTTTCCAGCTCATTACTTGGCGGACCATAAACAACATCGGATGCTCCAGGAACAACATCAAGAAACCACAGCTTCTCAAGAATGAGCTTTCCAAGAATGGGCTTCCCAAGAATAGCTTCCCAAGAATGGACTGGTCTCCATCCCGGAAGCACTCGACCACGTAGTCGACCAAGGTACATTCAACTCAGTAGAATACGCAAATGTTTTGTACGGGAACAAGAAAAGCACTTCCGTATTCTTGCTACAACAACAACAACAACCACAACAGTTGATGTTGCCATGTCGCACCCGAAGTAATATAGGAAGTTCAGTCACTTACATCTGAAGATAGTGCAGGTACGAGCCTCTTTTAATTACTCTCAAGGAAACTGAGACTAGTATATCTAGCAATAGGTCATTCACATGTCTTTCGAATGCTTCGTTACAACAACCAGGTGGCAATCTGTTATGTACTGAAATAGAAATGTTCTACTTTTTCGAAAGCTACTTTCTTTGAATTATGTCTAGACCTATTTTATTGAACATTTCTTTTTTAAGTGCAGAAGCTACTTTTAGAAGCTTTTATGTAATCAATGAACTCTTTAACATCCCCCCATTTGTCAAAAAGCTATGTGAAGCGATTTAAATTACGATATTCCAATTGTTATGGCAAATTTAAACAATATTATTTGAACGTCCAGGAGGCTTGAGTATGATTGTGCTCCTATGACAACATTTTAAAATATTCTTTTTGATGGAGTAAATACCTCATAGTATTACTTTTGGTTTTCATGACATTTTTTTTTATATAAATTACAATGTTTATGTCAGATTTGACCATTTTGCAAAAAAATATCGCAGTTCGTCCGCTTCAAATGGTTGCTAAAAGTAAAGTTACCCATTGATTTTACTCAATTTTTGACAGATGACACATGAAGGATGATAGTTTAAGAAAACAATTCATTTATGAATTAGAGAAAATAGCTTTGAGATGCACATTCGTAATTCTTGATCCACCCTTGTATGTGCATGAAAAGGAAAACTCATCATTTCGATGCAGATCAATATTATTGTGTCATAAAATTCATTAATGCAAAAAATATATATTTTTTTCTATTTGACCATTATACCATGAACTGCGCGACTAATGTTGATTAATATTTTTCCAAAAATTGTCATTTTCAGTGTTATTCGCGGGATTGCTTCCAATTATGTGAAAATTATTTTCTTTTATTTTTTTTTTTGATTTTTTTAATGTATGATGGCGTTTATATATGTAACTACTTACGAGTATATTAGAAATGAACAAAATTATTATCAATCTAGTACCTAGTAGTATTTAAGAAACGGTTTGTTGATGTTGAACTCAATATTAAATGTAAATGTATTTCTTAATTACATAAATGTGAACACAATGGAATGACAAATAAATTTGTTTAATGTCCTATATTTCAAAGATCACTACCGTCATGCAAGTAAAGTAATTATTTATGTATATAGTGGTACTACAATATTTATGTAGATCACCTTTTGATGCTTATGACAATAGTGAATGGAAATTTATGACTATCAAAAAAACAGCGACAACGGCTTTAGTTACGTTCTGTTTCCATTTGTAGTTACATCGACCCCTTCCACATAGTATAAAGTAGAGTAACCATGTATTCATGCTTGAAATCGCGCTTATTCGCAGGCGATCTTTTTGCATTTGAAATCATAGCAGACAGTTGTTAATCTACTGTGTAAACATTAAAAGGGATCTATGTAAATATTCTTAAGAAGATTAATTGTCTGATTATAAGGCCACAAAATTTTGATTGTGTGTGCGTGTGTGTGTATTTGAAGACAACCATTGAATTTGCCTGCTACCTTGACAGGTATAGGACATGTCTATTTATCGTTTTTATATTCTATGTTACATATAGTACATTACGTATGATAGTAAATATGATTAGATTGCAAACATACATACTTGTACAATTTTTATTGCATGTATCTTCTACTCGTACGGAGCATATCAAAAACCGCAACTCCCTTGTAACGGATAATCTTGTAAGTGAAACAAAAAGAATGAAAGAAAGAAAGACATACGATCGTTGGTCGTGTAAGTTATGTGTACATGTAATTTATTATACAACATAAGATTTTAACCCTTTTTGAGGGAAGTGACCGAATCGTCGTGGTGGTTTAGTATGATATGATGAATAGCATATTTAATTATGACGCGAGCAATCAAAACACGCGCATTGCTTCCCTAGTTTTAGTGTACAATTTGATTTCTGCTCGCTCTGAATTTCGGCAATTAAGTGAACACGTTCTCATCTTCCATATTGACATTTTCTTTGTATTCTGTCGTCTTCTTACTATTCTTCTTTGTCTTCCTTGTCTGCTTTACGTGTTTATTTAAAAGCTGTTCCCGTTCATGACAATTATACTTGCGTTTTGCATTCAAATACATACGAACGAGTATGCGTGTAGTAAGTTGCATGTAAACGTAAACTCCTAACTTGAGTTCGATTGTTCAGTTTTACTTGAGTATTACGCTAATTATGCACATGTCATGCAAGACAAGGGCAAGAGTTACAAGTGCCTTCCAGTCACGTAAATATGTATGTACACACACTATATGCTTGTACATAGCTGTCGATCGCACATTTGCTCCAATTGTCAATCACACAGCCTGGCGGATGTGCGTTTTCTACATGAACGAACCCATCGTTGCTTAGGCTCGGTCTCAAGTTTCAGGTTTGAGTGCAAAGAAAAAGTGATTTCATCGGGCAGAGAGTAGTTAGTGGTGGTGAATGTGAAATTTCGCGATCACCTGCATGATATTGTGGTAAATGCGCAGCAGCAGCAGCAGCAGCAGTTAGTTAGGCGCAATCATTTCAACTTCATTTCCTCTTCTCTTACTGTGGGCTGTATTGGGCTGTAATGGTAGTAATGCATTAATAACATAATTCTCGCATCTATGTATAGATGTATGTACATATTAATATTTACATATGTATGTGTGTGTGCATGCATATTCTACCTTTATACTTTTGGTGATTCGTTGTCAAGGAATAGCAATATGTCGATAATGTCTGACATTGAGTGCTGAGCCCAAATGTTAAGATCTCCAATTCATTCTTCAGTCAGGATGTCATGTCATGCTATATTCGTACTCGTACCTACCTACCTACCTACCTACCAACTTGCCATGCAATGCGATGCCACATTTTGATGGAAAAATTGTCAGCCGCGTAATAATAAAAATTCGCTTTGAGAGCAGCAAGCAACCACGAAGAGCTATACGGAAATTATCTACACGCGATATTAAATTTTGCTTCTGCATAAGGCAATTAGTCCAGTTGTTACGTGTTGTTGCTGTTGTTGTTGTTGTTGTGCTGCGTCCTATTCGAAAATTGCAACCAAAAAGACATCGTCCGAAAATGAAGCGACAAGGTATTTCTTTCGCTTTTGCTGCAATATGTTCTTGCAAATGGCACTTTCCTGTTTTATTTATTTTTTTTATTTACTTCAATATTTTTCTTATTTTTTGTTTCGTTTGTTTTGTGGTGTGTCAACGACTCAACTATTGAATTACTTCTAC
This sequence comes from Megamerina dolium, assembly GCA_963854835.1. NCBI lineage: Eukaryota > Metazoa > Arthropoda > Insecta > Diptera > Megamerinidae > Megamerina > Megamerina dolium. Next base: position 25,821,816 of record OY978526.1, on the reverse strand, counting down.
TGCGGGGCGATTTTTGCGGTTAAATGGCCACTGAGCTATATCAGGCGTTTGATTTAATAATGAATACAGGCAATGACGCGATGCAACCAGCAATATTAGATGTGAACGTGTAATTCTATAACCGCGGGTGCAGCATACACAAGACCTCCAAAGAAACCACATCAAGGCTAAAGGAATTTTTAGATCACATGCATACAGATGGACATTGTATATACATACAATATACTCGTATGTATGTATATCAGCGTATGTATAGGGGCAACAACATGCAATAAACGTTGCCAATTTTTATTCTACAATATATGTAAATATGTTACCTAGTATCTTTGGCAGTATATTCTCATTTGTATAAACGCAAATGGCAATATGAAATTGGAGAGGATCACTCAACGTTCAACGTTCAACATCCACCACGTCCATTTTGTGTGGCGACTTAATTCGTTGGTGTTATTTGGCTGGCTACTGTTACTTTCCAAGCAACACAGCGAAACAGAATGCCACTGCGCTGATGATAGAGGTTATTTAACATGTAATACAATACTGTAGAATGATCATCTCTTAGTAAACGCTCCAGTGGGCAAATTAAGTGTTTACTGTAAAAAAAATTATGTCAATAAGAAAAAAATAATAATAAACACTGCATGTCATCATACATAGTTTGCATGTTCTTTATTTATTTTTTTTGTCAACGTAGGATGTTGAACATTTTTACAAGTCTAACATGCCCATGCATGATTGTAGTGTCTAATATTTAAAAGTAATCTATCGCAACATGTGTGATTTTAAGTTTTAGCTATTTTGATATTATTGCACCTACTATAGTTACTGAAAATTTGAGCCTCTCGGCCATTCGAAATAAAGGCAACTATAAGCGTTGAAAAATCATAAATATCGACGCGTCATTCGTACTCATAAAATATGAAGAAAAGCAAAGGCAAATGGAAGGATGTAATACAAAGTTGTTGTTGTTTTATAACCATATTATACTATATTTAAGCGAAAAGTGAGCCAATGCCTTGTGTTTTATTTCAAGATATATATCAGCAAACATAAGGTCATTCAGAGGTGACAAAATATGGACATATTGACCATCTGATATGAATGCAAAAATTGACATAATTCGTTGAAGAACATTTTCTTTCTACAATAAAAATTGTAAATTTATATTAAAACAAGTTGAGTACATATTTGATATCTGACTGGACTACTCAGAGAATCAACTTTACTTTCTTTTATACATCATAATAAATAGAAAGTGCTATAACAGCGGACAAGACAAATTTGTCCTTTAAAATATATACTATATAATATATAATATTATTTCTATTGAATGAAAAAAAAGAATCCACTAGCTGGTTAACTGTTAGAAGATCTTTAATGTTCGTCGATTCGACGAAGTCAGTTTAAAAACTTTAATTAAAAACAAAAAGAATAAAATGAAAGAAATTAAATTATTTCATTTATTTAATTTCTTGGCTTTTAAGAAACTAAAATTATACATTTCTTTTAACAAAATTCGGCAATGTTGAGTTTTATTGAGTATAAGTGTACGAGGGCGGTCCCAGAACTATCCGACCTGACAGATAGATGGCGGCAGTAGTTTGAAAAAAATTACTTTGGTGAAAACTTGTTTAGTATTTCTTTTGGAGCCATCGAAAGTTAACGACCTCAGTGAATTTGTAAACATGGAAAAAATTGATCACCGTTATGTAATTCAATACTTTCATTTGAAAGGTCTCAGTCCAACGTTTATCAAAGCCGAACCAGATTCTACTCTGGGGGAGTCTGCTTCTTCGTTTACGACCATAAAATATTGGGTGGCAGAGTTTATACGAGGTCGTACGAGCTGCCAAGACGATCGCCGTGCTGGTCGACCAATTGTGGTGGCCACGTCAGAAATGGATAATCGCTGGCTGAAGGTGTATGGGCTAGGTGAAATTACAGGCATTCTAAAAAGTGCTATACATCGTATATTGACCGAAAATTTGGAGATGAAAGAACTGTGTGCAAGATGGGTGCCGCGTTTGCTCACAATAGAACAAAAACACCAGTTCACACATCCGCTATTGCGATGGCCAAAATCATTGAGTTAAAGCTCGAATTGCTTCAGCACGCACCTTATTCGCCGGATTTAGCTCCTTTGGATTATTTTCTTTTTCCAAATTTGAAAAAATGGTTTGGTGGTAGAAAATTTGCAAACAATGAAGAGGTGTAGTAGATGGTAGATGGCTATTTTAATAAGCTAGACAGTTCATACTATAAACAGGGTATCGAAGCTATAGAATATCGTTGGGAAAAGTATATAGAGCTAAAAGGAGATTATGTTGAGAAATAAAGAAAAAATTTCCCAAATTTGTTGTTTTCTTTGTTAGGTCGGGTAGTTCTGGGACCACCCTCGTACATAAGTTCACTTAGCAGTTTTTGCATGAAATCATTTGAAAAATTTATAAAAAATAATAAATCAATTTTATTAAAAAAAAAAAATAACATAATTTAGAAGCTTACAATTTGTTTAAAGTAAGAAACAAAAATAAAAAACTCAATTTTACTTTTATTTTATACGAGTCATACGGCGTTTTGGTTATGGGCAAAATTCACGAATTATTCTTTTGGCCCCTCGTCGTCATTTCTATTATTGTCCTTGTTGATTTTGGCCTTAATACTATCTGTCATTTGTAGTTATCTTCTTTTGGTGTATTTGCGTATTTGCTCAGCCAAGGCTCTACAAGTATTATGTGAAGCTGCTTCACATAATCTCTACGGCTTAATAATTTTGTGACTGAACATATTATGAGTGTAAATCAGATAGTTGGTTATAAATGCTGTGTTCAAAATTCCGATTAAATGCCTTAAAAATTACATTTCGTTGGCTTTTGTGCACTGTATGTTCATCTTCATCTTACTTGAAGGAGTTTTGTTATATGTGGGCTTCTTGGATCCCCGGAGATCGTTCTAATTTTATCTCACCTTCTAACCTATATATAATATTGAATGGGGTTTTTCTGGCCTTGAGGTTTTATTTTTAAAGAATTGCTACAATATGTTTTATTCGAAATATTTTCCTTCGGAAGCTACAGCTTATTTCCATCTTCGAGGTAGCGTATGAATTCCATTCCAATAGAACCGCTCATCTTTTGAGGCATGCACGAATCGACCAAAATGTTGATACCTTCAACTGAAGTGAAGTATATCCAGTACAAAGTAATCTGCATTGATCGGAGCAAGTGGTGCAGAGAAGGGGCATATCAGATATGGAAAATCGCCCTTCGATATCTCTTGGTTTCAGTTCACAAGGAACCAAATTTACCAAATTCTCGATCATATCCATGTTTTTTAGACGTAATGAAGAAGCTTGTCAAGTGACTTCCAAAGGCTCTGCAAATTATTTTGAGTTTTACATGGGTCTTCATTCAATAGAGCCATCAATTCTGCGTGTTTAAACTTTTTTCACCGTCCCTACGCTGTTTATCGTTTGTATCAAAATCACTATTTTTGAACCGTCTAAACCAATATTCACAAGCTAAAAGTGATGGAGCATCTTTCCCTTAGCTTCACACAGCATTTGATGACTGTCCGCTAAACTTTTCTTCAGATGAAAACAAAAAAGCAAAGCTTCCCGTGAATGGGGGTTTGTTCGTCGATGCAACCTATAATTACTGTCATTGAAAATTTTTGTCTGTTAATGTTTCTCTCTCCCTCAATGTGGTATCTGATTTAATTCACCACGTACAAACAATTGTTATAAGAACATAATTATTAAATTCTTAAAATTTCAGTAATTTTTGCTTTTTCTTTAGTCGCCCATTGACGTTGAGCTCTTTACTGCCAATTTGACTTATACATAGCAATAGCGAAAAATACCTGCTGTAAGAACATCGAAAGATCTTACTGGAAAACTCGAAAATCATAGTTTTAATAAAGTAATAATATATGAGAAAATTTAAAAATAATTAAGTAACCATAAAAAAAAATAATTGGTGCATTTCATTTCTATTTCATCCAAATTGATAATTCATCCAAACAGCTTACACTTTCACTTTCATTTCAGTCTCGCTCACTCACTATTTAGTGACAGTGGCAGACAGTGTATGACACAGGTAAAACTATAGAACTTTAAGAAAATATGTAAACAATAATGAGTAAATGTTCTGGATGATATCACTACGCGTGATTTACTTTAGTTGTAGATTCATTTGAATTACGGCATCTGGACTCTTCACCTCTGAGTATACTGGACTCCAACGACAGCCCTCAATATAATTTTGGGTATGATCATGCGAATGATGCATCACATACCACAGGATCCGCATGCAAATGGTTACTGTTCCATTGCTAAAGATAGGAGGCGAGATAGGTGCTTCTGGATGCCCCTTGACTCAATGCCTCCACGACATATCTTTAACAAGAGATACAAAACTCATCTCCCAAACAGGATAAACTGGAAAGACTCAAAAATCAGTCTTACACATGACGACATTGTCTAGTACACTAGTGGATCCAAGACTGAAGAAGGCACAGGAGGTGGATTTATTGTCCCAATACTCGAATGTCACTAAGCCTTGGTAGCTTAGCAACCGTCGTTCAAGCGAAGGTCTTTGCTATTAATCAATGTACCAGGGAAATTCTCTACCCTCGTCCTTATAGGAAAAGAATCATTGTAATATCGGACAGTCAGGCTGCAATAAAAGCCTTGCATTCATCAACATTTAATTCTAGATTAGTTTGGGAGACAGCTAATCTTTTTCAACAATGATCAGTCGGGAATCAAGTGATAGTACACTGGATTTCAGCACACTGTGGCTACGATGGTAATGAGATTGCAGACAGTTTGGCAAGGGATAGAGCTGAAAAGCAACCATTCGACCCGAACCAATCCTGGGAATCAGCAAAACTCACTACAAAAACTATATCAAACAAGAGTATATGACCAAAGCTAACGCAAGGTGGTCAAAAGCTATTGGTATGGAATGTACCAAAATACCTTTTGAGTTTGAGTAAAGCAGAACTATAACTTATGATAGGTATAATTAGTGAACACTGTCTACTAAACATTTATGTTTGTTGACTGACAGACAGCAAAATATGCAGATTCTGTATGGTGGACGATTAGACATCTATACACCTAATCACAGAATGCCCAGCCCTTATCCAGGTGAGAAATCAAAGACTCGGGAAGGAACTACTACAGCCTAATAATCTATCTGAACTTGAACTCACAAGGATCAAAATGTTCTTTGAGAAAATAGGAGCATATAATTTCTTCCAATATTAAACTCGGGTATGGCACAATAGTTCAAGTCTGACGCAATGCCATAGACAGTAATCGATTGGTAGCCCTTACCAATCTAATCTAATCTAATACTGGAGAATATCTCTGAAAGCTGGATGTTAGTACCAAAAAATGAAATAGAATACAATTATCAAATACGCCATAAATTCCTCCATTTACATATATCAACAATAAATCTGTAAACGTTTCTAAAGTTGCTTACACAAAACGAATTTCGATCTCATCATATGGCAGATAAGATTGCTTCTTTACCTTACTTGCAATGATACATATTTTTAAAATGTCGAAATCGAAAAGTTAAATAAGAATTTGTATAATATTATTCTTATATTGCCGAATTTCGCCGTTACTCGTACATAATATATTAGATAAATAAATATAGACGAAGAAGTTCGGACATGTACAATCTATGTTTATATCCGTTATTTGAATTTGTCTAGATGTGACGGTAATGTGTCATTGATGGATGTTGAAATGGTGGAAATCTTCGAGTGAAAAATCTCGATTTGCATTTCTTATACGCATATAAGTATTATATGCGTAGATTGTAAAAGGGAATAAGTAGGTAAAAGAAAGCTGTCCCATAGTGGAAAATTAGATATCATTTGTAAGGATTAGTTTCAACTGATTTCAAATCATCCCATCTTACTATCTTCCAGAACGAGAATGTAAGGTTTTGATTAATTTTCTATTTGTAAAAAAGTGAGAGTAATATGCTCATATACTAGGCTTCCGGTTCTTTAAACTATTATGTATGACTATGAGTAGGTACATAGGTATGTGATGAGTGAGTTTAAAATCAAATATAATTAAATCCGCGACCGGTTTAAATACTGCTCCCTTCGCTAGCCATAACCGGTAGTTACGCTTTAAATATTTTCATTCGAATTTTTATGTTCAATAATCATTTTTCTCACAAAAAAAGGGCAAACACATCAAACGCTTATGCTGAAAATATGTATAGTATGTATGGACGATCATGTCCTGCAACGAAATGACAGGACTTTGTTTTCTCATGCATAATTTTATGTTTCTAGTTCTTTGTTAATTTTATGTTCTTTGACCTTTGTTTACATTAAATTCTTTTTGTTTTCGTTATGTCTTGTACTGATTGCAGGAAAAATAGTCGAGCATAAATTTGGGACAGAAGCATATTCGTCGTGTAAGGGTTATTTTTCTTTTGTCCACTAATGGTGGGGTGGAAAGCCGTTGGTGACATACTTACATACCTCTACTCATCTATGTATATGTATTTTACTATTACATGTATTAAAATGACATGCCAAAGAATAGAATAGAGATGAAATAAATATTTTGTTTAAAGAAACATACTATGTTCCTACCTACTACATATATATATTCGTTTGCATTGTTGATTTTATGGTTTGTTTGGTTACATGTTTGTTGATGGTTGCGATAATGTGACATCAAGTTTCTTTTAATTCTCTTCGAATGTAGATTTTATTTCGACGGCAAGCAGATGCACGTGTCAAATTATTCTATGTACTGTATGCACTCACATCGAATAGAAATATTGGTTAATTAAATTTATAAACTTCTTCACACATATTTTTAAAAATCGATAACTAATACAAATCATTGATATTTCTCTCCATATGTATAAAACAAATAATAAAAGAGGCATTGATTAGTAGTAAAAACAGGGCATGGTGTAAATTTTATGAAAATTGATCAAGAAATTTTGTAAAAGAATCCATCATCGCATGGAGAATTGCTTTCACGTTTTCAGGTTTCTTTCTAACCTCAAAAAAATTAAATTTTTTCAAGAGATTTTGAGGTTAGAGCGAAGCCTTGGGATCCATGGTCTCAGATTCTGTGGTAAAAAATCCATAGAATGTGCTACCCTGGTTTGTCGGATATCCGAAATTTTTTAGATTTGATATTCTTACACAAAAAGTGTGATATTCGACGAGCTAGAGTATACACATTTTATTGATTTTGGTTAGCTGAATCAGAATCCGTTGTAGGATTTCTGCGATTATTTTCTAACTTCAAAAAACTGCACTTTTCGACAATTTTTGGATGTTTTGCAGGTTAGAAAGAAACCAGAGGACGATAGCGGAAATCTAATCAGAGATTCAGATTCAGCGAATCCATTTTCTTAACAGCCTGTTAGCGTTATCCAACCGATAAAAATTAACGGGCACATTTGCTGGCTGCTAAAGTTTATTATAACAAACGCACAGGTAACTTTCATCGAAGCAAATGTATCCGTTAACTTTAACGGTTAAAGTTAGCAGGCAGTTGAGAAATCGACCCTAAATGTGACTATCCTGGTGTGTCCTATCTTAGTTTTATTTTTTTGGGTGCCTGTGTTACGTATAATTTTTAACGTTAAAGAAAAACAACATTGAAATTTTAAAATTAAACATATTGGAGTCAATAATTGATACATGCTTTTTCTATCATTATTTTAAAATTGATATAAAAATATAAATAATTTATATAAAAATGAATTATTTCAATGGCATCTCCTTAGTCACTATCTTGGGCAAGAAATCCTTTAAATTGTGGCGAAACATGGTGCTGGAGTGCGCGTCGCGTTCGCATATTTAGTCCAATGCACGAAATTTACTGTAATCATTTTCTTATTCTTATTATGGATTTGTTCGATCAATTGTATCCACATCTTTTAGGTTTCGGAGACTCCTGATACTGTTGCCCTTTGCAAAGACTAATATTGATACAAAAAGTTTGTAGATTTTCACCAAAAATTTATATTGTTTGTATATTCAGAAAAATAGTCCTCATAATTGTCCTAAATACATGGAGTTTAATGAAATGCCTGCAATCGAGCTGTTTTTAATAGCATTCTAGTTCATATAAGAGGTCTTACGATTGGCATTATTGTAAAAAATTTTTGGTGAAATGTCAAATATTTGCGATGAACATGAAGAAGAAATATTTATAACCGACATTCGACATTAATCCAAAACATTTTTACAATAATGTCGAACATCTAATTCCTTAAATTTTTTATACGACATTATTTCCTTATTTTTATACCCTGCATAATGCAATATGCATGGTATATTCATTTCGGTCAGATGTTTGTGTCCACTTGAAGGAATCTCCGGAGATATAGACATGGATATATATTCGTGATCAGCGTCGATTAAATTTTCGATTTAACGATGTCCGTCCGTCCGTCCGTCCGTCCGTCCGTCTGTCTGTCACCTGGCTGGTTCGCACGATAACTTGAGTAAATATTGAGCTATTTCGATGAAATTTGGCATAAGTAATCTATGATCCAAGGGTACGGAGGGGATTGATATTGGGCATGATCGGTCAATAACCACGCCCACACCAAGCATTCAAAGCGACTAACCTCGAAATTTTCAAAATCTTTAACTTGCTATAACTCACACAATATACCACTTGGGACAACAATATTTTGTACATAGAGTTATATTATACCACTATATAACCTCACCAAAAGTGGATGAGCCATGCCTACTTTCTAGCGTAGCTCCCATACAAAGTGTCTGTACTTCTTTTAAATTGAAACTGCCGTAACTTCTACAATCTTCTGTCTACAATAACCATAATTGACACTTAGATTAACACGGTAGTCGGAAATAATATGGCAGAAAATCAATGTGCCACGCCCACTCCTTTTTGGGTCTCCCATACAAAGTTGCGGAAATTAAAAAAAATGTTACCGGTTATAACTTGCAAACTATTCAGCGTAGAATAACGAGATTTAAGGTGTGGATTAGTATTGTACGAGCAACTAGGCTCACAGAAAATGGGCGCACCACGCCCAGTGTTTATCGTAGCCCCCATACAAATTTTAATTGAAACAGCTGTAACTTCGGCAATCTTCTGTCTAGAATAACCATAATTGACACTTAAATTAATATCGTAGTCGGCAAAAATCTGGCAGAAAATCAGTGTGCCATGCCCACTCCTTCATGGGTCTCCCATACAAAGTCGAGTGAATTAAACTAAAATTTTAAGCTCCATAGCTTACAAACCATTTAGCCTAGGACAACGAGACTTAGGGTATGGATTAGTATTGTACGAGCAACTAGGCTCACAGAAAATGGGCGCACCACGCCCAGTGTTTATCGTAGCCCCCATACAAATTTTAAATTGAAACATCTGTAACTTAGGCAATCTTATGTCTACAATAACCATAATTGACACTTAAATTAATATTGTAGTCTGAAATAATCTGGCGAAAAATCAGCGTACCTCGCCCACTTCTTATTGGGGCTCCCATACAAAGTTGAGGAAATTAAACAAAAATGTTAACCACCATAACTTAGAAACTATTCAACGTAGGACACCAAATTCAAGGTGTGGATTAACATTGAAAAATTAATTGGATTTACTAGAAAGTGGTAAGCCACGCCCACTTTTTATATAGCTCCCATACTAAGCCTCGGAATTATCTTAAAATCCTTTTACTTCGTCAAAGTTAACCATATTTCGGGTGTAAATTAGTAGTATATGCAAAAATTGTTTCTCGAAAAGTGGAAATAAAAGAAAAGTTGGATATTCGAGTAAACTTTTTATATATAAATCTACATATGCAGGGTATAGTTTGGTCGGCCCCAGCCGACTGTAAGGAGATTTTTTTTGGAAATATGTCAAGAAAATTACAGAAAATTTTCGACATTATTGCAAACATATTTCGGCATCAATTCATTCGACCTTAATTTATGTAGCCATTCCTATGATTCACTATGTGATTGGATGATTGTATATGCTTCTTCAGATCTGAAGTGATAGTGTCAAAACATGAAAATTCGTAGAAAAATTCAAATAGACACTTCTACTTCATATGACCTTTCAACTTTTTTGGAAAAATTAAATATTTATTTATTATATGGCATTTCAGCTGTTATATTATACATAAAATAAGGTTATGATCACAATTTAATAAAAATATTCAAAAACTTCTCGCAGGAATTAAATTGAAAGGTTTGAATCCACTTATATACTTCATATGAACTTATTTTTAGGAACATACTTATGAATACTTTAAACTATTGGAATGTAGTTGCTGAATTAGATGCCATAGTAACAATAACTATCGACGACCTAGAGCCGTTATTATAATTTAAGTTTTAAATCAAATTTAAAGTAGAGTAGATTGTATACATTTTTCGTCAGTTTACAAATTGTGTTCCCTGCGGGAGGTTTTTTGACAAATTGGTACAAAGACATTATTTTTGTTGTTCTTTCACGATTTTTTAACATCTAGTAATAGGCAGAAATTTTTCCAAAAAGTCATATGCTTAATGTACATACAGTACCTCACAGAAATAAGTTTCCATTGCATCCTGATGTTAATAACGCACTAGAATATTTGAAATATTTGATTGCCATCATTTTCATTTTTAAGAACCGTCATCTAGCAGGCTACTGACACCGGCAGAGCAGTAGCAAGTCCGTGGTTGTTTAAATATTCCGCATTTTTTTCTGATAATTGAGTTTTTGGCGTTACAGAAGTTGGTTTCCAGAGCAAATATATCATTACTTCTCCTTCAGTGAGTATACACAAATTACGGTTTGCTTTCCAACTTGTGTAATTTCACGTTTCAAAATAAAATATTTAAAAAATAAAACAAAAACATCCACAATTGGTCAGAATTTATTCAATTCTAACCTGAAATAATTAGTTTCTATAAATTGTTAGGCACTTGGGTGAGAAAATTTAAGCAATTTACACTGGAAGAGCGTATAATTGAATATGTATAAAACTGGCGATTCCCACAGAAAAATGGCTAATGTTTTCAAAAAATCGCACACATTCAAACAACACCCGCGGGTATGCCCTGGAAAACGTGCATGTAGGCAAAGAATTACATCGAGAAGGGTTGAAGAAAGAATTAAAACAATTTCGAATACGAATCCACTAATTTCGGTGCCAAAAATTCGTGCACAATTACAAAATGAAGGGTATGAAGTACCATCAACGCAAATTATACGAAGATGACTTCATCAAGTTCGCAAACATGGACGTGTTGCAAGAAAAATTCCTTACATTAGTAAACAAAATTTGAAAAAAAAAGAATGGAGTTTTATCAAAATCATGTTTTTAAAACTGATGAGTTTTGGAAAACTGTGGTTTAGACAGATGAGTCCTCATGGCAGGATTTATGCATGGAGAAAAAACGGAGAGTCATTGTCGTATAAGTGCACTAAGCCTGCATTTAAAGGATCAGAAATAGCATTAATGGTATGGGATTTTTACGCTAAATGATCGAATGATCGATTATCGAAAATGTCGAACAAAAGTGGAGGTCATTCTGGATATGAAAGTGAAAGGAAACTTTCTTATGTAACTTGATTTAAGTAGATTTTTATTTTATTACGTCTTGTTAATTTTTATATTCTCTTGGATATGCACTTTAATTTACTAAACTATCAAGGAGATAATTTAAATAATAAAAAAGTTGTGTTAATTCGAACATTATTTCATAGTATGGAAACTTATTTCTGTGAGGTACTGTATATGTTAAAGACAACGGAAAATTATTTCCTCTGCACACCACGTGATAATACAATATTAGAAATGAATGGCTCTGAATTTGTACGACCTTCTTATAAAATTATTTAAACGAATATATTGCCTCGATTTGTAGATACCTCTAAGCAACAAAACTTGCTAGAAACATTTTATATGAAGCCAAGACAGAAACTACCAAGTTCTTAGCATCCAAATTAGTTAGAAACGATATGTCTTTCATCCATCGGCATACACAATAATGTTATGGACCACACTAATATATGTGTACTTTCCACATTCATTTAATTGACTATTAGAAGAGCACCAGGTGTATTCTAATAGATTTGCTCGTCAGGATATTCAAACCAATGTTATAATAATGCAATGATAGCGATGTCATTCCGAGTTGTACTACTTATTCATTAAATTCCCCTCAAAAGAAACATTGTATTTTAATTAAAATTAAGAAATACGGAACATAATCACGATTAAATCGTAGCGGCGTTCCTATGCATATTGCATATTATCACAGTGGCACATGTAAAATTTAACGCGCCATTCAAACGTTGAATATTTAACTTAGTATAGCTATCAAATCATTGCTATGAGTATATTCATTTGATGCTCAGCATGTGCTGTGTAATATATACTATGTACATACTTGTATGTGTGCACATATGTTGAACATACAATCAGTCACTGCAGCCAATAGGGAGATCAACGCACCATTAGACGGTGTTAAATGCGCTCATAAAACAAGCAAATCTATAAAGCATAATTTATTTATATTTAAATGCATGCACCGTACACACACACACATACATTGGTTTATTTTACGTACCACATACGAGTACTCAGTCGTACATAGTACAAGTGGAGCCGTGAAGCTATACTCGTATATGTACTAAATTTCAGGAGTCATGCACTTGTTGATTTTTATTAAACGCTGTAATAAAATAACAGTTAAGTTGTAAATTCTTTGCTGCTCATACCATCACCATAGCCTCAGTGCTGAGGCGAATGTGAAATAAAAATAAAATACGGAAATGAGGGAATGACAAGAGCAGCATCGCAGTAGTGAAGGAGAGAATATCTCAATGAATGAAATCATGAATGGATGAATGAATATTTTCTTTTATGTCTGTGTGTAACGAAGAAGGAGGAGGTGGGTTGCTGGGCTGCTTAGTTGTTTTGATTCTTTAGTCCACTGCAGTAAAAAAAAACACAAAGAGAATAAACATAAAAATAAGTAAAAAAAAAATAATAATAATAAAAATGCATGCAGCTTGTTGTTGTTGTAGCAACGACATAACATAAAGAACATAAATTTCCCATACTCGTAATGTACTTTTAGAAGCAACTTGTTGAATCACTTTTTCTACATTTTTGTTTCCGTCTCTACGTATGTTTAAGGTCCTTTTAATCCTAATTTTTTTATTTGGAGATGCAGATTATTGTAAAAACTTTCAAAATACATACTTTAGAGTATTCATAAAGATGTGATTATATGTACTATACATACATATTATTTATATGTACTTACAATATAGGTACCCGTACTTACATACGAATGTATATGTCTGTAGGTGCACATTAACATTTACATAGTAAGTTACCCAGCAGGAATAATTTCAACAATAACAATAATGATAATAATAGGTGATTTACTGAAAGGTAAAATTCTATTGACATAAATTTTTTTCACACATTTTTCGCAAAGTTAATCGTTTCCACGTAATACATCATTTGCGAAAACCATCCACTATTATACATACTAACATCCCCTAACTATGTTGTTGTCTTACACGATACCAAGGTTATATATTGTATATGAAATGGTAGTGTATGTTGTTGTGTTGTGTTTTATTAGCGGGCATTATCAGTGAAACTGAAATTTGTCGAAATCAAACAAAGAACAGAATAATAATAATAAATAAACAATTGTTTATGTGCTACCAACTCAATAACATGCCTTAAATAACATAATAAAATATTTTACAATTTTATTATGCCGTAGTAAGATTTGGTTTCTTAGCTTCACAATACGATCTATAAGTGTCCGTGGTAGGACTGAAGACACACGTTTTGAACAAATTTTTATTTTTCTATGATCTTTCTTTCGCAATGTTTCTGCAATTACTTTGGAAATACGATTTGTCAAAATCTGTAAATTATGCTTCTGCCTCTGCAATAAACTTATCATTTGAGATGAGGATTTTCCTTTTAATATGAGGAAACAGAAAAGGACACAATGGCTATGACTGGCTATGACTATAATTCGTATTTTAGCTTTTGTAATTTGTCTGTGACTGAGTGTGGATGAATACGTTGGTGCATTATAGTGGTGAAATAGAACCTTTTTCTTGACCAAAGGGTGCCGTGTATCCTGCAATTTCTTATCGAATCTTTGGAATATCTCACTACTTTAATACTCCGTGCTTATTCTACTTTTCAGCAAAAAAGGCTCTGCGAATCGCATGAAATAGTGGTCATGACATTTCTGCGCCAAAAATACATGTCGCATGGCCTCTGGCGTACTTTAATATAATCGGATTTAATCAAAGGACACTACTTCGCCATCATAAGCTATATCCGTTTATTGTTCGCAGTAAGTAATGGAGGCACTCACCGTACCGAAACCTTTCTGAATCGGTGTCTCCGGGTCTGTTCAACTTTCACACGAATAACAGTAGTGTTAGAGAAGCTTGACCAACGTGTTTTATCTTATACAAAGATTCGATGTACTATACTTAAGAATTATCGTTTTATAGCCGCTATTATGGCGCTTGATGCGGCCACCACAACCTTTGATCTCATTAGAAAATGTAGAGAAAGTCTGTTAGCGGAAGGTCGTCAATATTAGATTGATTAGCGTCGCGAGATGAATGGTTGAAAGCACTAGTTCGAGTAAGATCTGCAATGCAAGAATCCCACGCAGTACTCATATTAACATCACTTAATATGGTTAAAAGTCAAATTTGGGATATGTCAGTCAAAGATAGGAAGGTATTTGCAGAGCCAAACTACCATTGGAAAAAAAGAACAAATGCTTCATTTACATTTTTCTATTAAAAGAAATCATATGAAATTACAAAAATCTTTATAAAAAATGGTAAAGATGTATCAACATCAAGGGTAGCCACCACTGGCTTCTAGCATATTAGAGAAAATGCAGAAAGAATGGACATTTCTCACAAAATCTGCTATTCAAGTTACTAATAACCGGAGGAAGAGATGACCCATTTCCTCTGCAAATGGATCTGGCGAGGTTTAGCGCACATAGTTTATTTAACCATGAAATACAAATTAAATAACTGATTAATCACAATTTCGATTAATCAGACTCTATGATTAAATGATTACACAGCTTTTATTAAATGTCCTAATATACTATCGTTTATAGAATTGAAAACCATAAGCAAGTAGGAAATTTCCGGAACACTCAACATTCCGGAAAATAGAATCAAAGTTCTGATGAATGAATTTATGTTTTGATTATTCAATACTGAAATTATTCGATTAATCAGAAAGTTGATTGATCCGAAGAAAATTTTTCAAAGAAAATGTTTAAAATACAAGTATTTATAATATTCTTTGCAATATAAAAAAGCCAAGGAGTCTATGAGACAAAAATTTGGGTTTACTGAGCACGAATCTGGAAAAAATGATGAGATTCGAACATACATTAAAATACCCAGAGTCATAGCTAGGGGACTGAAACGTAAGGCCAATATTTGACTAAGCCAATGATTTTGCCGAAAATATTTACCCCTATCTTTGACCACTTCGGTAGAAATATTGAGAGCTCTTTTAGAGCTTCTACCGTTGGACGCGCATGTTATCATTAATTGGAATAGATTTGACATAGCAACAGAGCATCTTTTTCACAAATGCCAGTGGAGTTAACTAGAAGTGCATGGAAAATCACATAGGACACTCATTGAAGACGGACTCACCAATGGTATATGTGGGGAAAATTACTACAGTATTTTCACTGATGGTTTAGTGGATGGTAGGGCGGGTGCTGGAATATTTTCTACAGAATTAAGACTAGCATATCTAGCACTAAATTTAGGGAGATAAGGATCGTGTTACCAGGCAAAAATACTTGGTTTAATTCAACCTGTAGTTCGGGTAGAAAATCTTGCAGGTACTTGGTACTTGACCAGGCAGTGATCAGGCGTATGCAACAACCTTCGAAATATCCTATATTGACGACGAATGTTTTTAGACACTGAATCGATATTCTAGCTATAATGTGATTACTCTCCATTGGTGCTGATCAAATTAAATTGGAAACACCTTGGACAAGGAAAGATTCCAAACCGGAACCTGTAGTTGTTCTCAGTAAGATCACGGTGAACGCAATGGTCGAAAGTTTTTCATCTCTCGGGATGGATAATATTGTTCACTTGTAACAAACAAAGACCATTTTGATGTTACCAATGAGCAGTGAAGTAAAAATGGTTTTCAATCTACGATGGAGAACTCTCAATTAGTTGGCTACACTAATATCAGGGCATAGAAATTTCAGTAACCAAAATGGGTTTTATTATAGGAGAGAATGTTGACATTTGAGGACTATGCATGGAAGAGGTATAGGCAGCATACCTATAGTATGTTAGTATGTTAGTTTCCTGCAGATGTAAGTAGGAGAGTGTCCACACTGGGTGAAGAATTCATTGACGAGCTCAAAATGCAGAGCATATCTTATAAAGTCTCACTTGATATTACGCGCGTGATGGTATTATAATCCCCAACTAAATATACTACCCCTTTCTTCTGGGGGAAATCTAGTCTGATGGGTAAATCATATTTTTTAATATTTTAAAAATATTCAGGATTTTTTTTTTTTTTTGGTGTGGGCCCCATCAATTTTGGGTGCCTTTGGGTTAATTAGCAATACGATTGATTTAACATCGAATGAAGAACAGACAAGAAATGGTGAAATTTTTATGAAAAAAGACAACTTCGATATTAGAAGGGAACAGCAGCATGTGGTGCAATTATATATGAATACATATGTGTACACAAGAAATTGTGAATACAAGATGATGTACTAGTTATTGTTATTCGTTTGATTTGGAAGTATATTTTAGCAATCAGCATGGACGGTTGTATTATTTCATAAGCAAGTAAAATTGCTTTCAAAGAAATCCAAAAAGAAATGAAATCGTATTGTAATTTCAAGTCATATGTGAGTAATTTAAATTTAGTCATATCAGTAGCTTGTCCGAATAAATGTATACGGATTGTTGAAACGAAATCATATTCAAAGTGTGCTGTGTGCTGGAATTGTGTAACGAAACCTTATACAAAATTTTGTGAAAGTTCAACGGTCTGGCACGAAAATGAAATCTCAAGTCTAAAGTCCAGGAATGCTGTGAATACAAAACTCCACATTACCCCAAGTACCAAATCATACACGTACGTATTTATCATCATGAGCGAAGGACATGATGGCAAAGTGCGACTCCATTACGACTGAAACTTGTATTTGCAGATTGGTTGTTTTGCGAAGGTGTATCCAAAGGGTTGAACAAAAGCATCTATGAGATGTAGCCAAGGGAAACGAATCTTTCGAGAGTTTGTACGAATATGTGTACTATTCGTACTAACTCAATAATGGCCCACACCATATTGCAGGACAACATCATGCCACATAATAGCAGTAGTAGTAGCAGCAGCAGCATATCTACGATACCTGCCTCCCCCGTTGCCTGCCACACATAATGTACAGCGTCCGATAACAACATCTGACGGTCAAATGAATATTCCGTTAAGCAGCGACGCATTCTGTTCTATACTCTTCCAAGTAGTATTCTATCGTATATTCTGCGTACTGTACTCCGCACTGCCATTGCTTTTGCTGATGCTGATGCTGCTGCTGCTGCTGCTGCATCGTATCCATAGACATTGTGTTTTAGACTTGAGAACATTTCCAAACCGAGCTGTCGGAAACAGCGAGTATCAACTTAACGGAGTTGAGTCGTACAACATATCCACAACGACGTCGTATTCAAAACTACTTACGTATGTGCACACTCCCGCCTGCCGCGCTCCAGCAAAACTAAAATTGGCGGCGGCAGCAATAGCATTTGACGTCGCATCAGCAATTCCATCCGTCCATACACCTTTTGATGCTGGTCTGCTGTTGTTGTTACTGCTGCTGCTGTTAGAATGTCGGGGCAAAGGAATAAAATGACGATTTCCGCAAAATACTAAGCACAGCACATCATACACATCTACGAGTATACAACATCCGAACATACATACATATACCTACAAATACATATTACACACACACACACGCACGAACACAGAGAAAACCCGCAATTCCTTTTGGTCATCTCTTAGTCGTTGTCGTTAACGTGCTTGTCGTTCAGCTATAACATGAATTCCTTTTCCAACAAAAATACCCATCAGCCACTTACTCCATCCACACACACACACACACACACACACACACACATACATATATACACATCTAGTTCGCGTCCATTCATCATACCACCCACTCGCCTGACCCCAAAGGCAAGTCGATCGATAATTTCCATAGCTGACCACTGCTGTGTCTGTGAATTTTGAAACGGACATTTGTACACACACACACACACACACACATATTTGTACATATATATGCAATCACACGTATTACACGTATTGTATACATAGCATAATACACGAATTGCTCCACGACGACGAAGGAACACAACAAGGACTTGCATGAAGATGAAATGAAGACCAAGGAAAAGGAGACTGTCGCTGTGAAATGTTGTTTGCATACGACTTGCGATATGTGAAAGGATAAGGGCGATGCGGTATATTGCGCTACAAGTACAAGTATGTGTGTATAGTATGGCTTAGTATGGGATTTTGTATATTCGAACGTACATACATGCATACAGAACGGTGATGGGTTTTGGTGGGGAGTTTTTGATGGCGATTGTGAAATTTTTGCAATTTAGAGTAGTTGATGTATCAACGTGCCATTGCTGGACGGACCATAGATGGGCTATTGGTACGATGCTACTATGACAGCGGGGTAAAACGTTTGTTCGAACGACCGAGTACCGTGTGTGCGTGCTAGTGCCTGCTTGTATGAACATGCATACGTTTGCATGTATATTATGCTCACGTGTGTGTGTGTGTATGTATGCGGTGGGGGACGGGTTAGCAACAGGGATGTTTTATGTAAATACACAAAATTTTGCTATTTATGCGCACACATTCGAGCTGACCAAGATGGACCGGATGTACTCTTCGACAATAAGATGTACTGTGGGCTTTTGTTGAATCGAAAACTAAATTTTCATATTGATACATGTCATAGGTGATGATGATTCTATAAGAAAAGCATAATAGGCAAGTACTTTCCAATTCCTTCGATAGTAACAAATTTTCACGAAGAAACTTCTGAAAGAGTTCTATCACAAAATTCAGACAAAACTGTGTCATAAGAGTTCCTTCTTCGGGATGATATTAACAAAATGATAGAATATTAATTAAAAAATGAATAATTAAAAATTTCTTCAAGAATACAAAACATTTTGATTACTGAATGGAACACTTTAGTTAACAATAATGTAGCCAATAAAAAGTATTAAGCTTAATTATAATCAAGGGTTGGTTTGATTCGGTAAGTTCGCAATTTCTCTCTTAACCTAACAAAAAATCATGTTCATGTTTCCATAGTGTCCATAGATGGGTATTATGTATACCCCAGCTCTATTCATTTTTGCTACCTAATATTTTCCTACAGCGTAGGGAGTAGAGAGACTCCTATACAAAATGAACTTAAAAGTATTTAAAAATCGACAAATCCACAAATCACCGCATAGCTGCCCAGGAAAGACTATTAATTCTTCTGGCGGATCATTTTCTCCAAATATACTTACCATCTCTACCATTGTACTCCATAGGGATCTTTCTTACACAATTTATGTTTTTATTAATTTGCAACTATTTAAAATTAATCGATGAAGAAAAATGTTCTAAAATAGGAGAAAAAATATACCAAGTCTCCTAAAATGACATCGACAATTTTGGCAATTGTATTCTGTGTACTGCATTAATGTCGAAAATTATTTGCAATAATGTCGAAATTTATTTTATACGGAAAAACATTTTCCTCAAATTATTTGAAAAAATTCCTGCAATAAATTTGAATGTATAACTTTTGCTAAATTTCATTTCAATCAATTTCGCACTAATATTAATACAATTGCAGTTCGATATTATTTCAAAAATTTTTGCAATAAAATTGAAAATCAAATTTCATACATCATCGGCGTTTTTTAAATTGTTCTGCAATACTAAATTCGTTTAATGTTGAAAAATATTGCAATGTCGAAAATTATTTTGTCCCATTTTCGACGTTAATTCATGTTGTCAATATTTTCTCGCTCAGAATTTCATTTTTGCATAATCTGCAGGGTGGAAAATGAATTCATGATATTTATTTAAAGACTATTAAGCACAATATATAGAGGACCAGTATTGTCGAGTACTACAGGGTGATTTTTTAGAAACTCTTGTAGATGATTGAATTTGTTTATCAAAATTCATGTTCGGTTCATTCATTCATTCATTTTATGGTCAGTTTGGGCGACCTTCTGAGGCGGCTATTCGGAATTTCGTGACCAATTTTCACACCAAATTTACATTATTGGACATTAAACCACCAACACGCATACGTAGAGTGTGGATAGAGGAAAATATAGCAGCTTCCAGTGTTGTTGATGACCGTGAATTATCGATTTATTCGTGAGATACCGGCCGATATGTTGGAGAGAGTATGCCAAAATTGGACCCAGCGTATGAACCATTTGAGGCGCAGCCGCGGTCAACATTTACATGAAATGATCTTTAAACATTGAATTATATAGATCATTCTATCGACTCAAATAAGGATTTCATACATTTCTCTAAATTTTATCAAATCCGAAGGCTCTTAAAAAATTACCCTGTAGATCTTTAGAAATTTACAGGTTTTCTGAAAGCGGTTGGACAGAGCAAAAAGCTCTGTACGGGATACGATAAATCCATCAATAATAATACATAATATTATTAATAATAAGAATAATAATATTAATAACCCATACGAATTAAGAACCAATACAAATATGTTTGTAAATTTTATTCATTTGAACTACGGTGCTGAATCTTGACGACAATTACGGTTCTATACAGCTGATGCTGATGTTAGTTCCGATGATGACGAAGCAAATGAAATAAAGTTCCAAGGCATGAGCACCTTCTACACATTCAAACATACATACGATGTACACATACAATTGTATTCTCATTTATAGTATACACACATATGATCTCAACTACTACTGACTCGTTCACTTCGACAATCTTTAAGTATGCAGCTACATCTGCATATACATGCAGATGTATATATATGCATGTGTATTTCTAAATGTACCACGAACATACACACACACACACACATGTACGATATACACACCGATGCATTGCACATATGCATAGTCAATAATATGCTTCCCGTTGCGCTGGATGGACCGATGAGCAAAGTTCCTTGTATAGTTTATGTTGTGCACACATATATATATATATATATATATATATATATATTTTCTCATATATGAACATAAATGTATGTATGTATGTATAAATGTTCTCTTGCAAATATATCGTACATACATACATACATACATATCGTATGTATATATTATATTGTATGTATTGTAGAGAGTAGTGGTAGTAGTGGCAGTATTTGTAAATGCAAAGCAAGAAACCTTTTGTTTTAGTTTATGCCCGCAAGTAAGTTTGTTTTAGCTGGACACACGGTTCGGTCCGTGTACTTCAAAGACTGTCGGTCGGTTTCGATTCGAGACGGTGTATGAGTAGGATGGATGGTTTTCTGTAGCAGCAAAAAGACGAAAGCGCCACCGACTTTTCTAACAATTTCGATTTGAAAAACATTCAGCCCATATATTCACTAGCATACGCATACACTCACACACACACAAATATATATATATAGCCATCATATTAAACCTTCTCGTCTTTTCTGATTGCAAAGTTTCGACATACATACTCGTACTCGGACACTAACAATCGCTTGTATGTACTAACAAACATATACATATAACTATACTTTATTCGTACACATGCTCCTCACATCCTCACTTCTAAGCATGCATTTGCATGCATATCTGTGATAATTATTGTTGAGTCCGTCCAAAAAGCATTGGTAAGTTAACGGTCCACTGGTCTCCTTTAAGGCGATTTTCTCCAACGAACCAAGTGTTTTCATCTTGCATCTCGTTCTCACAATATTCTGTGTTTTTGTGGTAATGTTTTTGATTTAAATTTTGTTGCCAAGCAACTTATTTTTGCTTTAATCTTTCAAGAAATGTAGAATGTGAAATAGGGGCCGTTAAAATTATAATATCTATACATCTACATATATATTATACAATATATATATATAGAGTATATATTGTATATATAGATACATATGTATATAGCACATACATATCCACTATATAACTATTCATATATGTAGATATGTATATTTATTTCGTCTTCAGTTAGAGGTGTTTTCATCTTATATTTAAATAAGCATTTTCGAACAGTACAACTACTGCTCGTGAACGCATATTAGCATCTCTTTTTAAACTTGTATGTAATTTATCGAATTTAGAATTTATTTATAGTTATTAAACAATTATAGATATCCAAGACTCCAGCTATTGGAAAGTAGTTTTTAGTTTTGATTCAGGTACGGAGGTACAGAGACAGAAACTAGTGATATCACAATCTCTACCAATGGATTTCATGAGATTTCATTGTCACTAAATTTCATTCTTTTCAGAAGAACTATAATCTATTCTTTTAAGCAGTGTCCACCCAACAGCAAATAAGTCGAAATATTGTTTGCTAGAAGCAACGGAAATCGAAATTATGAGTAGAACTTTTTGTGTGCCGTAAGTTAAAGAAGTTTTACATCTAACCTTCAATCAAGTTTTATACAAATAAGTCATGCTTTAGCATAAATAATAATTTGCTGAATTATCTATGAACTACATCACCTTTGATTACAGACAAAGAGTTGTAGCCAATTCGAGAAGATTCATTATAGGGTTTCTGACTTACGTAAAATTATTCTAACCGTAAAACATTGTACCTAAAGTTAGGTTAGGTTATGTGGCTGCCCTCTCTCTGATAGGACACACTTAGGCCAGAATGGCCCATTGTGATACCACCGAGCTTCTCTTTCAATACTGTTGTGCGTGTTAAATTTGGACAGCACTTTTATTATTAAGGCTATGAAGCACCGCGACCTGAAGACCTTTTGTGCAGAAACAGCATTAGGAGGGGACTACTTATATTAGCCGGTTCCGAACGGCAGAACCCTTGTGACATCACTTTAACTTAGTTTTTGTCACAGAGCTCTTTTAAGAAGCATTTTTGGGGAACTGTTACTGCCGAAAAAATTGCCAATTTTTGCCGGCAGGTGGGTACCGTTCGAAAGAAAAATCTTTTCGATATGAAATATTGTTATGCTTCAGCCAGGTATTGAACCCACGACCTATAGATCAGAAGGCCAACGCACTACCCACTGAGCTACGGCACCCACTATCTAGAGAGGAAAACTTATTTAATTTCGTTACAACTCAATATTTGGAAATATCCGATTTTGTGTCACTATTAAAAAGCGGAATTAAGAATAATTCTTTCACAGCTATTAGGGAAGTACCCACAATTTACCGAATGAATCTTTAGTATGGTGAAGAGCCTTAAGGGCTCATCATAGCTACATCATAATTAAAATGACAAGTATCCTAACCGTTCGTGCCCAATAGACGCTCTAGATGTTATCGATTCCGCATTCCCCAAAACCAAATCAGAGATAGGATGGCATAACGTTATGACCAAACTACGATTGGAAAAAGCAGAACAAATATTTACCAAAAATCGGAATGATGAGACAGTCAAAATGTAGAAGAATTGGATTGAAAATAGTATACACGTTAATCCATCATCTATTACATACAACAATTTATAAATTTTGAACAAATAAACAAAAAAAAAAAAAACAAAAATTAATTTGTGGCACTTATAAGCCCCGAAGGGATCTTTGGCTAAGCTTCTCTTCCATTACTCTAGTGAGTGTTAAATTTTGGACAGTGTTAGAAGGGATCTACTTATTTTAGCCGGTTCCGAACAGTAGAACTCTTACGACATCACTTTTTCTGAGTTTTGTCACAGAGTTCTTTTAGAAGTTTTTCCATGGCAAATTGTTACTGCCGGAAAAATTGCCAATTGCTTGCCGACAGGTGGTTACCGTTCAAAAGAAAAATCTTTTCAATATTAAATTTGTTATGCTTCAGCCGGGGATTGATCTCACGACCTACAGATCAGAAGGCAACACACTATAACCTCTGAGCTACGGCACCCACTACACTACAAAAAATTAAACGTTTCATAAATCTAACAATAAATCAATAAATTATATATATACTGCTTATATCAATTATCTATTTTGTGTTGAATGAATGATATAAAAAGTTTATAATACACTGTCTCCGAAGAACTTCTTGACAGAGTATCATTGTACATATAAAATTTGGACGGAAATTGATGAGACATATTTATATTAGTCTATTCCGTATAAGAGAATCCCATATAATATAACATTTTCTTATCGTTGGTTAAAAGGTGAAGTGGTTGAAAGGATTAGTATTACTATCAGAAGAATTTCAAATTGCTTGTCGAAAAATACTTCAAAATTTAATCGGTCGCAATCTAAAATCTCGACGAGATACAGAGATAGTCCACGCACAAATGAGCTCAGCTAATATATGTTTAAAAAAAATTATTTTTATATTCACTGTCTCTTCCGAAAAGTCTGCGGCTTCCCATATTTTATTTTGTTTCTATTCAATATATTCTCCGCTTAGGTCAAAGCCTTTTTTTGTAGTGCGGTTAAGGCACTTCGACGTTCTCATCCGAGTAGAATCTTTCCTCTGCGAGTCACCTTTTCACATATGGAAACAATAAGAAATTGCAGGGTGCAAAATCTGACGAATAATGAACTAACCACAGTACTACAAGTAGTGTAGTTTGTGTCTTATGTCAATGACACATTTGTGAGACCAGCATACGCGACACTCGGTTTACAGCCGTCGAGATGTCCATATGCTGAGGAATCATCCTCTAAACACTGTCATTTGAGATGTTGACTACCATTGCTAGCTAGTTCACTGTTTCTTCACTTTTCAATCGAATAAAATATTTTGTGGATCTTTTTTATAATTTTTGGGCCTCACAAGGGCTCTTTATTCGAATTCCGATTTTTTTATTCTAATCTCTTTTTTTTGTGGTATTGTTTGTAGAAAATAATTTTGAATACCAAATGTTTATGCTATTTAAAATTAGAGTTTAAAACCAATCTCTATCGACACAAATCAACAATCCAAGGTTTAAAAAAATAAACAAAGAGGACGGAATCGAGCCTGAATTTACCACACTTTCAATCAATTGTCTCCCTCAAATCCAATTAGTATTTTTTCTTATGATATCCATAGCTTTTAGGTGGAATTTAAAAACTGTAACTATCGTCAAGTTGATGCATTTCATGTAAGATCTGCAAAAAATCTCATCACGGACATATAATAATGTCGATTTATCTAAAATCGTCCAAAAGTTAATTAGACCCTAATGATAAAGACGTCTTCTGTCAGCTAATCATCATGTCCATAATAAATGAACCACACAAAATAATTTATTTAACAAAAATTGATTTATTTGTTAACATAACCTTCTTTTTTGAGATTTTCGAATAATACGATTTGTCAAAGTCCTCAAAATATGACTCATTTAAAGTGATGATCTCTTCTCTTTGAACTCACATATTTTATGGACGTGCTATTTTTATAATATTTTTGGAAATAGGGAGTCTAAATGTGAAGGATAGGGGGAATAGTAGTAGTTCAATCACTTTTGTTGTTGTGATGGTGAAGAAGTGAGAATCCAGCTTGCTGAAATTTACGATTTCTTTTGAAATATTGTACTGGACCTATTTGTCTCATTTCTTCATCTCATTTAACTTCACTTGATATTATGCTTGATATTATTTCTACGGTGCTTATACCTCTATTGGGCGTCCTTGGTGTTACCTGCAGGGTGCTGATAGGTCTCCATAATACTTTCAATTTAAATTTCGGCGTTGCCATTGGTGTTTGCCTTATAAAATAATGTTTTATCAGCACACGAATTTAATTATTTTCCATATTTATAAATATAAACTTTATATATCTCCAATAGTTGTCACAACTAAACTACTGATAATTAAGATGAAGAACGTTTTGCTGATATCACGATATCCCTGGCATTTATCTTGGCATATTCTCGTTACCGCAACTAATGCGGTTTAAATGATTTTTATGATTAGTTTATGACTTCTTGACAGAGAAATTTTACTAAATCATGCGGACAAATATGACAGTGAAATTTGATCAAATGTCTTTAGATCCATAAATATGTTTTATTACATTCTTTTTGCCTTCCATATAAACATTAAAATCCCGAATTTTTATAATGCAGTAATATTATAGTAAAAGAAATAAGATTTTTAGCTTTACAAAGATAATCATCCTCTAAAGTACATATTTGCTATTACAGCCTTTATTACAGCTTGAACAGCCCTCAAGTTGTAGCATTGAATTCTAATTTACCTGTTGAAAAGTTATTCTATTGGTATTAAAAGTGACAATGACAACTAGATTTGCTTAATCACAAAATAATTATGTATTTCATTCTTACATGCCTAAGAATGATATTAATAATAAAAATTATCTTCTGATAAAGAAATGTTTATTGCAGTTACATTTCGAATTGAAATTAAATTGATTTTGATTGAAGCTCTTTCTTTTGAAACATCTGAATTTCTGTTTATCATCAAAATATAGTTGACGATTTATGTGATTATTTTAATTAATGCAAGCAATAGATAGAGAATATTTGAAAACGTATGTACAGGGTATTAATACGAGAGGTGTCAATTTAAATAAAAAAAAACACAATATTTTTATGAAAAGAGCAGATATATATATTTTAATCCAAAGTACAAACTCTGAGTTTGGTACTGGAACACAATATCTGTCAAATATCCGCCATTCTTTTCAATCTCGCGAATAACAATTCTAATATTGTCTTTGAGTGCTTCAATATTTCTTTATCTTTAACGTAGCCCCAAAGAAAAAAGTACGTTAATGGTATAAAGTATCCATTTCAATAAATCAGACGTTCAGGAAATTTTTCACGCAACACAGTCATTGTTTCATCAGCTGTATGACATGTAGCGCCATCCTGCTGAAAATAAACGTCATCCACGTACATAGCATAAATTTCCGGCTAATGACATCGCCACTCCAAAAACCGCACAAAACTGTCACTCATTGTGGATGGAGAGGTTCTTCGACCATATCTCTTTGGTTTTCATAACCCCAGATGCGACAGTTTCGCTTATTCACATATCCAGACAGATGAAAATGAATCGCAACACTTTTTTTATTTATAATAATTTTCACTATTTTCACTCAGAATAGTTTTCACTATTTCTATGCGTTGTGTAAGCATATTTGAAAATCTCTAGTTCTTCTTTGTCAAACGTCAACGAATGACAGTTGTATGTGACAGATGAAAAAAATAATGGGACATTTAAAATGACTTCTCTTGTTGAAATATTCTGTAGTGGTGGTGGTGTTAGGCCGAGCAAAAAAAGTTTATCATCTGAGGTTGCTTAGCGTTTAGTCACACTTAAATAAATATATAAATAAATTATATAAATTAATGATATTGTATGAAGTAAAACAACACTTCAAGGTAATACAATATTATAAAAATAGTAAAAATAAGTGTTCATATTTGAATATGTATGTACAGTAAATGTCAGAACATTAACCTAAACATGATGCAAATTATATCAATATGTAAAAAATATTTTAATGTGATCAATTCAAATTATTTGTAAGCATTTACTTGTGGGCAGAGAAAACATCAACACAACATACTACATCTGATTCATTGATAAGTGCATTAATACATTATTGATTGGGTCACATTGCCGTCATAACTTTCGATAATAAATACCATAATTACCTATGCTTAAATATATACTTATCTATTTATGTATATCTACAATTATTGTAATTATATACCTACATATGTATCATACATACTTACATACACAGAAAGACATACGTATACATGTATGCGCCTATAAAGCAAATGTGGTTCATGAATGATTTCATTTAATTAGGTAAGTAAGTAGCTACATATGTATGTATGCATTATATACTGTCTGTCGTCTAACACCGATAGCTTATTCCAGCCGAGTATATACTTAACGGATGCAAGTTCAAGTTCACTTTTACATATATGTATGTATATAAGTATGTACATACAAAGGTAATATATACCAAAGTAAATATGTATATGTAAGTCGCTTATATGTATGTAGGTACATACATATATTGAATAGATGCATTCATATATGTACAAACACACTTAAGTATACATTTGTTGATATATGTGTTCTATGCACATACACATATACATATACATATATGTATACAAGTATGTATATATGAATCTAGGCTAAATATACTCAAATAGCTCATTATCATTAAATTAACCAAATAATTTGTCTGCTGGAATGCCTGTAGTGTTGTTTGAGTTCGGCTATATGTGTGTGAGTGCGTGTGTGCAATTGTGCAAATGTGTGAACATAAATAAACATATGCTGCTGCCGTTATTATATGTACATATGTATATGCATAATAAGCAATGAACATACTTATTATATGAATGTATGTACCTACATACTTACAACAACCATTCTGTCAACAACAATAATAATAATAACAATTATTATTGTGATGAAAGTTTAATGAACTCGATAATCAGGCTTAATAATATGTACAAGCAACCCCCCCATTAAGATGCACCAATATGTTTATGTGTTTATTGATATACTTATGCATACATATTGTACATATCGTACATATGGATGTATGTACATATAATTAAATAGGTAAATAGTATGTACTTCACCTAATTTCTTGCTGGATGCTTAAGTTTTGTAATTCTTTATTAATGAATGCAATTGAAGACACCTTATTAAGGTAGACAATGGCACAATTTAAATTCCAAGAGCAAATTACAGAAATCTTCAAATAAATTAAGATGTTTTCTATTGCTGGAACACATATTTACATACATATATATATCGACAATTTTAAATTGATGATTTCCTTAAAATTTGCCTATTACATGTTTTTACATATATTCGATATTTTTATATAAGCAAGCATAATAATAAAGTAATTCGTAATTGTACCAATGCACTGAATATTAGAGGTACACACATATCTCCATAGTCATTCAAATAGGAAAGTGGCACATGTACATACACACACATCGTTTATATGAATTAGAAGAATACCATCAACTCTTTACTTCTTATTTCTATTGCTTCCAGACTAATTTTCCATACAAAAATCGGTAAAAGAAGTCGATTGCATGGTTCGTTTCTTTTGATATAGACAAAATTAATAATTTTACTCAGTGTTGCCTTTTGCACTTTTTTTTTGTATAGTTACATCTTTTTTTGCCTCTTTTAGCTATTGTTATGCACTTGATGCTAAATATTGATGTTAAAATTAATTATCTTGCACGGATTTATCAAAATTTAATGCGAAAAAATATTTTAATGTGAAAAATGTTAATGAAAAAAATTTTGTAGGTTATTTGTGCATATTCTAAGAGATTTCAAAATCGTAAAAATGGATTTATATTGTTTTATTAAGTTTCATCTCATTTCTAAATGAATCAATGAGTCACTGCATAAAATATCATGCGAATGGCACAATCATGAGATTCTTCTGGTTAAAAATTTATTCCACGAATGAAGAAGAATAATTTCCTTAAAATGTATTTTATATTCAGCAATCGATTGCGACTAAAAACAATCTGTAAATTGTCTCGAATATAGTCACATACAACCATGATGGCCGCAATGAATAGGAGACTGGTTTATATCATCCGCTTCACTCATGGGATGTCATTCTTTTGAAGAAATTTTTCATAACGATATCATACATTCCCTTCATACTCTGGAAATTGTTGCAGACTTTATAGCAAATGTAACTAAATTCAAAGAAAATTGTATGAAGGTGGTAAATTTCACTTTACACGATTAGTATAGTGCCATCCATTTCAAAGCATCATATCACCAACATAATCTGTCACCATTTGTTGATGAAACGAGTTCTCAATATTCAGATAGTTTTAAGTAAAATAAAATTTGTAAGATCTTAGAACAGAATCTTTGTTCTGTGTTGATAGTTAGGCCTAAGTTATTGTGGCTTACCTCTCACTGAGAGGCCAGAAAAGGCCATTGCTATACCACCGAGATTCTCTTCCAATACTGTTGTGTATGTTAAATTTTGACAGTATTAGGAGGGACCGACTTATTATAGCCGATTCCAATAGGCAGAACCCTTGTGAAATCAATTTTTCTGGGCTTTGAGAGAGACAGAGCTGTTTTTTATGGCAAATTGTTACTGATGGAAGAAATGCCAAATGCTTGCCAAAAGGTGGGTTCGAAAGAAAAATTGCCTCAGCCGGGGATTGAACCCACAAAGCCAATGCACGGTATCCACATCTACGGTATCTCATAAGCATTTTTTCAAACAAGAATAAATAATCCTGTTGGCAAGTAATTAACATTTTTTTAGACATCGACAGACAGGACAACAAGAGATGAGCCGTTTGTAATCGATTATTTATTTACTTTATATCATACTTAAATGACTATATACTTTTATGCACATTTCTTTATTAGTTCAATTTTAACAACCCTTGAAAGAAACTTTTGGATTTTTATTTAAGTGCATTGTGTGTGCTGGAAAAGTAAAATTTTTTTAAGAAAAAAAAAACAATATCGAAAAACAAAATTAAACGCTGAATGCCCAGCACATCCATTAGAAGACTGTTGAATGAAGTTTAATGGTCAACACTTTCAAAGAAAGCGCATACAACATTTTACATGAAATTTTGGTTATGAGAAAGCTATCGGTAGGATGTATGCTCACATCTTCGTCATCGCAACAGCCTGAATGGTTAATGTATCTTACGAATTACTGCCACAACCAGCCTATTCTTAGATTCTCAAATTTAGCTCGCTGTGACTTCTTTCAGTTTCCAGACATGCCAAAATGACTCGTAGGTAAATATATTTTTTGATTAAATGAAGTGATTATTGCTTAAATAGTGATCTCTTTTGAGGAGCTCGACAAATCGTATTATATGGAAGTGTCGATATACAAAATAAATCAATTTTTGTTGCATAAATTATTTCATTGTGTATCATTTATCACGCCCTCGCATCTTTGTAGATATTGAGTATATTGTAACGAAATAAATTAAGGCCAATAATTCCCTTGTATGGAAGCAGAAGAAAAACTTTGGTATTAAATATATGTTTTCAAAAATATTATTTCTTTCAAAATTTCAAATAAAGAAGAAAGCTTTACATAAATGTTAGACCAAGTTCTGTGTTTGATGATTTATATTCTGCGATGTGTATACGTAAATATGCATGTATGGCATTATGGGTTTATTTATACACACAAACACACACATATAATATATATTGGTTGCCAAGCTAAAGTCCATTGACGATAAAGAATTCGTAGGCAGAAAAAAAATGAAAATAAAATAAATTGTATGTACATACTTGGACGGATATGTATGTATTATATATGTATATACATAATCAATGCCATGTCCACATGTCAATTTTCTATAGCAAATTTTCATCTTCGCGTGTGCGAAAAAGATTTTCCTACTTTAATTCCACTTTTGCCAACCACTACCTACGTATACATACACTTACATACAAACTCATACTATATACGATATATCTCCCAGCGCAACGCCCTGTAATATCAGCGGCGACATCGCATATTGAGCGCGACCCTCACTCACGCGTCTGCTGTCACACACGAAAACCCGACATCACCGCTGTTTAAATCCCACATGTGCAAAAGGCATTTCCGTTTTCTTTTTGTCCATTTGTCTTCAATTTATTTTCTATGTCCATTTTCCTTTTTATCGTTTTCGTTTTGCCAACAAAAAGCCTCCCAAAACGAGCAAAAATAGAACGAAAAAAAAAGCATACAAAAAAAAAACCAACAAAATATAGCAGCAAACTAAACAGAAGCGAAAATTCTTAAAAAGTGGGTGGGCATAACGCACGAGACGGTGGGAAAGAGCACAGCAAGATGTTTTTGAATTTGTAGGCCTGCCAGAGCCTTTGCCAGGCAGTCAAATTGCGAACCTTGATGCTGATGTCTTGAAGTATGAATACATATGTATATGACTATATACATACATATGTACATACTAAGTATACTAGCTTCGAATGGTATACGTTCTGAATTCAAGGGAAATTTAACTTTAGTCACATGTCCGGTTCGGTCACTCAAATTCTACTCGTATGTACTATATGTTGTTCTGCCATGTAGTGCGTCATAGGATGATGGTATATTTCTATACTGCTACTAACTATATACTAAAGAAGAAGCAATTCATGGACAGAAATGGTCACACATCAGTTGTGGGTGGTTTATGGTGGGCGATTTAAGAGCAGAATGATGCGAAATTGCGCGGAGTAACTGCTTTATCTTCGATATGCAATACATGAAATTTGTTCTATTTGTCGTACATATGAAGGCATGAAGAAGAAATATGTTCGGTGAGCCGCATTTTTCACAGGGTGTTGCATGTTCATGTTGCAAAATGTTAATATGGAAATATTTGTACAACATAATTCCAATACACACATACACATTCACCAGAAAAGCCAATTCACTAGAGAATAAATACGTATGCATCACTAATGTATATACAAATGAGACCATTATGATGGATACCCTGTATTTTTGATATATACATGTCCATTTAAGATGTCCCATTTCAGTCATACTACGGTCCGTAACATTTCTATTGTATATGGATGTGTGTACATACATCGAAATGATTCTTGAGGGACTATACTGTACTATACCCACACACACACACACACACACATATATATATATATATATATATATATATATATATATATATATATATATTTATAATATATTTATGTATGTAGAATATAGAGTGACCATAGCAACCCCTTTCGCGTGTTCATTACGTAAACGCGTGTGTTTGCTATTCCCATCCGCCTCATCATGCCATTTGAACCTCTTTTCCCATTCTTACTTGCTTTGCGGTATTCACGTTTTGTTGACGATGATGATGACGACGGCGGCGGCTGCGGCGGCGACGACGACGACGACGGTGGCGAGGATAGCATTTCACGCGCCACCAACCTATTTAATAAATTTTGTAAAGAAAAGTTGCCTTATGTTGCTGACGACGCTAAACCTAACTGGACCGAAAACTTGTCGCTACATCATTGTGCTGAACCGCACCCGCCCCACATCTCACCACACCGTACCGGACCGTACCGGACTGACTGGACTGTCCGAACGAATGACATGGGATAGATGCGATGTAAGTGGAGCTGATGTGAGGTGTTTCACTTACGACACAAACAAACACACACACACACACAGCCATACACGTCATATACCTATGTGTCTGTGCATATGTGTAGTTGATACCTAAGTAAAGTAAAAGTGTCCAAAAAGGGATGAAATTATTATAGGAATGCTCATCTTATTTGAAAAATTAGGAAATGTTATGCGTATATTTTATCCTTTTGAAAGCGGTCAGCGGTTCGCTCGTTCAATGGGCTGAGCTAAGCCATGATGCTAGCTACATGTACTGCAGAACATAGGCTCGTTAAATCCATGAATGTTCCGATGTGGGGTAGTAAGTTGAAGGATGATGATGTCGTCCATGTGTGTTTTTGTTGTTTGGTTTAATTACAAATTGCCAAAAGGGGTTAATAGTAAAAGTGGATTTTTCTGTACGCACATATATGTATGTGTCTATGTTACTATAAAGTTTTTGGACTTTAAATTCTCGTATCAAACATACATTTACCTTATACATATATACCATATACATATTAGTATATTGGTAGTGTTACTGTCCAGTGAGTGCTTTGCCTAGATAATAACTGGTGTTGTTTAATGAGACAACATTTATTTAGCTAAAAAAAAAAAACTTTAATGTGTATGTTGTTTTTGTTTGTTTGTTAATGGTTTAGGCCATGAAAAATTACACAAAATGTAAGTAGTGAAAATTTTGCCGAAAATTACACTAACGCTTAACTTACATATATGTACTATAAAAAAAAAAAAAATAAATATGTGGCACTTAAAGCCCCAAAGGGCTCATTGGCCGAGCTTCTCTTCCATTACTGTTGTGCGTCTTAAATTTTGGACAATATTAGAAGGGACCTACTTATTTTAGCCGGTTCCGAACGGCAGAACACTTGTGACATCACTTTTTCTGAGCTTTGTCACAGAGTTCTTTAAGAAGCTTTTTCATGGCAAGTTGTTACTGTCGGAAGAATTGCCAATTGCTTGCCGACAGGTGGGTACCGTTCGAAAGAAAAATCTTATCGATATTAAATTTGTTATGCATCAGCCGGGGATTGAACCACGACCTACAGATCAGAAGGCGAACACACTAACCACTGAGCTACGGCACCCATACTATGGGTGCCGTATGTACTATAACATATATTATATTTATAATATTGTAAATATGTGTACCTACTTTCATACTTATAAATAGTGATGGTGCACGTATCGACCCTTTTGAATAACAAAAAACTACTTATATAGGCCTATGTATGTACTATACAAATATACCTACTTTTTTCGAAATATAAAATTCTATATATGTATATAAATACATACATATGTATATCGTACGGTGTATGTGTACACCACCGAAATTATATATAAATAAAAATTGATCATGACTTTGCAATTATGTACATTTCCAACACAAGTTGGAAACTAATTTATTTGAGTACAAACTTTTATTTTTTTTGCCTTAAGATTACTTTAAAATGACGCGTAGTGGACAGTCAAAACCCATTCTCCAAAATACTAAAATTTTGTGATAATGAATGGATATATTCTTAATGCTTCTACACAAGTTATTTTGAGAGTATTGGAATTTAAAAAATTAATGAAAAGGTAAAGATTGAGAGAATATTGAATCAAATTTCTATTGCATTCTCAAGAAATGATAATTTTTGTACTCTTATCTTCAGTTAATATATTCTGAAGCTGAATGGTAGACTTCTTGTGACATAGAACTCTTGCAGGTGATGTTGAATGTACTACTGTACTCGTATTGTGTTTTTTTTACGATTTCTTGAATCCATCAACTTTGTGTCTTCCTTCGGTGGAAAGATAAATTGAAGAGCTGGTTAGCTCTAGGAATTTTTGACTTGCGCCAAAGGCGAAGAAGCAAGAAGACTGGAGAATCATTTTGAAATCGGAGAAAATCAATTGTTGGTTGTTATGGCCAGGTAAGTAAGTAAGTAGGTAATATACTTTTCTTCATCATACTATAGAATTTGTATTGCTTGGATGTGATAGGTTACATGAATGAATTAATAATAATATCAAATAAATGCAGAATGTAATCTAATGTCAAACAAAATGTTGTTATTGCAGAAAAAAAAAAAATTAATGTTATCGAACCAAAAATGTTGATTTTTAAACTTTCGACATTATTGCAAACATTTATGCGATAATGTCCACACGAAATTTTGCAAAAACGGTGTACTATTTGATACTAGTACGTATAAACTAAATATATGTATGTCGTTACTGTCGTGTTGTTGTTGTTGTTGTTGAATTGTTACCAGGAGGAGTAAATACGTATTGATTTACAAGGGTCGATTAATAAGTGATAATGTTTGAAGATAGCGTTATTGAGAGAAGTTGATATTACCAGCGTGTCTGGTGCCAAAAGATATTATATTAAATTTCAGCCCGATTTACAGGTTTTTTATATTTGGCATCCAATTGCATCACATTAGTTTCGTTTTTCACGATAAAATGGAAAAGGACTCCAATAATAATCCATTATTTTATTATCATTTTGGGATGGGGAAACATGCGAAACAATGTGGACCAAGATTGAATTCAGCCTTTGGACTAGGTATTGCTTTAAAAAATTTACACATGGTCAAACACTTATTTTTGATGAAGAGTGCTCAGGTTGCCTGTAAGACGCTGTTTTCAGGAATTTGTTGGGATTCTAAGGGAGTATAACTCGTACACTTTTTTCATAAAGAAAGAACAATCACGGTGTAGTACTACAGCGGATTAATGGGACCGATTCAATAAGAAATTGAAAAAGACATAAACTTATTTGGCTCCAAAATAAGGTGCTGTTTCGCCACCGTGACGCAACAGCGCATTTATCCACAATTGTCGCGGCATAATTCCATAAACTGGGCCACGAATTACTGTCGTAGCCTACATACGCACTCAACATGGCTTCGTGCGACTTTTTTTCTGAACATATAATGCGGCGCCAGTCTTCTCTGTTCTTCGCTTGCTGGCGCCAATTGGATATTCCAAGCACCACCAGGATACCCAACATTTGCTCCTTCCAACGGAGGTTTGGTCTTCCTCTTCTTTTGCGTCCTCCAGCGGGTGCCGAATTAAATACCCTCTGCGCTGGAGCGTCTTCTTTCATTCGCCCGACATAACCCAGACAGCGCAGCATCTGGATTTTGATTCGCCTGACTATGTCAATGTCAGTGTACAGCACATACAGCTCATCGTTGTACCTTATTCGATACTCGCCGTCAACGCAAATAGGTCCGAAGATCCTGCGCAGAACTTTCCTCTCGAAAACTTCAAGCATCGTCTCATCTGTGGTGGAAACTGTCCACACTTCTGCGCCATATGTTAATGAGAGACTTGTATAGTGTGATTTTCGATCTTCAAGAGAGGGCTCGACTACTCAATTGCTGACTCAGCCCAAAGTACCACCTGTTAGCAAGAGTTATCCTACGCATGATCTCCAGGCTGACGTCATTACAGTTGTTGATGATGGTTCCAAGATAGATGAAGTTCTTCACCACCTCGAAAGTGTAATTGTCAACAGTGACGTGTTGTCCAAGACGGCGGGACTCTTTCTTTGTTGATGCTAGGTACTTCGTCTTGCCCTCGTTCACCGTAAGACCCATTCGACGTGACTCTCATTCCAATTCAGAGAATGCTGCACTGACTGCTCGCGGGTTGATACCGATTATGTCAATACAGATAATACCGATTATTATAGTCGGCATCAGCCTCGTTCGGTATTGAATGGAGGGGAGATGTCCTTCCCAAATTTCAATACACAACGAGATTTAAGCTGTATCATTCTGCAAAGTCGAATGAGTTTTGCAGGTATACCAAATTCAGACATTGTTGTGTAGAGGTAACCCCTTATCGGACTGTCGAAAGCGGCTTTATAATCGACGAATAGGTGATATGTCTCGATCTCTTTTTCTTGAGTTTTTTCCAGGATTTGGCGTAGTGTGAAAATTTCATCGGTAGTTGATTTATTCGGTCTGAAGCCACACTGATAAAGTCCAATGAGATTCCTGAGCATAGGCTTCAATCTTTCGCACAATACGCACGATAAGACCTTGTATGCGATGCTCAGAAGATTTATACCACGGTAGTTGGCGCAAATTCTGGGGTCTCCTTTCTTATGTATGGGGCAGATAATACTGAGATTCCAATCATCGGGCATGCTTTCTTCCGACCATATTTCGCTTATGAGCTGGTGCATGTAGGTAAGCAGCTCATCGCCGTCGATCTTAAACAACTCGGTAGATAGGCCATCTGCACCTGCTGTTTTGTTGTTCTTTAGCCTCATTATGCTGATTTAACATTTAACTTAATGATCGGGTGGTGAAACGTCAACATCATCGTCCGTAATTGAGGTGTTCGGGCAATCTCCTCCACTGGAGGAATTGTTAGTAGTATCGCCATTCAGCACCTTTGAGAAGCGTTCCTTCCGTAGACTCAGTACGCTCTGGATATCCGTAACCAGATTCCCATATCAAACCTGCCTTAGTGCACCATAAGATAATTTTGGGAAATTCTGGCTTTTTCTTTTCTTGCTGTCTATTTGATGTAGCTATTGCTACAAAAATCTTTAAGGCATTTTGAGAAGAGAAAACAATAGCAAGGTAAACCATGTATATTTTTCTTTAAACACGCGCACTATGAAACTTGTCGATTTTGGAAATTTCGAATTTGAACATGTTATAGTATTGAGTAGGGCGCCATTTGTATTAATGACATGAACGAAACTTTCCAATTGTCACATAATCTAGGAGAACTAATCTGTGTCATCTGTGTTTTATTAGAGATTAAAAAACCTCGCTATTTGAAAACCATTCAAGTACCTTCAAGAGTCTGATCACATCAGACTCATTATTAAGATTCTTTTTGACGTAAGTTCATACCCGCAATTACTAAAATGTTGCCTGCACATCGCTGCAACAGTTTTTTACGTTTATTGGTTTTCAGAGTACTTTTATTGTCCTTTTTATTTTATGTTTTTATGTATTTTATGTTTTTGTATATTAATTTTTGCACTGTCGAAATGAATGTTTGCGGCTAACAGAATTCGTACATCAAAAAAATGTGCCATCAACAAATGGTAAAATAAGTTCATATATTTTTTCGAAAATAAAAATCCTGATTCATGCATCTTTTCCCCTTCCCTTCGCCAGTAGGCATTAAAATGAATCGGAGCACTGGGGCTAATACAATATAAAGCGGCTTTTGCACTTTCCGTGAAATTATTATTCAAAAAAATATTGCGGTACCATCAAGACGTTCTTTTACTGTGTTTTTCTTCGTAATATGTATGGTTTTATTTACATGTGCATACGAAAAAATAAACATAAACATATGAAAATGAAAACAACAAATACTTTTCTGGAATTTGTTCAGTAACATTTACGCAATGATATATGGATATTTGAGGGCAGACGTATATGGAATAGTACCGTGTACATTTTCGAGATTAGCGGCTAATTAGGTCTGTATTAGGCTATTTTATCCTTATCATAATTGCTGCGGTGATAAACAAATAAACAAATAAAGAATGAGTAAAATACAGCGTGTTAAAATATCTTCCATCTTCATTATCAGACTGGAATATTTTAATGCAACTCTTGTATTAACTTTAGATAACATTATTGTTTTATTGTTACCGAATTAGGTGCAAATTGAAAACAAATCCTCAAAGCCGTAAAGTGTTTAACTATAATCCCTTTTTCTATTAACAAGCTAATAAACCATCAATCAGCATAGAATGAAGAAACCAAAACAAATAGACAAGAACAGCAATAAAATGAGGCAACATAAAAATTCAGAACAGTGGCAGCAAAGTAGCAGCAAAATAGCAGCAAATGTACAAGTAAAGACATCGTAAAAGAATTTAGAATAATGATAAACACATAATCAGTATGTACATGCAATGTCATTTCAATGGCCAACTATACCATGTAGTATCATAGCGTATATAAATACAATATATAGCTACGAAATTCGCTGCTCTCACCAATTTTTATGTCTGTCTGTATATGGTACGAGTATACTCATCGCAATGCTAACAACGTTCCTCCCATCTCAAGCACTGGTACAATCGCACACATCACCATCAACGATGAGTATTTCTACTTTCTGTCATAAAACATAAATAAAATTTTACTTTCATTCACTACTAACGGGCAGCAAACGAAGGGAACATAAAAACTACGTACTAGTAAATATATGTACGATAAGCATGTATGAGAAGTGCAAAGATTTACACATAGGATAATGTGAAATGTTTAAGAAACTACCATATATAACGATCCTGACGAAAGGTGTATTCCCATAAAAATTGCAGCCGCAGTATTTCAGATGCGGGGTAAAAATGAGAAAATTATATATATAGCCAAAGAAGGGAAAACGTTTGCTACTGATATCCATCTTTTACTACAGCTCACTTATGTCCATGTGTATTGGAATATGAAGCAGCAAAAACAAACAAATAAACAAAGAAAAAAATGCAAAAGAAGTACTATCCTGCCACTTAAAGGAGTAAGAATTTATTAAGTGTTATAGACTCGAATAAAAGTTAATTTTATTTTTCACAGATTTTTCGCAATAAAAATGTATGTATGTTTTTCTTTTACATTTATTTTGTTTGCAACTGTCTAAATAAAAATATGTATAATGCGTTACGAATGTGTGCATATGTACGTACATAATCTTAACTGTAACTAATTTCTAGCAATTTAACAACATTTTTCCATTAATACGAATAATTTGTTCCCTCTTACAGTGACCACCTGTGGCCAGTTCATTAATGTGCTATAAGAACGATTTAGGGTTCTTTCACGATGCTCTGGAAGAGTTTCGCCACGAGAGTTCTGCTATTATGAGTCGATTGATAAAGGCAGATCCCTTTTATTCCTTTGTATATTTGACTCGTAGGTACAACAAGAGTGGAAGTAAACTTGCTGAAGGCTCTTCGGAGTTGCTAGTGCCAAAATGTAAGATGAATTCATTGTCTCTGGTGAGAAACATATAAAGCATAGCGTACATAGAATTAATTGCCATTCAACAATATAATCCGCGTTATGACAATCGCTCATAAGGTATTCGATGACTGCCATATTTGAAAATTCAATTATTTTCAGCTTGGAAATATGAAGAACACTAACATTATTTGCTAGTACTAATTTTGGTAGATTTGCTGATAAAGCCCCTTCAACCCTTCGCTCAGCGGTTGAATGTTTTCTTTGAATTGCGCTTTAATTCGTTGCATAGTTCGCTTAATAGAAATTATCTCGGATCTCGCGATAGAGTTAGTGAAGAGAACATGAATTTTAAAAATAAATTTACAAAATTTTCGATGCATTGCTGAATCGCATAGCCCTTCATGATAATACGGTGGCTCTAATAGAACAGAAAAGTAATACAATACCATCGCTGTCATATGAAATGTAAGAATAGTTGCATAGGTTATACTGATTTTTCGACACCTTAAGATGAACAAAATAAAATCATGAATTATAAATAAGGCGACCAGGCAAATGGATCTTACGGTGAACGAGACCAAGAGTCCCTTCATCTTAGACAACACGCCATTGTTGACATATACGCTTTCAAAGTTCTAAATGCTTTGTCTCTCTGGATATATTGCAAGGATCATTTTTGCGAACAGCTGCAACTTTGGGCTAAGTAAGCAATGGAGCAGTCGAGCCCTCTTTTGAAGATCGAAAACCACACTATACAAGTCTCTCATCATGCCTGTCCTTACATTTGTTGCTGATACCTGGACAATTTCCACCTCAAGCGAGACAATGTTTGGAGTTTTTGTCAAAAAAGTTCTACCAAGACTTTTGAGACCTATTTGCGTTGGTAGCGAGCACCGCATAAGGTACAAGCATGAGCATCAAAATCCAGCGACTGTGCCCTATCGGTCATGTTAAGCGAATGGAAGATAGCGCTGTAGCGAAAAAGATTGGAATCCTTTGGAAGAAGATGCAGAAGATGAAGACCCAACCTGCAGTGGAAGGACAAGGTACTGTTGAACCTATCAGACCTTGAAATTTCTAAGTGACATCGGCTGACATCGGCTAGCGAAAAACAAAAATGGTTGGCAAAGCATGTTACAGCCTGCATGGATTTTAGGTTGTAATGGGTAGTTATAGAAGTAACCGACCTAACAATGTTAACACAAAGTGCCTATTATACTGCGAATTATCGAGCCCTTCAAAATATTCAATAACTGTAGAGTACATCTCTTCATTGTTGGCAAAACGCCAAAACATTTCCACCGAATCATTTTTTCGAAGTTGGGAAAGAGAAAATAATCCGAGGGGGGCTAAATCTGGTTAATGGGGTGTGTGGTGAAGCAATTCGAACTATAGCTCACTAATTTTGGTTACCGCGAGTAGAACATGTGTGTAAATTGGTGCATTGTCTTGATTATGAGTAATAGCGGTACCGCTCTTGCGCACAACTTTCCCATATCCAAATATTCAATCAATAGGCGATTTGTAGCACTTTTTGAATCGTCTACCATACCTGCTAGCTCGAGCACTTTCAACGAGGATCATCCAATACCATTTTGTGGAAAATCCTTACCATTTCTACCATGGTCATCGTATTTGGTCTACCACGTGATTTGTTTACTGCTGTAAACAAAGAAACAAATTCCGTCAAATTAGAATCCAGCTCCGCTTTGAAATTGGTTGAATTGAGACCTATCACTTGAGGGTATTGTATCACATATCGATGACCAATATTTTCTATGTTTACAAATTTACTGATTACGTTCAGTACTTACGACTGCCAAATATATACGGAAGTTTTATACATTTGGTACTTTCTACCATAGTCATCACAGTCATGGGTATAGTCTATAACAGCCACATATACACTATTTCGGGTACTTCTAGGTCTAACCTCGAATCGCGACACTTCATAGGTGACAGTATGTCAATACTCGTTTGTTGTATATGTGACTCAAAGAAGACGAGTACTACAATACGAGTATATTTTAATTATGGTGTCACTAATTTTAATCCACATTATTAATATTCATTCATTCAATGATAATATTATACGCCAAAAGAAATGTTTTCAAGCTCAAATACTCCTACACTCTTAATTGGTTTCCTTTTTTATTACCCGTAATCAAAAAGTCAAGTGCATACACTCTAATCAAAGTACAAATCAGAAAGCCAACGATGAATATTAGATTAACGGCCTTACAAATACAAGTACTTCCGTACATATATACGAGTACTCCTCTTGTAATATGAAGGTATTTATGTCATATGAAACACTTTTACTGAGCAGCATATAAGTGCACCTAATGCACCTATTCTTTGGTAGCATTGTACATTGATATGCTGAATGGCGAAAAAAAAACCAACAATAAAATCAACAACAACACAATGAATCACATAACGCGTTTGAATATGCAAACACCTTAAACGGTTCTGGCTGCTCAATCAAATGCTCCATATGTTCGAATACCGACATACCGACGTAATCCAAAATGAACAACAACAAATGGAGATGCATGGTACTGTTTTTGTTAATAACAACGTCATTCATTTTTTGTTTTCATTCAAACTCACACATTTACGTGTTTGTATGAATGATGATGGCGCCAAAACATTTAAACAACCATTTTTTTGTATGTGGTGATTGCTGC
The DNA here is from genome assembly GCA_963854835.1 of Megamerina dolium. Classification (NCBI taxonomy): domain Eukaryota; kingdom Metazoa; phylum Arthropoda; class Insecta; order Diptera; family Megamerinidae; genus Megamerina; species Megamerina dolium. The sequence continues at coordinate 25,778,779 of OY978526.1, read as the reverse complement.
ATTTTTTCAAAGGTTGCGTATTCGCACAAACACATACTGCATTGAAATTTGCAAGGGTAGCAAGGAGGCCTATAGGCAAAAAACGTATTGAATTACAAAACTGCGTAGTAGATGAACATGCCGACCGGACCACCGTTCAGCGAAATGATTTCAAAGTGCAACTTGCAAATAGACCACCACCGACAATTGACACGGAGTAACTTTTGTTTTTACTGGGAAAAATGCAAAAGTACTGCAAGTTGTTTGCCGCCGTTTTAGATTTAGTGTTCACGACTTGATGCAGTAGTAGGTAGCAGTAGCGAAAAACAGAGAGAGAGAGAGAGAAAAAAAAAAAAAAGAAAAGGACAACAGAAATAATAGTAACAGCCGACTCGTACATATGCATCACCTAAAGAAGTCGCAATTGAATAACTGTTTCTCCCCAGGTTCGTGCGAAAAAAATTGCTGCATATTTTGATGCCATTTTGCCATTGTTGTTGTTGTTATTGTTGTTATTTTTTGCAGTCCATCAAGACACAATTTGGTTGCATTCTGTCATGTGATATTCTAGCGTGTGTGTATGCCGTTATGCCTATAGTAGTCGTCAGATGATATACACAAGGCGCCTGGACGGACGACAATTCGCAATGACCATATGTGATAACTGCTTTGAGGCTTTACAGATGTGACTACTATGAACAATCATGATTTTTGGTTTATGCAACTTGGCCTGTTTTGGTTTTTAAGCTTTTAAACGTTCCATATCCATACAAGCATCGTTGTAGTAGTGATGCTTGTTGTTTGTTTGTTTGTTTGTTGTTGTTGTTGTTGTTTTCTTATGAACAGTGCAATTTCTGAATTTTTTCCATTTCATTTTTTTCGCGCTGATATGCGCTGTCAATTGTTGTTCGCTTCGATGAAGACTATAAATTGAGTATTATGCAACAGGTAGATAAGTGTTACCTCTAATTTTGAAAACATTTTGAGGCAAACCAAAAAAAAAAAACAATAGCTTCTTGAATTAAAATCAATCACTAGGCACATATGCATATGTATAAGTTGGCGCAATTTTTAGATAAATTACAAATAGTTGCTTGGACTATACAAGGGCAGGCTCCTAAGTGCGTAATAAATGCAGTATGCAGATGTCACCAATATGAGCAAAACTATTTTCTTTTTATCATCAGGCTGAGCGCCTAGTACGTAACCAATTGAGGACATCACTGACGAAGTATTAATAAAATTTACGATATCGTGTTAGAAGATTAGCCGAGTGAATTTGTGTGAGATAGCTAATATGATAAATATCTTTAAAGAACTTATAGGCAACATCTTACACGTGCTTTAGGGTATGCAAAAGCCAACGACGGGGTGGTTGCCGCATCTGCCTGACCATAACTTCCTTCGTGTAACCAGTTCAATTGAGCGTTCAGGCATGAAGTTTCATCAGCATTCATAATTCAAAGCAACAAACTTTCAATGTCCAATATGAAGTAAAGAAACAAAAAACAATTCCATTGGCCGAATATGTCATGGCCAACCTTTTTTGGGATTCAAAACGAATAATTCTCAGCGAGTATTTAGTGATGAAAACATGAATTGATGTGAATTGGGTTTGATAACGTAATGAATTCCGATAAAATACTATAATAAAGACTGCGATTCTTACGAGGTCCTTCAGTCTATAATAAAATATTTGATAAGCAAAATGTGTACTAAATAGTTATAAGGACGTTTATTCTGCTATTCAGCTCTAATGTTTGAATATACGGTATACGGAGCGGCTACTATCTACCTGCCCAACTATTTGCTTGCGGAAAAAAGAGATATTTTTTCAACACTAACTAACACATTATAAAATACAACAACAAAATAGTTGGGATGTTTGAAGTTATAAATAGAGTCTAAAAAAATCCATAAATCCGGTGACAAACAAAGTAATGAAGAATATATGTTGACTTCTCACATTTTGGGTAGCAACAAAAGAGGAAGACCTCTAAAAGGATCTATTGCTAATATAGTGGATGACCTATGAAGTATGAAAGTTTGAAGAACTGAAGCTATGGACATTGACATGTGAAGCGCAATTATGACAGAAGCACCGATTCGCCACGAGCTGTCGTAGTCATGATGATGATGATGACGATGAAGACACCCGAGATTGGTGTTGTTAAATGTTAGCAAACGCTTCAATTGTCGCGATAGGTAAATTGAATTCGTTTCTTAATCGTTTTACCGACAAGATTTAGCACAAGGCGACTATAAGCCATTTTCTTACGCTTAAAAAATGGCAGTCTATAACAATTTAATAGATATGAGAATGTCACTGGCTCCATAAAAGGGACAATTTAAGGAGATTGGCATTCCGTAATTTAAAATTGGTATTACTGCTGTATGAAAAGCGTTTTCTTCTTACGATGAGCAAAAACAATGAAACCCCAGTGGTCAGTGGGTGTTTTAAACCCGGATAAAATATCCTCTCATCACACCAAAATCTTCTAACAAAGCATTATTGCGAGGTCACTGATTCCCAAATTTTCACATGTACGTTCCGGCACTCTTTGCGCCTCTGAATATACGATTTCTAAGGTGATTCGCATTTATGCGGTATACCGTTCGCAGTTGTGGAGACTTCGTCGAAGGTTTTAGTAAATGCGGATTTCTCGTTAATGAAGCGTGAACAATGTAGTTGGACATGCCGAGTGTCTTCGAGCACATTGGGTATAGAACGTGGGTAGAATCACAACGGAAAGCGGTGAAAAAAGTCATGAACGAACTGCTGACATATTGTTTGAAGAAAATACTATATATGTACATGTATTGCAAGGATTGTATGCCGAAGTGATGGTTCATCCATTAAGTGACCAAAGTCAAGATCTTTCCACTACCTAAAATATATTTATATTGGCAATACGAATGGACATAATGGATATTGTTGGAAAACAGATCTGAAAAATATCCGGAACATGTGCACATGTCAACGAAACAACACTGAATATTCATGTTGAACAACATTTTAAGAAAATATTATTTGACCAATTTCCAGATTAGAATTCAGCGAAGCGTAAGCTCATAACAGACTCCCAACAATTATGGATGGGCAATGTAATGCTGTAGTGCTGGCTGCAACATACACAACATACGCACGCATAACGCATACGCACATGCAAAAGAAGACAAAAAAACAACATACGTACGCACACGAACACGAACATTGGACGATTACGTACGTAAATTTGTTGAAGAGTATGCGTCTTTCTGCCATCCGCAAGACATATGGTTATTGTTAAGTAAAAGTAAGCACATCTTAGAGCCAACAACAATGCTATTGCAAAAGGATGTGGTCTTCGTATGTACATACAACGGACATGCATTTACACACACGCACGCACAGAGAAACACAAACACGCACACATTCCAATATCATTTTTGCATATTCTTCGGTCAGCATGTAATCGTATATATGTATGTAGCTAAATAGTATATAAGACAGTAATTGTACACATAATATATGTATGTATACAAAAATATACGAATTATGTATAACAATGCACACACACACACACATTCACAGAGGCGAAAATATATGCATATACATATATGTACTTAGCTGCACTGAAGCATGCTGGTTTTATTTTAGGCGTAATGAATTTTAGTTTTTGCTGACCATATTCAAATACATACAAACAAATCTACGTATATGTGTATTGTATTATGCGCGTAGCACTTGCTAAAACAAGATATGTTATGTTGCGGAAGTCGGGAGGGAGCATGAGCACCTTTTAGAAAGTTCTCAATTTGTAGATATTCGTAGCATCCGTTGTCTTATAAGCAAGCGTCTCTATACGATGTACATACTATAATCAATATTTAGAAAGAGTGAGAGAGACAGAGAGAGAGCGAGAGAGAGAGAAAGAGTATTAAATCGAACAAGAAAATCATGATGATGCTGATGCTGATGATGATGAACAAGAAGCAGTTTGCATGCGTTAACATCACTATCATAAATGCAAGTTTTCTTTTGGATTTGACCGAAAATGCATAGATCTATGGACATCACATAATGTAAGTATATGTAGTCCTCCTACATACGATACTCTTATGATATCGTATGACTTGGATGTAGCATGTATGTATATACATATGTAGGCTAGGCACTAATGTGAATAATAACCATTTTAGTAATTTCATACAATTCACCTTACTCGAAGTACTTTAGCTCAAGAACCGCTGCTGTTTGCCACTGCTACATCTGCCGCTAATGCTGCTACTGCAGAGCCTAACCGAAAGATGTGAATTCCGAAATGTTATGTTGTCTATTATAGTATTTTCTATATCATATATGTACGTACAATAGGGTGGCTATGGCATATGCATGTTCCAAGTTAGTTAAGCTGAATGCTTGTCTTGCAGACTATTGCCCGGACTCTTATCGTAATCAGAAAATCAATGTTGGCGAGTGGGCATCAGTACCAGCTCCTTATTTGGTATGTATTTTGGTTGTGTTGGCGTATTCTCAAGTGTTGTACGTATTCCACTTCAGTGTGGAACAACTCCTCTCGTATACCAACTCTAGATGTTGTATATTTTTGCCTGATGTTTATGAGTGTTGTGTCCGCCAGCCTTCTGGCCAGCCAGTCCTCCAGTCGAACACACACACACACACGATGTGCACGCATGCAAATGAAAGGATAAATTCGAGTAATGTGCTCTTAAAGTAAACCACACCAGAAGGCAATACAGAGTTGTATTTTCTTTGATTTGGTCTTTGCTTGGTCAGCTTCAACCAGGCAGACACTTACCTAACAACGCAATGGCAGGCAACGACGAAGCCACCGAATAATATCTCAACGAATCATCACAAAAACATGTGAAAATTCTAAGAGCAATCCTTATCATTACGAGACATGGTTGTATCGTATGCATACATAAGTGGATGCACTAGCATATATGCAGGTACTAAATGTAAATTTAAATTTTAGCATTAGAAACAAAAAAAAAAAAAAAGAAATAAGTACAAGAAAGTAAAAAAATCCACATCATTAAAATATGGAACAAAAAATAAAAATTTTTAATTCGAATTTGTAGTTTAATTACTAGAATGCGCCAGTAGTTGTGTGTATTTATAAAAAAAAAAAATATGTGGCACTTAAAGCCCCAAAGGGCTCATTGGCCGAGCTTCTCTTCTATTACTGTTGTGCGTCTTAAATTTTGGACAGTATTAGAATGGACCTACTTATTTTAGCCGGTTCCGAACGGCAGAACACTTGTGACATCACTTTTTCTGAGCTTTGTCACAGAGTTCTTTTTAGAAGCTTTTTCATGGCAAGTTGTTACTGTCGGAAGAATTGCCAATTGCTTGCCGACAGGTGGGTACCATTCGAAAGAAAAATCTTTTCGATATAAAATTTGTTATGCATCAGCCGGGTATTGAACCACGACCTACAGATCAGAAGGCGAACACACTAACCACTGAGCTACGGTGTGTATTTATATCGTTAAAAAATATTATTATTTTTTCTACAAGTTTACTTTTATAAAATTGAAGTCTTTCCTTTTTTTTTTGTATGAAAATGAGACGATTTTTTTATGTTTAAATATTTTATTGAATATTTAAAATTTCCATTTGGATCGAATACTTTTTGCCATCTTTCTGAGAGCAGAATGATTCCACACTCATCGAAGAGAGAAAAAATTGATCAAATTGATTTTCGATGTCCTTATTTGGCACAATGGTCAACTAACTGAGTGCTTAGGGTTTATCCCTTATATCCTTATGAGAAGTAAAATTTTTGCCGCTTAAATCACTTTGTAGAGATCGTAATAACAAACTATACGAAGTTGCCAGATCTAGAGAATATGCTGGGTATCAATCAATCAAAAGAGAACGTGACGTTGGAACAAGGACATAATCCTTGTTCATTGTTGTTGTTGTTGGACCACGCGAAACCAGACCAAGGCCTGTTAGAGGATAATAGCTCTATAGCTGATACCTCTGGGGCCCAACTTCAAGTGTCCGAGATATTTTGTATCCAATATGCTGGGTATAGTTGTCAGACTTCGAAATCCCATCGAATAGAGGCCATCACATTTTTTTCGTAATTACTTTAAACTTTTAGTAATGATTCGATTCTAAAATTGATCATTTTCGTTTTGTTTACGTAGCATTACTTTATAAAATTGAAGTATTTCCTTGTTTTTTTTTTATGAAAATGAAAGACGATTTTTTTATGTTTAAATATTTTATTGAATATTTAAATTTTCCATTTGGGTCGAATACTTTTTGCCATCCTTCTGAGAGTAGAATGATTCCACAATCATAGAAGATAGAAAAAATTTATCCAATTCATTTTAGATGTCCTTATTTGGCACAATGGTCAACTAACTGAGTACTTAGGATTTATCCTGCCCACCATTTAACTCTAATATGACCTTGTTAGAAGTAAAAGTTTTGAAGCTTAAAAAACTTTGTAGAGATGGGAACAACTAACAATACGAAATTGCTAGGTCTAGAGAATATGCTGGGTGTAGTTGCCAGACTTCGAAAACCCATCGAATAGAGAGCATCACATTTTTTTCGTATTTACTTTAATGTTCCTTATATTGCATATTACAGAAATTTCTTTCTGTAAGAACATGTAGAAGCCATATGTTCAGTTTTGAAATTAAACCAAGGCGTTTCATGTGCTCGAGAAAGATGTCGAATAAGATCAATTTTTGCCTCAGCTATCTCACGAGTTTTTATTTGGTGGTTCGCATCATTCAGTGGCTCTTATTTTGCTTTGTTTCCAGAACGTGTTACATGTTCAATATGAAAATTTCTGGAACAAAATTTTGCAATCTATCAAGTTACGGCTCTGTCGTACATCTTCTCCATAATAATCAACAAAAAATAAATAGAATAAACCAAAAATGCTGCTTTCGACTTGACATATTTGATACAACACCAAACCAAAACTGTTGCACAGAATGAACAAATCCATTTTGAGAAAAAGCCTTACTATATCAGCTGTCAATATATATAATGACAACTCGATTTTAGTGTGAAGTTGGCTGTGAGAAAATTCAATTAACTTTTCTGTTTGGAAATTGTGAAATTATTTTCGAATTTCCATTCGTGTCACGAAAATTGCTAAGAAGGTGTTATATTCGGAACCCGCTGGAGGACGACGCAGAAGAGGAAGAGCTAACCTCCGGTGGAAAGACCAAGTACTGGAGAACTTGACGGCGCTTGGAATTTCTAACTGGCGCCAGCTAGCGAAGAACAGAGATTGCTGGCGAAGCATGTTATATTTGGCCTAAATCGATATTCGGTTGTTATGGCCACACAAGTAAGTAAGTAAGTCACGAAAATTGAGTATTCGTAAATGGTTTGAAAATTATTTGATGCCCCATATTTCATTAATAAAGCCATTCAAGTAAATTTCTGTATGTGTTCGAGCTTTCTATGACATATTTCTATGAACTAATAATATGCTTATGTTCTTTCGGAGAATACTTAAAATCGAAATATTTCTTAGTTCCTTCATATTTTCAGAGTGATGGTAATTTTCTAATATGCTCAATTATTTATTGCATCTCGTCGTTATCGTTTCTTATGATTGTGGAAATTGAATTAACTCAATGTTTGATGAACAAGCTGCCCCCTCAACTGAACATCATATAACCAATTTGGCCTGATGGTTAACTTATAAAGAAGTGGTTTGCGGTTTGTGGTCGTAGTCAATGATGTCGTTTGTACTACGCTAAATGCTCGCGTATTACTATATATTACTATGATACTCCTTTTTCCTCCCTACTAATATTTTATCCAAATACACAATCATTTGTGGCAAGAGTTGTTTTAGTGTTTGAGTAAATATTATATTTTATTTTTCTAGTAAGTAAATTAAGTAAAAAGCATAAAATGTCTTCTAGAGTCGTAGAAGTTACAATTTATTTTGATAAGCAGGCTGTTGCTTTTGTTAAAACGAATGTTGCTGTTTACTAAAGATTCCCCTGATGATATAATATTGGGCCGGTGAAGCAAAGTTCGAAAAATATATTCAAAAATCTTCAGCTATCAAGATGGGAAGGGTTTCTCAGTATAGGACGGAAAACTTTCAGTTGCCCGTACTAATAAAAGAGCATGTCCATTTCAGACACCACTTCAGGGTCTTGCTTTAGGAGAGGACGCTGATATGGAAAAAGAGTAGAGACAGCGGCGCACACATTGTGTTAATGTTCTGTATTAGACAATTTATTGACGAACTCGAAATGTGGACCATACATAACTCACAGAAATAACATCACGCATAATCAAATATTGCGTGATGTTATCATGAGGATACATAACACGCGAATTGAGGGATGAAAAGAGACTCAGAGAGGTGGTCTGATTCGGTTATGACATTATAATAGTGCTTGTAACTATACATTGTACCTAAATACTTACGTGTTGTGATCTCGTACTTCTTCCGAACTATTTAACTTCATATTCTAAGGGATATTCATTTCGTTCATTTGATAGATTTCAGTCCGAAAAAATTATTAAACAAGCTGGGCAACCTTGTGCATTTACTAGTTAATATAATCGTATGAACTAAGCTTCAATTTCATAACTTTGTATTTTCGTGGGCAGAACGTGAAAAGATAATTACGGAAATTTACATTTTTACGTCCTTTCTCAAACGTTTATATACTCTAGTAAATATAATCGCATGTACCAAGTTTCAGCCTCATAAATTCCTAATTCTAATCCTCTGTGTGTGAAAAGAAACATACGAAAAAATATTTTTTTATGGATGCACGCGTATATTTCATCCAATTAAGCCCATCCTCAACCAGTTCCATTCGTTAGCAAATAAAATCGTATACACCGAGTTTCAGCTCGATAAATTTTATGTTTCGAACTCAGAGTGTGAAAAGGTATATACGAAATCAAAATATTGTATGGGAGATAAGCGTGGTTTTCATCTGATTACGCCCATTTTGAATTTGGTCCATTTATTAGTAAATACGTATGTACGAAGTTTAGGCTCCATAAAATGGTATTGCATGATCGCCGGCTGATGGTGTGTGACCTAGGTGAAATTATAGGTATTTCAAAAATTGCTATACATTGTATAATGACCGAAAATTTGGAGATGTGCGAAATCAATGTGCAAGATGGGTGCCGCGTTTGCTCACATTAGAACAAAAACAACGTCGTGAAGGTGTTTCTGTAGAGTGTTTGGCGATGTTTCACAGTAATAAAGTCAAGTTTTTGCGTGGATTCGTAACCATGGATGAGATATGGGTTCACCACTTCACACCTGAGACAAAGGAGCAGTCAAAACAGTGGACTGAGCAGGGGTAGAATCCAAATGTCCAAAGAAGGCGAAGACATTTCCATCTGCACGCAACGTTATGGCGCATGTGGGATAATTTTTATTGATTATTTTCAAAAAGGAAAAACAATCAACGGTGAGTATTATGCTAATTTGTTGCAGTGTTTAAGTGATGAAATTAAAGAAAAAAGGCCGCATTTGACGAAAAAGAAGGTGTTGTTTCATCAATACAATGCACCAGTTCACACACCCCCTATTGCGATGGCCAAAAGCAATGAGTTAAAGCTCGAATTGCTTCAGCACGCACCTTATTCGCCAGATTTAGCTCCTTCGGATTATATTCTATTTACAAATTTGAAAAAATGGCTTGGTGGTAGAAGATCTTGGTGGTAGAAGATCTGGCTTGGTGGTAGAAGAAATAAATAAAAAGTTTCCCAAATTTGTTGTGTTTTCTTTGTAGTAGTTCTGGGGCTGCTTTCTTACATACAGATGAAGATAGATTTTTCTATTGTTCAAGAATAGTTGAAGATGAAAGCTTTTTCGGAACAATGCCTACTAAGAAAGTCTCTACAAAATAAGCATATAAAGATAAATTATTGAAAAAAACCATATGGTGTGAATAATCATTTTCGCTATTTTCATATATATATGTATATATATATATATATATATATATATATATATATTTCATTCGTGATACTTTAGAAAGCCTTCTATAGAAAATATCGATCGAATATACAATTCATATCATCCCTTCAAAAATTTCAACAACATTACATATTACAAACGATGGGTCGCAGAAAACTGGATAATTTCTGTTGTTGGCTCAAAAAGAAAAGCAAGCAATTTTCTTTGCCTCTCATCATCATCATCATCATCATCATCATCAAGAGCAGCATCATCATTGCCATCATCTTCATCACATTACAAAACACATTGTGACGCGGGTGAATCACCCATGTGTATTCACGCTATTTTTCAATGTCCGTCGCTGTCCGCGCAAAATTCAAACGCCTCCGCCTTCTCTCTTTTATAGTACTATCAACAAACAAACACACACACTCATTCATTCGAATAGCATCATTCAGCCACCCGCTTCGAAATACAAAATAAATATCCTATATGTACATTCGTATGTATGTATTGTAGGTATATGCTCATGTGAGTGTGTATAATGCACGTATCCTGTTTCTGACATACATATATTATAAGTAGAATAGAAAATAAATGCGCTGTGCTAAAAGTTTTCTCCGTCAACATAACAACAGACGCCAGCAGACGCGACCGTTCGACCGACCGATTGACTGATGAAAAACGTTTTTGTCGCAACGCTACATCGTGGCTTTGAAAGACACGGACATGTGTACCACCATACATATAAGTATATTCGGTCCGATTGGGAAGGGATCACGAACACCCCAGCGTCGCATATCATGGGCCATCGCATAGGTATGCATGTGTTTCTCTGCGTGTGTGTGTGTCTATACACATATGCATACAAACACACACACACACACACACACGTTGCATAGCATATCCTTCGCGTAAATATTATATTTTGAGACCTTGACTACGCGACGCGAACGATGTTGATGCAATACTAATCTTGGGTTTGACCGTCCAAAAGGAATTCATATTAGCACAACTGTACTCGCCAATGGCGTACATATGTACATACATATACAGAAAATGTATATTTGTCGTGTATGGTATACATCCGTACATATAGGCAAACAATCGCCCCTGCTATCCATCATGTGAAGGCACTAGAAAATATTGTATTATCATTCATATGTGTGGAGATGAGGTGGCAAAACAGATGGACATCTTGAAGAGCGACGTAAGGATGCTTGCCTGTCATACAATCATACTTACATAAGTATAGTGTATATTTAATATTTGAAATTGTCATTGGACCCAGAGAGCAAAACAAGAAGATGAAGTAGAAGAAGAAGAAGAAAAAAAGGAATAATAACAACAGAGCAATCTCAAAAAAAAAAAAAGAAAGAAAAGCCCAAATCATCTCATGAAAATTAGCAAAAACGTTTGCTTGTACTCGGTACATGTATGTGCATTTTTAACAGACAACAACACACACACACTACACACTACCTTAGTAGATTCTAGTCCGCGATTGTCACTTACGTTTGCCTACTTGTGTAGTATTCAGCGGGTTTTCGACCAAAATTACACACAACTTGGATTTGTTGAGCAAGTTTTCAGTTCTACATTTTCATCTTTTACTTTCGTCTGTGTGCACACACGCAAACGTTGTCCACTGAATAAGCATTTGCTTGCACACATGAGTAAGTACATACATATACTTGTATGTATAGAGTCCCGTGGACGAGTATGTGATGTGTTCATAAACAACAACATCACTGTATATTGTTGGTATATTCATACATTCACTATTATGCCTTCGACCCAGTTGAAAGACGTTTTGTGTGATGTGATGGTCGCATTTGCTTCGTCTACAATTCGATGACCGTCCCTTTGCTACGTCCATCAATATGGTAGTATCTTCCATTGAGCGCATTTTCATTTCAAACCTCTAGAACTCGCCTCCCCCCACCCCTCTTCCAATTCATTCTATTCAGCCTTTCTATCCCTAATCAACTTCTACCGCATGTCATTTCCTGAATTTCGACCGTCGCGAACATGAATAAGAAGAAGCCACATCAGTGTGTATTGTACACAATAAGTAGTATGAATGAAGGGGTGGGTGGCACAAATGTATACTTATGGATTGGGTGATATTATTCGTATATACACACACAATACTCGTATGTGTAAGGTATTTTTCGCGAGAAAATTGGCATTTGTCTGTATGTACTTATGTATATACGATATTGTAGTATTCGTATTCGGTGCGTGTTCGTTTATTTGTAGTATCATCAAGTAGTTCGACCACTTTTGAATGCTGTCCATGGCAGTGTCCTGACAAAGCTGCCGTAATTTCGAATACAATAGCAAGAATATATTTGGATGGTCGGTTGCTTGTTTGGGTCGTTGGTTGAAATGTGAAGTCCGTTTAAATAAATGATGTTCGACATAGATATTTGGATGAATATGTATACCAATTCGTATTTATATGTTAGAAATTGAAAAAAATAATAACAACTGATATGAAAACGATGGCCGATGGAGCTCAAAAACTAGTGAAATTTGCCAAGATGGATATTCACATTGCATATCTTACATTTAATTTGATAAGAGCAGTCATTTTAAAGATATTTGCCGCTGAAACCATTAATATATTCTACTCTGAATCTTAAAATGTTATTATTGATGATTATTGTTAATGGGGATGTAGCACCGTGACTTGTAAGATCTATCGTGCCCTCTACATTTTGGTTCAAAGTATTTCTTTGAGTCTAACATCATCTATGAAATGTAGTATTGCGCTTATATTCCCGAGTCTGATTGCCCCATCAGTTATTAGATGTTCACCTAGGTATTTTTTACGTTTTTGCATTAGTGCGGGGCACACCTCCAGCACGTGTGTCGAGGGGTCATCCTCCTGCCTGCAAAACCTACAAATTTCATTAGAGTAAATTCCCAGTTTTGTTAGGTGATAGTTCAACCTACAATGTCCTGTCAGAATTCCTAAGAGTGACTCTGTTCCTAAGAGTGACTTTGATTGTAGTAACCCCGGTAGATTGTCCTAATATTGCTTCCTTTGTATATCTTCTGCTTCCCTAAAGATCTTTAAAAGTTACTTGGATTAGAATTCGTTGGAAGATGCAGAAATTCCCAACCGTTTTCCAGCTATCGACCTTCATGTGATGCTGAAATGCAAAAAAAAAATAGTGAATTTTTAGGGCGCAATATTCGAATGAATATTGCGAAGATATGCCTAATTTTGCCTAAGAATTAAGGTTTAAAAATTCATTAAATTACGGGACTTTGTCTGGGAGCTATATGAAATAGTGGGCGTGGTTCATCCATGTTTTGCACAAGCACCTTTCATTAAAATATTAATATATATATTTTTTTTTACATTTTAACATGTATTTATTGAATCTTCTCCTTAACTGGAAAACTAACAATAAGTAATAGAATCTTACGTACTAAATTTGATAACTTGTGCTTCTTTCCGTTGTTTGAAACACAACATTGTGGAAAATTATATTCACATCAGGTTTAACGTTTGGGTTCTTTGTAATCGTTGGTGCCCCAGGAATAGCAGCAAACGCTTAGCTAAAGAATTTGGATGGTTATGAAGTTTGAGAGAGTAACTTATGCTGAAGTTTGTGATTTCTTCCGACATAGTGGGGATATTTAAGTCTCTGTGGATGTTTTCATTCCTTATATACCAGCGCGCTTTTACAATCATTCGCAGACAGTTGGATTGTGTTCGCTGGAGTTTTTCAATATTAGAAGGAGATGCGGTGCCCCATAACTGGATACCATAAGTCCATATTGGTTTCAATATTGCTTTGTAGAGGAGATCTCTGTATTCAAGAGTTAACTTGTAGTTTTTATTTAAAAGCCATCATAAATTATTTATCTTGAGCTTAATTTGGGTATTTTCCGGAACAGCATTGAGGAATATTTTGTTTATGAATTTTCAGTGGAGGACATGTTTCGAACCTTAGTGTAAAGGTTACACGTACGCATTTGGATTCGTTTACCACTATACGCCAATTAGACAGCCAAGTTTCGAGAGAATCGAGTTGAGTTTGTAAGAGTTTTGTAGCTTCTATGGGGTTAGGGTGTGTTCTCACCGTATGGCCGTGTCGTGGCAAAAGTTGATATAAATGTACGGGAGTTAGTGGGCATATCTGCTGTGCACAGTAAGTACAGTAGAGGTCCCAATACACTGCCTTGAGGAACGCCAGCGTTAATATCGTCCGACACAACATTTCTTTCAGTTTCATTCTTAAGTAGCACTGAGCAACTTTGTATAGGCTAATTCATGTAAAGGCTATTTTGCCAGCAGGAATTTTATGACAACTCAATCTTCAAAACTGTAATAGTATTGTTTGACATTTATTTTTGTAATAGTATTGTTTGACATTTATTTATCCGTGAAAAGACTTAGCTTGGCTCAGAATTTAGAAATTATACAGGTATATTTAAAAAATCCACGCTACTTACGACATAGAGCCCTCGGCAATCGAGTCTTCGTTTCGGAACATACCGTGGTCAAGGATTACCAACTCAGCGAAAAATACTGTTACAACAACAACAACACAGAGTTCGTAAAACCATAGAATTATTTCGAGAACAATTCAATGAACAGCTAATTTTACGCTATTTTAATTTCTCACTGCACACGAAAAATTATTAAAAATTGCACAAAGTGCTAGAATTTAAAACTTTTGACAACTATTAATATACTCGGATTAAGCTTTGAAGAACCTCTTTTTGGGACAGTACTGGAACGAGTTTACTTTCAATAGCCCATTGCGAATAACATACATAAGTTTTGTTCAAGTAAAATAAATTTCGTTTGAGTTTTCTTAATTTCAATATATAATATTTGTAATTCAAAGGTTGCAATACCGTTGTGTAACATTCGAATATTTCAAGTCACGGCAGCAACAAATATTATATATATCGTGTGTTCGTATCCCTCCCAAAGGATAATCACGCATATGCTGTACAACACACGGCATAGCAAGAACGCGAATGTTCGATCAAATGTAACTAACAAGCGCCCCGATACAGACCAATAAGAACTCAAATACTTTAGCTATTCACTTAAATGTCACCCGAAGAGACGTGAGGAGTTATGCTGCCATTAGTATATGTGTACATCATGTGTCATTTTTTTCATCTCATGTGAATAGGTTTAGATGGTGTGAGTAGAATACAAGATTGCCTTCTTTTGTGTTTTTCTTTTTCGATTTTGTTGTTGGTTTTTGTGAAAACAAATTTCGTGATGCTCGCACTATTTATTCATCTAAGTAGGTATGTGTGTATGTATTTTGTTGAAGCGCCAATGTTTATTATTATTTTTTTGACGTCTTCTATATTTCTTCATTTGCCGTTGTCATGGTCATCTTTCAAGCTAAATAAATAGGTGTACATATTTGTATATAAGTATGCGCCTATATATGTACGTATGACCAGAACCGAATATTTTTAGTTAATTCTAGTTATACACACACACACACGATATAGGAAACTACCTTATAACATACATATGTCTTAAGTTTTACTTTTCAATCTTATTATCAATTCAATTTCAATTTATAAACAATTTTAAGCAAAAATATCATTGTCAATATTTGTAAAATATCCAAGTACTTCAATCTTGTGCAGGATTATTTGCGGTATTGTATTTTGAACAGCAGAGTAAATTCACCGATATCAAAATTTATTTTAGAACTATTTCCATTCACATACAATATTATAAAAATTATATACATATGAACTATATATCACTAGTTCTCCTAAGATTTAGACGAGGATCTTTTAAAAGCGCTGCTTTCACAAATTCAAATTTCTTCTGCGATTCCTCATGTGTTAGAGTTAAACGTTGTTGTACCATGCGTTTGTTCAGCTCAATATCTTTGGCTTCCTGTACCAAACGTTCATAGTCATAATTGCTGAATTGATTTTCAAATTTATCCAAAAATCGTTTCAATGATTTTGCTTCTGTTGTAAGCTAAAAGGGCTAAATGGTTAGCATAAAATTCTACACAAATTTCTCATACATTGTTTCTTACATCCTCATATTGTGTTTGTAGATTATTTAATAAACCAACAAATCGTGTTTTCAAATCACTTAGGCAAGCATTGTAGGCGGCCCATGATTCGTTAAATGTAAGTTCTCGATTTTTGTATGGAACCAAATATGGTGCCAGAAAATCGGCTGTCCGTTGAACCATTTCCTTTTTAAACTCTTCCTCTTTGTCATACTGTTAGATTGGATTACGGAAATGGAATTATAAATTCAATAAATCCATGTGTCAGTTGATTCTTGTTCATACCTCTTGCAAACGTTGCATTCTGGCTCCACCATTTCTTAGACTATCAAATATACGAAATGTAAGAACAGGACATCGCATTTCTTGTTTACGTTGATCAAGTATACTATTCATCTCTTCCATAAATTGTTCAAAGTGCCTCTTAATTTTATCTTCGTAATTCAATTGTTCCAATAATAATTTGTACAATTCCAATGGGGTAGGGTCCGGATCAGTTACATTGGCCTAAGTGGAATATTTATGGTCAGCATTAATTTGATTTCAACATTTTTATATTTGTTTACCTTATATGCTTTTGTTAGATGAGGATCAAATTTGATTTCCTGGCCATAATCTGGTCTTGGAGGTCTAATAAATTCTCTGGTTGAAGCCGTCAAAGCTCCACGCTCATAATGGAATTTCAATATTATTTTACGCTGATTCAAAAGAAATGTCCTAACTGCTATATCTTTATTGGCCGGTACATTGCCGCTAACATTTCTATGGAATTTTTCAATAATTTTCTGGGAAGAGATATATATTATATATATTTAACGAAATATCTTTTGAAGTCTTTTGCAGAGTATTTTTTTTTGTATCGAAACTGAATAAAACAGTTCATACCTTCAAATTTAGTCCAATTTCCTTGAATTCAAATTCACGATAATAACATCTGTCACTGCGTTCATTGTAATTAACTAAAATTTTGTCACTGTACATTTCCACATATTTTAAGCTATCCAATCTTGGCTCATGATAAAAGCGTAAAATCTTGCTTTGTCCTCCATTGGAGCTGTAGTTTATGACTAAAAGTGATAATTGGACACAATTAGAGACATCAAATTTGTGACTTTATGATGAGAATATTGTTCAAGGGATATCCCCACTTATCATCTGCAAATACTTGTTGGTACGCAAACTTACATTTTAAATTATCATTACGTCCTTTACCAAACGATTCTTCTATTCTTTCACCATCATATGTAAATTTGATTAGCTTCAGCAAGTCAGCACGGTTTTCATAATGCTCCCAACGGACGATCGGGTCTTCATACTCTTTGTCATTGAACGTAGTGAGTTGCATTACTTTGCCATCTCTTTGTGTATATGGCGAATATTGTTCGTGTATGACTTTGTGATAATGCACCGTTTTTATATACTGGGGAAATCGTTCCTCAAAATTCTTATCTCCAATATGTAATTTCATCACCCATGAACGGATTGTGTCTAGATGTTTCTCCTCTTCGATAGCGCGTTCAGCTTCAATGAGATTTTCATCGGACGTCTTGAGATATGTACGCATTTCCGGTGGTTCACCAGGCAAAATATGCTCCCAATCTTTAGTATTACGCAGATCCCAACGAATTTCGCTTACACGTTGATAAACTTGTTTATTTACATAATAATTGTACTCATTCCAAACACTATCAATGAGAATATATTGCTTGCAACGCGTTTCACATATTAAGCCAGTCGATGGTTCAATGAATCTGACTGTGGGTGGCGCTTCTACAGTATCACCGTCCTCATTTATGATCGTTTTCTTAGGTTTGATGCTCCATGGAGCATTATCGATTATAACCACCCAAGCGTGAGTACGTCGAAAATGATAACGATCCACGGCGCGCAATTCCAGTGCCTTAAATTCATTTTAGGAAGATGTACATACATATATTCATTAACTTTATGAAGGAAATATGCATTAATATACTTCTCTCTCAATACGTTCCACTTCTTCTCTCTGCTTCTGTTCCTCTTCTTCTTTTTCTCTTAGCATCTTTGCCATATTTTCTTCTAAATGACTTTCCAGATCGGGCATAGGTCTTAATTTATACTTTAGACAAGTTACTTCCTTCGTTTTTGTCTCCTCATCCTCTTTGGCATCGATAATATCATAAGGATATGGAACATTCCGCTGATCATTTAGCACAGTTGCTGTACGAGCAACTCCCGAAACCACCATTGCAGGGAAACCAGCTCCAATAAGCATGCTGCATAGCAGAGTAGCCATTTCGAAGCTATTTCCACGACGTTTGCACAATAGAGATGTTGGTGATATTAAACGAGATGGCTAAAATGAAATACATTAACGCTATAAGAATCATTTAAGAGTAGATTTCAATTATTAGAGGAAATTACAGTTTGAAGTCGGAAGAGAAAATTTGCTAAATGTAGCAATCTACCTAATGATTTGGTTGTCGAGAAAGTCATAACACACTTTTAGATTGATTTTCAAGACTATTTGACTCAAAAGTAATTTATTTATAGAACAAAGTTCAATAATTGGTATTTACCATTTTGACGAGAAATTTCGTTTTGGGAAGCTGACCATCGGTCTTTTCTCTAGAAAAATCTGAGTTTTTATTTAATAGCCTTATCGGAATCAAATGAGTTATCATTCAAGTAATTTTGAAAGGTACTATTTCGTTCGTGGTCGGATGGCGGAGAATTCGGTAAGCATGGTTCGGTGAGACAAGGCACCATAGTAAAGCTACCAAATCAGACAGAGACCTTAGGTTGCTGAAGATCGGTTTTGTATTTCGTTTGAACTGCATCGTAATCGCTTACGTTTAATATTGTTGTAAAAACCCATATTTTGATCGCCGGTCACAATGTGTTTCAAGAACGAATCGTTTTTGAGACATTTGAGGTGGCTATGGAAGATGTTATTTTTAGTTAACGAGTAACTCAAATTTCGAGCTTGCAGATGAATACCAACAGATTGTCATAGAAGTTCGAATTATGCATTTTAAATGTCTGAAAGAGGAACTTGTCTTTTGAATAAAAGTTCGGTGTTAGTTCGCTATGCAGAATATGAAAATTATTTCTAGGTTATTATTTTGTGACCTAGCCCCGCTTTCAGATATTACAAAAGGCAATCTTCTTAAATTTATAAATAAATCCAGATGGTGTAGTGACGTATCGGAGTAGGAATATTCACGTGGTATCACGACGGGCTTTCTTGACCTAAGTGTGCCTTCTCAAAGAGAGGGCGGCCACAATAACATAACCTAAACTGCCGATGATTCTAAGCACATTTGCAAAAGAAAACATTAGTTAATGATTCAATTTGGATGAGAGCTCTCATACCTCGCTATAAGCCTTCTATACGTTGCAATGGATAGTTATTTGACCGGATACCGAATATGCGTCAAGAGGCTTGACCGGATGACCGAATATCCGGCGGCCGGATACCAAGTCCTTTGTCCACCAAAATCAACATTCACATTTATTTAAGGCTAACTTTTTGGAAACACTTGAAGCGAGAAACTATTTTATTGGAGTATTTAAAAATGATTTGCGAGACGTCTTCTACCAGTAGTGGTTTATCGATTTCTCGATCGAGAGCTAAAAGATTACGAAATGTTGCTCGTAAATCTCACGACACGTATTGAGAGTGTTTCAATGTAGTGGCAGATGAAAACCATAATCAGTTTCTCAATCAAGAGAAAATCCAAATTGCGACCGAGATTGAATTCTATTTAAAAGGAAGCTCGAATTGATCACAGTCGTGATCCTTACGCTTGGTGGTCTATCAATGCTAAAAAATACCCCCAATAGTCATCGGTTGCCAGAATGTATCTTTCAGCTCCTTGCAGGAGCATTTATAGCGAGACTATATCCGAAGCTGGCTTGGTTTACGAAAACAAAAGAAATCGCATATTGCCTGCGAACACGGAAAATTTAGTTTTTATTCATCGTAATCTACCTCTTCTTAATTTTGAGTATTAATTTTAATCATTTTATTAATTTGAGGTTTTTCCAAGTTTCTATTTTGTATTTTTTTTTTACTTTTTCACCTTTAAATAAAAGTTTATTGCTAGTCATCTAACAAAGATTTTTTTACTTAAAGTAATTTTGAGAATCTATCCGACCGGCCGTATACCGGATATTGAGTTACTCTCTCTAGTAAGTATTTTATTTTTGTGGTTATTTGATAAAATGTGGGGGTTAAAGCCGATTTTAGACCCATGTTTTGGTTCTTGGGCAAATATTTTTAGAAGATTTTTACAATCTGTCACGATTTTCTTTCGCGATTCATGTTGATTTGGTCCTAATACACATGTTCAAAGTGATTTTTGTATTTTGTATTTAGGAAAAATTTAAATTTTTACTAAAAATCATATGAAAGTAAGAAAATTTTGGTTCTTTATTCTTGTATGAAGTTGTTGATTTCTGCATACCCACATACTCATAGGTAAATACATATTTTTGTAGGCATACTGATGATTATTTTCCTTTTTGTTTTTCTAACGAAATGAAAAACAATCGACAGAATATCCTCGAAAGAGTTCACAATAACAGACAATCTTTGTTTTAGAAGAGAAATCAAAAACAAAGAAATGGGTAATGTGTATGTATGAAGAACTAAGTTCAGTTAATAACGAAATTTACAAATCATATATGTTATGCATCATAAACGTTAGGAAGAATTAAGATGAACTGAGAAGAAGATGGTTTAAGAAAGATTACGATGTGTTTATTTTTTTTTTTTTTTTTTTTTTTGTTATTTGTCACTTATAGGCACCGAGGAACACTTTGGCCGAACATATCTCCGGTACTGTTGTGTATGTTAAATTTTTTGACAGTATTAGAAGGGACCTAACGGCTGAACCGTTGTGACCGTTTACTGAGCTCTTTTAGAAGCATTTTATGGCAAATTGATACTGCCGGAAGAATTGTTAATTTGTAAGTAGATTGAAGGTAGCAATGATTTAATGATAATGAAATTAAATTGATTATTTAATTGTAAAAATATGATACTCGTATATTTTATAATAATCGCTATGTTCACTATTGGAGGTTTCGTGACAAAATTCGCATATCCTAGATAGGTTAGTAATTTTATAAGGTAGGGTGAATGCACAAGTACACAGCTAAAATTACTTCATGCACAAAGATGACCAACGCCTATATACTACATAGTAGGTATACGTATTAATAAATATACTAATATGTATCTTGCTTTTAGGCAGTATCTCACTCGCTATATTTGAATTATGTGTATATTTTGTTTTTGTTTCGATTCTTTTTTACAATCATATTCCTTTACGAACATCAAAGCAATTTCTTTGAAGCTTTGTCTATAGTTCTTTTTTTTTTTGTTTTTTTTTGATAAATTCGCTCTCTTTGGAGCTGAGTTATTTAAGTAACATTCAAAAAATAGAAATTATGTATTTTTTAAATATAGATGGAGACAGTTCTCTAATTGTATGAATACATTCTAGCATCCATTACATCTGTTCGGCCTTCTCTAACCATCCAATCATATGCATAGAAGAACAGTATAAATTATTAATTTCGAAATTGTTTATTTACATAAAGTACGAATATATATTTTCCATAATCTTCGCATCTATATTCAGGGTCATGTGAAAAGGAAGAAACCACATCACATCTATTCAGTACAAGTGAAGAAAAATTACAGATAAATAAACATCCGTGTTTTGTAAAAATCCGTTACACCGGTAGCCAGTCACACTCAGTGACAGTGTTTCTCATAGAAGAAAACTTGAATTATATAATTTATTAATTCATACTTTAATGATCAACTAAACTTAGAAACTAACAACGTACCAAACTGAGGGAAATTTATAGCGGATCGGCACCGCTCGTGTATATGATAGACAAAAATTGAAATTATTCAGGTACCTTTTTTTTTTACTTAGGTACTTAGACAATATTCGAAAATTTTGTGGTAATAAAAAAATAATTTTAGGAACATAAAAATCATAAAAGGTACAATTATCGCCATTGTAGTATTTGGCAAACGAACCTTGACCTGCTGGCAATTTCTTAACATTAGTTGCAAATTAACAATAGCGAAAACAATACTAAATATTGGTACCTGAAATAAATTCAATAGCAAAAGTCAGGTATGACAATTATGTGCATATAATGAGAGTGCGTGCCTTTTGGTGTGTACATACATACCGAAATTTACCGATATTTGAAGAAAGTGCAACTGAACGAATTTATATACATATGTAGATAATACCAAGTTGAAAATGAAAAATATGATTCATCGTGAAGTGTAGAGTGAATTTTAAAAGAATTTATAAGGCATGCCTTACTTAAGGCATTGTTTACGTATCTAATAATTTGGCAAATAATATTATATTATGCGAAAACAAGACTAGGTTTCTCTTGGTATTTTGTCATACTTTCGTGTTATTCTTTTATTTCATAAAGAACAGAATGATCAATTCTTCCATGCGGTCGGCATAAAAAGAAGCAGTACGCATATTGATTGTTTTATTCCTACCTTACCTTAAAAATTAGTAAAAATTATTCCAATTAGTGAAATAATAAACATAAATATTTAAGAAAAGGTATAAAAAAATCATAATTCTTTCTAATATACAATATACAAATATTCAATAGAATATTGAAAATTAAAAGAATTGGCAAAAAATATTTTAGAGCCTTTTTCGCACGCTTTTTGTAAGTTTAAGGGCACTGTCACACCCTCAATATTTATCACGATATTTTCAATATTTATTGAATGTGTAGCATGCAATATTGATGGATTTCTAAATCCATCAATCCATCAATAAGGATCGCGATAAATATCGTGATGGCGTAACAGGGTCCTTAGGCCCCATATCAAATGATACATGAATTTTAAATTTTTACCAAGGTAAAATAGAGAAGCTGAAGTAAGATAAATGTCATTCTCTATCGAAATGGTGACTCTTCAGGTTAGGTTATTAAGTTATTTCGCTTATGAGGGCTTGCGTAGACTAATAAAGACATCAGATGGGCTACTCCATTCTCAAATTGGAAGTATCGAACATAACTCTTTAAAAAAATTGTTTCTCATGAAAATTATCACTCCGATTATCTGCAATTGATTTGTTCAGAATTTTATACATTTCCGATTATTTGTAATCGATTTCAACAAATGAATAATCGCTTTTTTCAGAAATTGATGTACTTCCGATTATGTGTAATCGATTTCAATAAATGAGTAATCGCTTTATTCAGAATTTTATGCATATCCGATTATTTGCAATCAATTTCAATAAATGAGTAATCGCTTCATTAAGATTTTCACGAATTTCCGATTATTTGTAATCGATTTAAATAAATAAATAGTATTCTTCAGAAAGTGATGTACTTCCGATTATTTGCAATCGATTTCAATAAATTAATAATCGCTTTATGGAGAATATGATGCATTTCCTTTTTTTTGCAATCTATATGAACAAATGAATAATCGCTTTATTGGGAATTTCATGCATTTTTAGGAGATTAATGCAAACAATTATTATGTTTAATAACTGTTCTGCAAAAAAAAATTTCTTAAAATAGAAAAAACTCTTAGAAATAAGATGCCAATTGAAGACATTTTTATCAACAACTTGAAATATTTTCATTCAGCCATCAACACAAAATAAACCTTTCGCAAGCAAAATAGTAAATAATAAAATCGGAAATAGATTGAAAAATTACTGGTTTACTGATAGTTAAATGAAGCAAGTAATGCTGCAACTAGCCACTGACGTAAAAACGTAGAACGTGTCAGCTGACACGACCTATCTTATGGGAATGTCGTGTTAACGAAAACTCACCACCGTATGACGGTGACGTAGACGTTGCTCGGAGCGGAGAAAATCAATGCAATTTTGTATGTTCTTACGTACGGGCGGTACGTACGTACGCTACGTCGGTGGCTAGTTGCAGCATAACTCGAAATGGGTATTTTAATGGGAAAGCGAAAATTTAAGGGTGTCAAAAACCGTTTTAAACATGGCACATGGCACATGGTACTCAATCAGATCTACAAACCTTCAATTAGGTCACTGAAAAAGTTAATTATCATGATAATTATCCACGAAAATATTATGTCTTTTACTTGCTGGTTGAAATATCAATTAACTAATTAAACATTAAGTGGTACTTGGCGTTGAAAACATAAAAGAATTTCCTATCATAATAAGTTTGATAAGCGATTGAGTCGAAGAATTAGAGAAGAAAAGTTTAAAGTTTTGTAGCCTTGACCCAGAAAAGTTGTGCTCCACTTGGTTGAGTTCAATACGCTTTTTAAGAAGAAAATACAAAAAGAAAAAATAAATCAATTCTTATTAATGTATACACATGCAACATTAAAAGCCCTTGTACATATGTACATATATACAGATCTATTTATTTATATACATATATATATAAGTATATTTGTATATATTACTCTGAAATGTGAAAAAGTGTAAAAGCAGTCGAAAGGGAGAATAAAAAACTTTGAAAGAAATTCCGAACTCTTTTACTTTTTAACTTTTATCTCTTTTAAATATTACATTCAATTAGACTTGTAACTTGTTACTTTTAAATATTGTCTGATAGTGTGTGTTTGTTTGTTTGTGTGTTTGTATGGCTAAAGAGACGTGCGAACGGGAAAAGAACAAAACAAAATAGATTTATTGAAATGAACTGCAAGAACACTTACTCTCATGAACCTACTGCTATGTAGGTACATGCAGCAGTTCATTCAACACACACACACACCATGTCATGCCGCCCTCTTGCCGCCTGGTGACGTCACGAAAGAGTTTTGCAGGTCGGTACTTTGCCGCTTATTTTATATTACTATTCCTTTCAAATCTAAACAAAAAAAAACTCTTAAGAAGTACGAACATGGGGCAAGCTAAATAGTGAAAGAAAGAGAGAGAGAGATGGCGTATGCCTGTGTGTGAGAGTGAAAAAGTGAACAAGAGGAAGTAGGTAGTTACATATGTATATATTATATGATATATAAAAAATTCAATGTCAATAACTTAAAGAATAATAAAAAATAAAAAAGCAAAAGAAATGAACTTCATGGACGCGCTGCTGCTACTGCTGCCCATTGCCTCTTGCAATGAAAATGAAAGTTGTTCCACTTATGTAGCAATAAAAATGTTAGATTTAAAATATTGCACTAGTAAAAGAAGAACAAAAAGAAGAAGAAGAGGAAGAGAGAAAAAAAATGTATAAATACATGTTAGGATATGGCAAGTTAGTAGCCCAACAAATAATGCACACACCCGCCCGTCAACCATACACCCATACGTTGACTGCGAATGAGTCTTCCTGGTGGAAAAATAATGAGATTTATGTCCTTGAATCATAAAACCAATTTTTCGTTTGTACTTTTACGAGCAGACTTAGAGAAGTCGTCTGCATGCCTCTGCTGCTTGCTTGTGAGACGACCACTACTATTGCTACTGCTGCTGCTGCTGCTGCTGTTGCTAGATGGGGAAAAGTAAACATAAAAAATCCTTGCTTGCAAGCCCCCCCGCCTGACGTTTCTTCTGTCCATTAGCTCTTAAAGAAGCATGGCAGAATACGACGAGCCAATGTACCAACATATATATATAAATATATAAATACTTATATGTACCAACACACATACATATATATGTACATGCATATATGAATTCATGTACGGGCTGGCTATTGGGGAGTTAAACAAAGCGTCCTTGTCTCCACCACCACCACCATGTCGATCCAAAAGCATCCAACTTTTATGTTTGTTTTTATATGTACGATATTCAATTCACAAGTGCCGGCTCTGCCATGTGCTACTCTGATGCTCAATGCTTTCGAATGCTTTTCGACGATTTCTTTAATATGTTGTACTGATAATTTAATATTGTATATATGTATGTATGTATGCATGAATGTTTGTATGTATAAACCCCATTAATACAGATACATTTACATGGCAATAATCTATGCGTAAGTATTGTGCCCAATATTTTTATACCCAGACTAAAAGTTTTCTAAATCCATCTCTCTCTCTCTCCCTCACACTCTCTTTACTCCCTTTATGTAGGAAAATCAGTTTTTCTTCATTTTTATTTATTTTTTTTTTTGTTGCCTATTTACTTATTCTTATATTCTTTTACATGCGTATCTTTTGTTCTTTGTGAATCTATGAATATCTTAACAAGGAAATTTTTGTCATAGGTCAGTTTTATAGCAGTTCCTTTTTATCGTTCATTATATGTTTGAAGTCTTATTGCTCATTGATGGACCTGAAATATATGTATAGTATATGCATATGTATACTATATTTATTTATACATATTATACGTTTCATACACACATATGTACACATCATTTGTGAAATTATGATCTAATATACTTATGTACATACCTATTAACATATACGAGTATATATTAGTCAATAAAACAGTCCAAGCCCATACATACATAATACATTTATATGATACTTGGGTATTTTTTTTTGCTTTTTATCGATTCATAAAAGTATGATAATCACGTAAACATGTGCATATGTATACATATATAAATGTGAAATAGTACATATACATATATATATTTGGCACTAACATCCCTATAAAACGAAGGTCAAGCTTGATATTCAGACAGTGCAGAAAAATAATACTTTTTGAATTATATCTTCAACCACAAGAAAATAAATAGTTAATCCAAAAGTATTGCATTTAAGTATGTGTTCCTCAACGATGCTGGTATTGCCATATTCAATGGAATTCGCCTTTGAAATATCGCACAAATATGATTGAATTGTATTCCATTCACTGACAAGAGATCTCACATTTCAATGTCATGAGTCCGAGATGTTGTAATACCGTTGTAATGTGTTGTGATTTAGCATAAAAGATACTAAACATTAGATTGGGTCGTTCCCCACATAGAAAAGATATAAGTTTGGAATGTCCACCATTTAATTGAAAACTCAACTTGAGAGCAGATCTGCAGCATTTATTATTATTATGATTTTTTTTTATATCCAAATTTACATTTGATGGCTTACATTTTCTTTTCAGTACAACTCTGAGGTCGTGAGCCACTACCCACATGAAACATCAGACATCAACGATACTTCAGAAAAAGATATGTATATTTACTCAATGAGACCTTTTCAATGGTATGTAAATATCGGGCCTTGAATTAGCAAGAGTTTGTTTTTCCGTTCTGAAGCCATTATTTAAGTAACAAGAATTGTCTATCATTAGCTACGACTTTTTTTCCCATTTTTCTGGTAGCATACTAATTCCACGTTCGGAGAAGTTGACATGTTTTCAGGCAATCCATAAATCGTCTCAGCGTCTTCCATTTCAGCGTTTCTATGTATGTTTGACCGACTTCAGCAACATGTGGACGAGCATTGCCATGTTGCAAAATTGCTTTGTCGTGTCTTTTGAAGGGATTATGGTCATTTTTCTTTCAGTGCTCGGCTCAAGCGCATCAATTGTGTTTGATAAAGGCCACCGTTGATGATTTCATTCGGTTTTTTTGGTTTTCATATTAAACAACACAGAGCTGGTCCCACCAAATACAGTGTATAAGCTAATCACCATTAATACTCTGCTTTGTCGGTGATGTTGATGGTTGCCGGGCATAACCCATGATTTATTCCGCTTCGGAATATCGTAATGGATCCATCTTTCATCACCAGTGACGATATAATGCAAAAACCCTTTCTTTTGTTTGCATGTGAAAAATCGGCATTGAATATTTCTCTGCTTCAATTCGTATGGGACTCAAATTCCTTGATTTTGAGTATTTCACATGACTTTTAAACGCTTGGAAATAGTTTATTCGTCAACCGCTAATGATGTTGCCAATTCTTTAAGCGTTTGACATAAATCCTCGTCCAATAAAGTCAACAATTATTGTTGTTGTTGTTGTTGTAGCAGCAAGAATACGGAAGTGCTTTGTTTTGTTGCCGTACAAAGCACTTCCGTATTCTGCTGAGTTGAATGGACCTTGGTCGACCACGTAGTCGAGTGCTTCCGGGACGTAGACCCGTCCATTCTTGGGAAGCAAAGTCGACAATTCTTCAACTTCAATGGTTTTTGATTGGCCCGAAGTTTCTTTGTCTTCCACATCGAAATCACCACTTTTAAAACTATGAAAGTTTCCAACAGCAATCGATGACTTTCAGCGGCACTTTTCTGTGATATTAAACATGATGTTGTTTTGTTGGCTCAAAGGTAGACATGTTTGAAGCTCAATAAAAATTGGTCTTTTACACTTTTACGAAATGGCAGATACTGAAAAAGAATGTCTAATAATGGTGCATTAAAATGAATATAGTCACAGTATGGTCCGATAGCAAATGTATAAGTT
Source organism: Megamerina dolium (assembly GCA_963854835.1). Classification (NCBI taxonomy): domain Eukaryota; kingdom Metazoa; phylum Arthropoda; class Insecta; order Diptera; family Megamerinidae; genus Megamerina; species Megamerina dolium. The sequence continues at coordinate 25,750,473 of OY978526.1, read as the reverse complement.
ACCTCATCTAACAAAAATCTCTCAATACTAATTCAAGGCCCCAATAATAATAAATATCAGTCAATAAATAATAAAATTATGATAGAAAAGCCGTTGTGCTGTATTTTGCTGGGCAAAAAAAAAATCAAAAAAATCAGAACTTAAACGGTGCCGAGATGCCTTCGAGATAAATTTTTCAATCAGGGGCGGATTAAAAATCTTTTTCATTGACACAACCTACTAAACATGTATAGGAAGTGCTTTTACACTTCCGATAATTCAGCTTCTATTAGAATAACTCCGATAAAGACATAAAGGCATAAAGGTGATCGATTTCACCGCAGCTCGAAAGACTCGAGTGAGATGAAATTATAGATGTGTGACGAGAAAATTCTTAAGCTATGAAGCTTTTAATTCCTTCTAGCGCCTATGGTGCACTGACTCGATAGGGAAATACTTCTTTAAGTTACTGAATGGCAATGTCAAGAACATTTCTGCTAGTCGATTACGGATGATGGTACTGATGTCCATAACAAAGCTGAATATGCTGATGTTCGGCCTTTTTTTTTTTTTTTTTTTTTTTTACAAGCTTTTTTATTGAATCTTTCTAAAATTACTTAGAAACTAACAATATGTAATCAAATCTTACAAACTAAATAAAATTATGTGATATTCCCAACGTTCCATCACAATTTGTTGACTCACGAGGTATAGCAATTTCACAGCATATTCAGTGTGTCTTTTCTTTTTAATCGACGATGCCCCGTGCTCAGCAACAATTGCCTAGCAAGGGGATTCGGATGACTGTGTAATTTTTGAATGTAGCTTCTGCAAGACATTGCAACTTCCTCAGAAATTGTGGGTACATTTAAATCTCGATGGATGTTAACGTTCCTCATATACCAAGGCGCGTTTACAATAATTCGCAGACACTTGGATTGTATTCGCTGCAATTTTTCGATATTTGAGGGAGATGCGGTGCCCCAAAACTGAATACCATAAGTCCAGATTGGCTTCAGGATTGCTTTATATAATAGCACTTTGTATTCAAGATTCAACTTTGATTTTTTGTGTAACAGCCACCATAACTGATTAATTTTAAGCTTGATCTGAGTTTTCTTTGCCTCTATGTGATTTTTCCAGGTCAGCCTTCTGTCGAGGTGAATACCCAAGTACTTTGTTGAGGAACATTGTGGAACTGATTGGCCATTAATTTTAAGTGGGGGACATGTATCTGGCCTTAGCGTGAAGGTTACATGTACGCTCTTTGATTCATTGACTTCTATACGCCATTTTGCTAGCCAGATTTCGAGAGAATCGATATGAGTCTGCAGGATTTTAGTAGCTTCTATGGGGTTAGAGCGAGAGCACAATATTGCCGTATCATCTGCAAAGGTCGATATAAATGTATGGATATTGCTGGGCATATCTGTAGTGTATAAGAGATACAGTAAGGGGCCCAAAACGCTTCCTTGAGGAACGCCAGCGTGAATATCCAATGGATTTGTTGTGTAATCCTTGTGATGTACCAGAAATTATCTTTTCGTGAGGTAGCTACTAAGCAATGAGGAGACATTTGCAGGCAGTAATAGTTTGAGTTTGTAAATAAGGCCGTCGTGCCATACTTTATCGAAAGCTTGAGTGATATCAAGAAAGACAGCTGAGCAATACTTTTTTTCTTCAAAAGTGTTCCTTATCAGAGTTACAATGCGGTGGACTTGTTCTATTGTGCCGTGCTGTTTTCTAAATCCAAACTGATGTTGAGGAATCAGTTGGTTGAGATTAATAAATGGAGTTATATTCATGACAAGTAGCTTTTCGAATACTTTAGAAAGTAGAGGCAGGAGGCTGATAGGTCTGTACGATGCAACTTTTGTAGGGTCTTTCCCTGGTTTTGCTATCATAATAATTTTTGAAGTTTTCCAGCATTTGGGATAGTGTTTAATACGAAGGATAGCATTGAAAATGTGCATGAGATGAATTACTGAAGCCGGAGGTAGCTCTTTTATCATTTTACCGGTAATTTTATCTGGACCAGGTGATTTTTTTGGGTTTAAATCTTTATAAATTGCTTTGAATATGTCCTTTTTTTTAATTTTGAGCGTTATTGAGCAAGGTTGAGAAGTTAATATTGGTAATGAGGACTGTGAAGAGGGTGGATTGGGTGTAAACACACTTTTTAGGTGGTTTGCAAAAGCCAAACCCTTCTCACAGTTGCTTCTAGCCCAATTACCGTCACTCAAACGGATGGGGGAATCAGTGAGAATTGGCCGATTTGAGTTTTTTGCTGATTTCCACAAAGAGTAGTCTGACGCTTCACCAGGTGTTAATTTCGCTATGTGCTCTTCTAACTCTTTGTTGTTTTTATTTTTTAAGGCTTGCTTTAACTTTCGAGTGCAGTGCTGTAGCTGTGTTTTCAGATCAGTTCGGCCTGGCGTGATTTTTGAGACCTGCGGCAATGAGCTGCTTATCTGCATGCATCAGGTTATATGCAGAATATGATCGGACGAAAGCATGCTCGATTCCTAGAGCATCAATGTCCTCTGTCCCATACATAAGAAAGCAGATTCGCAATGTACGCCAACTATCATTCAATAGGCCTCCCCGGCATTGCGTGCAATACCTCATCGTGCTTATTGTGTGAAAGATTGAAACTCATACTTAACTACCCGATTAGACCTCATCGATTTGGCTTCAGATTTGGTAAATTCACCATTGACAAGGTGTCCACATAACATATAATATTGCATAAAATCAAAGATATACGGATTGCCTTCGACAATCCAATAAGCTCTATACAACAATATCTGAACTTGGCATTACTGCATAATTCTTTCGAATGACACTTTTTAACTCACATTGTGCAGTAAAAATTGGGACGGACTTCTCAACCCAAACAAACAAAAAGTCCCGCAAACTTGGACCACACCTAATTATTGACAAAAACGCTTTCGAGATAGTAAAGGACTTTGTCTATCTTGTAACCAACAATAACATCAATAATTACGACAGACTCGAGATTGTACTGAGAATAACTCTTGCAAAGAGGTGCTGCCTTGGGTTTAGTAAACAATGTGAATAGGTTGAGCGAATGGAAGAGCATGGACCCGTTTGAAAATATCGTCGGAGAAGTAGACCTAGCCAGAGATGGAAGGGAAAAAAAAACTGAGGAACCTCTCAGCGTATGGAATTTTTAACCGAAGCTAGCGAGTGAAAAACAGAAACTCCTAGCGAAATATTTTGAAATCGACAAAAATCTATCATTTCAACTGGCATCAATGAGCACTTTTGAGTTGACAAAACGCACTCTCTATTTGAAATAGTGCAATTAAAATAACTTTTTATAATCTTTTGCTCAGAATTAAATATTCTGCGCTTTTTTTTGTTTCTTTTCGAAACGATTTTTCTTACCCGCAAAATAAATATCAGGAATATTTCTGAGCGAAAATAAAAATTAACGTCAAAAAAATAATTATTAAATTTCGTTTTTTTTTTTTGAATATGGCTTATAATGACTGGTGTCGAAAATGCAGCGCGTGTGTGTTAAATCAAAACAATAACAATATCTTTTATGACACATGCAATGCTTTTCACAGAAACAACCCTTACAATTTGCGACAAGGGAACATTACATGTAATGCATTCCACGCACATTTGGATTAGGTATAATGGCATTTATTGTTTCGTATTTCTCCTTTTTCTTTTTTATGTTTTTTGAACGATTTTTTTTTTATAATTTTAGTTAATTGACTCGGTTTGTCACTCTTTTTCTATCTCTTTCACCATATATAATTTTTTCTTGCTCACGCCCGTTTTACAGTCGGCACACACAGAATCGAATCGAATAATACATTTACACCGAACCTAAATGTGTGCACATGTTTATGACTAAATGAGGATATGAAGTTATAGAAAAAATTATAAAAATAACAATTGAAGCGGCTTATTATATTTCCTCTGCATTCTTTCTGGTCACCTATGGATTTTCTAGTTGAAAAAAAATCTGAAATCGCGAAATTGGGCGAAACTAGGATTTGGGCAAGTTTCTATCCTAAAACCAAAAATAAATTAATTTTGTACATTTTTATTAATTTTCTGTTTTTCAAAGTATTCTTCATTTAATTCAAATAAATATTTATACACGTTTTTAAATGAATTCTTATAACAACTGTTCTCCAGTCTTTATAATTCTCAACTGATTTTTTAGCAATATTAAACTGTATTTCACATAATTTATCCTTGATAATGAAAAAAAAAAAGAAATCACATAACATTCGACGAGAATAAAATTTTCAATATTTTAATTTAAATATTAGTTATGTATTAACTTGATCGACTTTCAAAAACTAAGTTCTTTAGAAAACTATGTGTAGAAAACTATATCCTTTAGGAACCTACGTCCCCTAAAAGTCTAGAAAACTATATACCTGGAAAGTTACATCTTCTAGTAAACTACCTCGACTAGAAAACTATGTTCTCTACGCTCAAAACCTATATTAATATTTAGGGTTTTGGAAGTAGAAAAATTACACATTTTGGAAAAAACTATTTTTTTTGGACAAGTCAAAAACACCTCACAGTTTAGGGATTTTGCTTCAAAAAATTATTTTATACTCAACAATGATATTTCTTGTTACTGAAAATATTTAATCTGATGTTTTTTAGCAATTATGAATTCTTCTAATCAGAATGAAAGCAGAGACAAATTTTTATTTTGCATTTTCCGACTGGCGGTCTTTGTTTGCGATAATTCTTATTGTCAAACCATCCACGTTTTATGGTAATGGAACAACATTTAATGGTTCAGAGATATCATTTAATGGTCTAAGTGGAATTCTGTCATGAAGTTCGATTGAATTGAATGGAAATAACTATTCCACTTTTTCGAAAGCCACTATTGATATTCATTTTAATTTTGCTTGGATCTATTTTGTTCATCATTTTTACATTTAAGTAAAGAAGGGAAAACTGCTTTTGGAACCCACTGCAAAACAACGAATACCTTAAGACCCCTTCAACAATTTGTCGAGAAGGCAGGTCTGATTAAAATTACATTATCTTCAAAATTTTCGTAGTGCGTATTACGCAGAATTTCGAACCCCACGGTTTGGTCACAACAAAATATCTACAATCAGCCATCTTAGCAATAATAATTTTTCAAAAATCTTTTTTTTAATTACACTTTATATATATTTTAGGGATTAGCCGAATCAGACCACTTATATGGGTCCCTTTTCGTTTAATTACACTTTATCTTGGGAATAAAATGTTTTAGGATAATTCGAATAATAGGGAGAAAAAGTGGGACCTCTATTTCACACACTAACTAAATTCAAATGACATTTTTCGTTTCTCTTCAGTTTGTCACATAATACTGTTAACATTGCAAGCTTCAATTTAGTCCCTTCAGATGGCAGCCATAGTGCATATTTATGTCACAACAACGCTTCAAATTTCTATTCCTTAACACCCCATATTACGGTAAATTTTTGTTCGAATTGTTTCAACTGTTTTTTTGCAATCATGTTGAAAATTTCTTTTCCTCATTCTTCTCATCAATTGAAATTATTTCGTTTAAATCTCACTCCTGATCAATTTCATCAATAAATAACCGAATATTTATGGTATGAATATTAAGGAGGGTCAAATTTTTAAACGTCTTGTCTCAGTGAAAAACATAACTTTTAGATAACTTTAAGCATTTCTTTCCATGGGAGCATATAAAGAAATTGCTTATTTAGACTCACCTACATTCTAGTTTTAACAAAGGATCATTTTTTCACGGGAGCTTCCTCAAAAATGGAGGTATGGGTTAAGTTTAGAGAGAATTGCACTGCTCTAGGGGCACTTCTAACGCAGTTATTATCGATTTTCAAGTGTTTTGCGATAATTTTGTATGTGAGTCACATTAAGGCGGGGGGTTAGTATGTTTGGAGAAAATGTTGAGGAGAAAAAATCATACATAGTCATACATTTCACCGCTGTAAAAGTCATTTATGTGAGAGCTGCCACACAAAATGACCGAAAAAAAACTTGAAAATTGACAATAGCTGCCAAGGAATCGCTGCTAGAGTAGTAAAATATATGACCGACCCACATTAATTTTACCTCTTCAACATATCCATATGCAACATATCCATAGTGGATCAATCTCCACCTCTTAGGGGAGGGTGGCCCAACAAAATTGATGATTTTGTAAAAAACTGAAAAAGTAGCTTGGTCCAAATTGGGAATGCTTGAAATGGCCCAAGTTTTACATTTTTAACACACAATTTACTCCACCGTAATGTATATATTTATATTTCATATGCCCTTGAGCAGTGAAAATTTCTATTTGTTTAATTGCTTCGATTTAAGAGCACATAGATATTACTTTTTCTACACTATAAAACCGCCGCTGAGTCAAACCGGGGACATTTAGAAAAATTGTAGAAAAAAAAAAATCCTATAGTTAGTTAACTGAAAAATCAATCATTCACAGCATGTGTATTTCCACGAAGGAAAAATCTAAGTATTAAAAAAAAAAACAAACATTAGCAGCAAAAAAAAAAAAAAACAAACAAAAAAACAACAGAACATAAATTCCTTAGGTGTTACTTATGATTGTTTTCCGTTTATTACTGTTAGCAAAAGTCAACACTGCGGGATGCATATACAGATTTGGTAATGTGAAGGCGAAATATTTTTTTAAACTCTCAACTACAAGTAAATTTTATAGAGATTTTTTTTTGGTAAAAATGGCCTTGACTTTTATTGAATAGATGAATGCCTATGTATCTTATAAAATGTCGCATAAATGAGTAAGTTATATTGAATATGCATTTAATTAGACATGTTCATATATACAGCACTGTATTTTCAATGGGTTAACAAGCGGTATTAGCACCAATATCCGCACCATCATCAGCCTGGCAAGTATTACATTATTTTGAAGTAACAAATCCCCTCTGATAATCCATGAAATCGTCTTGCAATACATATAGTCGTATTGTGTTCTTTATGGATGCAATTTCTTGCCACGCTGTGCTTTGTACACACACACACTCACACACACACTGACACACACATAGTGATGCCAACATGCATACATTTATATGTAGTATATGATATACTTGTGCATACCAAATACAACGATATTGTACTCATATCCTGCTGTTACAACGTGCTCTGGTGAAAAACTGCTGCTGGCACGTCATTGCTCGCCGTGCCATTTTCATAAGAATGCGCGCATGCGGATTGTGAAGCGTAACAAAAATATTGCTGAATGCCGCACACCACTAGCATGTGGTATTTTATTGTTTCCCTTCTCTCTCTCTCTTTCTCTCTCTCTCTCTCTCTTATTTTTTTTTGTCATCGTGCACAACTATTCCAGCCATATTCTTAGGCGTTCAATCAATCTATTGCATTAATACATGTAGCAGCATCAGCAGCAGCAGCAGCGACGGCGGATGACGGTACCAATTGTCAGATCAGAAGATTACTACAGAGAGGAACCTTTTTTGCATTTGTCATCCACATTGAATTTTATATATACAGTTGGTTGTGTCCTTTTCCGATTTTTGCTTGTCATTGCTTCGTTGCATGCCCTGCCTTGTCTCTGCAGGATTTTTACAATTGTACACATTTTGGCATTTATTATTTTTAATTTTAATTTTTTTTATTTTTTATTTTTTTTCGATTTGTGCGTTTCCATTACAAAAATTGAAAGCAAAACGCGCAAAGTTTCATCTCAAAGGTATACGCAGCATAATTGTTAATACCTTTGTTCGCTGTTTGTTTCCTTTTTTCTTTGTTTTTTGCAAGTTAATGTGTTGTTAGTGTTGTTGTCGTTGTGGCCATTTCTATATATGCAGAGGCATAATCTTACAGTCCAGAGAAAAGAAGACGAACACACACACACACATTATTATGCATAAATGTATGCATTTCCTATTGTATTGTTGTTTTTCCGTGTATAACAGTAATCTGAGATTAGAAATGGCAAATACTAGCAAAAACGGTTATTAACTCATTTTACAAAATCCGATCATTTGGATGAGTTTCTTTTGAAGAAATTCTCCAGAATGCAAATACCAATCTGTGTACTATGCCTACTATGTCCTTAATGTATTGTATATCTTTTTTCTACTAAATATATACACGTGTGTATGGGGTAAAATAAAAAACAAAAATATTTCCATACATCATTATTGATCATAAAAAATAGCCAATGCAGGCAGGCAATGAAGCCCATATTGTTTAGCAGGTCTTGTTCGACTGTGTACGTATATTTATAGTAGCTTAAGGCTGATCTTAGTATGCGTATTGAAACAATCACGTACACACGAACACATCCACACACACACACACAATCGCATATATAAATACTACTAAGTACTAACGTGAAAATTAATATCGAACTGACGGTGTCAATGAACAAAACGGTTCGCTGAACCCCTCATGAAATCGTACTAGTGTTTTGGCGCGAAATACTGCACGAAACGCAGGCAGAAGTGTAGTAAAATATAACAAAAGGAGCAAATAAACAAAGTAAAATGGCACTGAATAATTCGTCGGGATGTATGGACGGACGTAGAAGAGACGATTGTGCACGCCAGGAGAGAATCTCAAATTACGCGAAAGACATAGTGTTTGTCAATGGTTGAAGCTAGAAGGACCAGGAGGAGGACTAGTCATTAATCCGCGCGCGAGATATATATTACTTTGTTTGTCGTCGTCCGCATGAAAAGGAAGCAGTGAATACAGTAGAGAATAAGAGTAAGAAATAAAAAAATAAAGGGTGGAAAATATTCACGTATATGAAAGTGTATGATTATTCGTACATATATGTACAAATGAATGTGCGAAATGTACACTCTTTTGTGTAAAATGTATCGTATATAGGAATGTTTGTATATACATATGTAGATATATACTTCTACCTACTCGTAGATACTAGTTATACTTATAGCGGAAAATTTCAATGTAGCTTGAAGAGAAAGACCATGAGGGCGACCAACAAAGTTGGCATCTTTCATACTTCACCCACAACAACAACACAATATTCATTCGCACGTACATACATACATACTTACTACTTATGTATATGTGGATGATAACAGGAAGTTCAAGAAAACGCGTTCTAATGAACATGTTCGGAGACCACCATCTTCGATAAAAGGACACACATGGGACTCACAAGCGCGCTTATCTCGGGTGAACATAATAATGACGACGATGAGGATGACGACGGCTACGGCGACGACGATGATGATGAGGGCGATGTATGTTGTCGTCGCGCTTCAAACTCTCACATCAATGTTTCGCACTCTGAAATCATGCTAATACACTTTTTTAACCCCTTTACGATAATTTAATGCATAAAGCCGTTATTGTCCTTAGGATAAAAGGACGACACTTTGCTGCATGCTGCAAATACTCGTACACAAGACAAGTTCACTTATACATATATGTACCTACACAAGTTCCCCCAATGTATTCTTGCATATATCATACACACACATGCATGCATTAAGGTGGGTTAAATTTTGTAATGGCCAGACTCAATAAAAAACATTATATTTTGTTAATTTGAAACATATTTTTCCAAAAAAAAAAGCAAAAGGAAATTCTAAATTTGGACCGGACTAGTATTTTTTTAAATAGGTTTTTAGATCAAGTGCAGAATAGCACAGCCTGAGTGGAAAAAATAATTAAAAATAATAAAAATTGTTTATTTTTGTAAAAAAAGTTATAATTTCCGATCGAGCGAAGCCCATTAATTTTTGCATATCAACATTTTCTCTGAATATTCTTACTCACTATCTCATCACTTAAGGGAGCTCTCATACAAAAGGCATGTAAAAACACTTGAAAATCGACATAGCAATAAGTAATCAGTCCTTTCTTCTATGAAGGGGCTCCTATATAAAATGAATGCAAAATAACCTGAAAATTGACATACTCACTAGGGAGTCGCTCTTAGTGGTTATACGGTGAAATATATTACCGACCTACATTCACTGACTTATGCATATCATCAAGTCTAAAAGTTGCTCTCATACAAAATGTATATACAAACACATGAAAAAATACAAATAATCCCCCTAGGATAATAAGATGTATGACTAACCCCAATTAAATTTTCCTTCTGAACATTACTTTGGAATTTACTTGCTTCCTATCTTCACTCCTTAAGGGGACTACCATCGAAAAAGCTCCTGAAAATCGACAATAACTGTACAGGAATCGCTCATGGAGAGATGAAAAGTAAGACCAACCCACATTTATTTTTCTTTTGCCATTCTATCTTCAACTGTTAAGGTTACTCCCATAGAAAATTAAAATAAAATCTACTGAAAATCGACAAATCGCCTCTAGAACAATGAAATGTATAAAAATTCATTATTAAATTGTCCTGGGCAGCAGTTCTTTCAAACATATTGACTACCTATTGCCAACCCTTAAGGTTGCTCCCATAGAAAATCTACCAAAAATATGAAAAATGTCTCCTCCTCCTGAGGACTTTACTGCAATATGAACCAAAATAACCCCAAAGCTGCATAGGTATGGTGCAATTATCCCATTAATTAACGTACTTATGTCCTAGTTCCACTTCTTAGAGGATATCATGACAAATTTGATGTTGATGGAATTTCATTTTGCTTCCTTAGAGAGAAAAAATTCTCAAAATTATTCCAAAAGTTATACTTTTCTTTGCGCTAAGTTATCTAAATTGAGTTCTATACAATTTGATTCACCTTAATGTACATACATGTATACATTTCCGTATAATCATAGAGTAATACTCATGATGGTAATGCCATTTATAAAACAACGCAGGTTAACATCCAGCGATATTTGCTGCTATTTGATGTGAGACCATCTTAAAGTCAAACAGTCTATCAAAACTATTTGGAAACAAATGTAATACCATATAAAGCTATGTAGGCGCAATAAGGATTAAGATATTGTCGACCCGTCGTCGACTAAGAAAATGATAACGAACCAAAGAATAGGATAAAAGTGACACAGTTTGTGAAATTCTTTAAACAAAATTTTTGTTTATAAACTTCATTAGATGCCATCTAATCTATGATATGTATAGTAGTTTTGTAAATTCAGGGTTTATACATACATATGTGTGAGTATGTACTATTATTTTTAACGTTAACAATGCAAAAGGACATATACATCCCGCGAGCGACAGTTGGGGATCATAATTGAGGTGTTATCCCTTTCTGAATGAAAATTGTCCTACTGTCATATATACGTTGGAGTAGGCACATAATGATTAAACACAATTTCTATTCAGAAATATGTACGTATTGTATTGGGAAATATTGTAATTATTTAAAACAATAGAATGGTGACTACACAGTGGGATTTTTTGGCTTTTAGTGCCAAATTTTGAGTAATATGATAGTCGAAATGAAAAGAAATCATTTAAATCATTGAAGCGTTGTTTTTGCGTTGAGTAAGACTAACTAGTATTAATCAGACGATCTTACAATAATATTGCTATAAATGATTGTTCTAAAAGCCATATTTCCATATTAATTAAATAATGATTTATAAATAAGAATCTTCTTATTTCCTTATATGGCCATTACAACCGAAAAAAAATTTAGGCCGAATTTAGCATGCTTCACCAGCTATCTCTGCCCGTTGCTAGATAGCGTCAGTTTCGAGAGAAAAGTCTTTATAGATAGGATATGTATTATATAAATTAAAACCAAGTTAAATCCTGATCATGTGAACTTGCCAATTACTTGCAGACCTTTCTTCATTTTCAGGAACTGAGCAGACAGATCAATAGACCGATAGATTTGAACAGGTTCTCGGACAGCGTAGATGGTAATTTGCTCTGGTACTGGAGATGGTGAAAATAGAAGATACTCCATTTTAATATGTTTTTATTATTTTATGAAATTCTGAAGATTGTAAAGAAACAAGACAGGATAAAGACAGTGCAAATCCTTTGTACTATCAGCACCTTGCTCCAGGCAGCAGATGTAAATTGTACCAAATCCAAATAAAATGTACCTTTTTTTTAAGTAAGTTCTATTGTAATTCTTATTCAGTTCAAAATTTCAGCCGTTTGAAGCTTTGCAACCACAAGCACACTGTGTTCGGCTGGTTATATTATTAAACCATGATAAAAATCTAGATATGCAGCCACGTGCAGTCACTTTCCAATTAATCGAAATTCTGAATAGATTTTTGACAAACTGGCCACTTGAAAATTCACGAAAAATTAACATATGATAAAACCGTTCCCATATTCACAATAGTGACTATTTCTATATAAGTGTTGCCATATTTTAATACTTTGACTTATGGTCTGTGAGTTTCTTTATCAATTTGAAATTTTGGTCCAATTGGTTTCATTGAAAGCAAAGCAATGATGAAAATTGAAACATTCATGAAACACCAAGAATCGCATCTTCAGGGCCGAAATGTATTACCCATCACCATTACTTTTGCCTTACCAATATTTATTTCAAAAAATTATACCACCTATCTTAACCTCTGGGTTCGCTCCCCTATAAAAATATTTTTTTTTTACAATATAAAACTGAAAAACGTCAACTTTATAGGGGAGATACCCTATTAAAGGTGGATATATGTTAGAGAGTAAGTATATTTGGCAAATTGTTCAGACGGAAGAATTAGTGGAGGTCAGTCATACATTTCCCTCTCTAATGACAATTAAGAGAGTAATTATAGAGGGTAATTTTCAATGTGGGTGCCGTAGCTCAGTGGTTAGTGTGTTCGTCTTCTGATCTGTAGGTCGTGGTTCAATCCCCGGCTGATGCATAACAAATTTAATATCGAAAAGATTTTTCTTTCGAACGGTACCCACCTGTCGGCAAGCAATTGGCAATTCTTCCGACAGTAACAACTTGCCATGAAAAAGCTTCTAAAAAGAACTCTGTGACAAAGCTCAGAAAAAGTGATGTCACAAGTGTTCTGCCGTTCGGAACCGGCTAAAATAAGTAGGTCCCTTCTAATATTGTCCAAAAATTTAAGACGCACAACAGTAATGGAAGAGAAGCTCGGCCAATGAGCCCTTTGGGGCTTTAAGTGCCACATATTTATTTTATTTATTTTTTTAATTTTTAATGTACATGTGCTTTTTTAGTTCATTTTGTAGAGTAGTTGCCATAAGGAGTAAAGATGAGAATAAAAAAGTTCTGACAATAGTTTAGTAAGGAAAATGAATGTGGGTCAGTAATAAATTTAACCCATCTAGGGCCATTTTGTGAGCGTTGAGAGCGGAATTTATAAAAGGGTCGATTTCGAAGGGGATCCACTCTATGGGATAATGATAGGAAATAAGTATGAGCAGAAAAATGGATACATAACAACTCTAGAGGCGACTTCAAAACAAATTGCGAAATGGCCAAGTCAAACAATCCCCGGATTCCAATTCAATGACCTCAAATAAAAGTTCCTATCGTCTGTAGCAAGTACCAAGTGTTAGAGTACTAATCATGCATAGCATCAAACATTTTATTTAAAGTTGAAGTGAAAAATCGAAAAAAGTCATAAAAAAACCAGTGAATCGTGGCATATTTTCCATAATCCAATTCTCCGATTTCGAGAAATATTGATATATGAGGGAATGATTGCTTTTTTTCTGTTTTTAATTTCACTCTATACCTGAGGTTATAAATATTATCCATAGGATATATCTCAGCAGCATTATGACGGCCCAAATCATCCACCACATCATCAAGTCTATGTCAAGCAAATTGCTCATGTTCATTACAATGCATATTCATACAAACATGCGAGTACATATACAATATACGAATAAGTATGTATGTACACATATGTAGGTACATATGCAGGTAAGTAGAATGAGCAGCAAGTTTCCGCGGAAACGTCCGACTGCCAACATATCTTCAATGTAGATTCATCGATGTTGCTATTGCTGTATTCTCATCCTGTGCGGCATTCACAGTGTATCTACGAGTATAGTTTGCAATTCCAAAGACCTCGCCGTCCCACTCTATTGAGAACAGCAACTTGAACGATGTGACGGCGAATATTTAAATGATGGCGCATTGAAGTCCATGTGTATGTCGTCATTTCTGCTGCTACGATATATAGTACGTACATGTATCATACGATATAGAATCACCCCACCATCATCTGATGCTATACGATAAAATGCAAAGACAAAACAAATCAAGGAGTCTGAGATGGAATATGGAACTGTCGGACACTTAGCACATGTCGCAGTAACGGCCGCAGTTAGAATGTATGTATACTTAAGAATGTAATAGCAAATGTGGGCCGCTGCCAATGTTTGCTCAAAGGATAGTAGTTAGATAGATAGGTGGTGGTACCTACATAGATTGCGACGAATGAGCTGGACACTAACGAACACACACACATACGCACACACACACACACACAAATACATATGACATATACACTATCGTATGTAGAGAAGGTCTGCCCTGCAGGATTTTCCTTCACCGCGATGCTGAAAAACAACGACGAAGACGAAAATGTTAGATTACTTTTTAGTTCGTGTGTGGCAAGTGGTTTGCACATATTTGCTCGTTTGATGTGTCTTTGTTATACGAATGTCGCTGCTGCTACTGCTGCTGTTGTTACGAGTAGTATGTACTTCGAACGGTGATGGACGATGCATTGCTTGTTATTAGTCTCACAATATACATAGTTAGGGGAGGAAGAAATGAATAGACATAGATGCGAGTACTCGTATGGAGGGAAATGACCGAAAAGAAGAACGTTGTTGCCTGCCTTCTTGTTGTCAGCCTTTGGCACGGATTCAGTTTTCCTTTTCGATGAAATTTCGCGATTGTATGCATTCAACCGAAAGATAAAGGCTTGCCATAGTGGTAAAAATACAGCATACATACATGATAGTGGATGAATAATTCCTATTGTTTCCAAGCTGATTTCCATGCAATCATTTAAGAAGAATATACAGAGACCAATATTCAGTTATTGATTGGCGCTTGTACTTAATTCGTTTGACACGTGCAAATATATGTATTTTCCATATTCTGTTGGTAACCCTATTATACATGCTCATTGCTCATTGAGTATGCAATCATATGTGAGTATGTACGATACACACACACACATAACCATACGTACATATGGGTGTAGCAAAAGCGCCAAATCGCGTTTCTATACACGACATCAACTGCGCTAAATATTCACGTCGCAGACAAGTGGACTGCTGCCTCTTGTTGTTTGTTGCTTTGCATCTGCACTTATGCACATGGAACGTCGAACATACTCTCAAGCACTATGGCATACAATTTATAAAAGTGCTCCACACAAGAAAACCCCCTTAAGGTTGGAGACTGGGACAAATATAACAGTATAGCAGCTGTCTTCAGTGTCTGTAGTTTGTTTGACTCGGTTTGGCTCTTTTTCTGCTCAGTCAAGTAAAGAACAAAAACCAAATGACGCTGCGACATTTCGCGCCTTTTCCAATACCTAGTCTGCTCTGTGTGTGAGTGGCTGTGTGTGTGCGTGTATGTATGACGGCCGTTAAAGTGATGGACAATGTGAATGGCTCGTGTGTTTGTGCAGCTTCCTCTCGATACACTCTGAAAGTATGCCACCTACAATGTACACAGCATGCAGCAGCAGCATCTAACATACTTACTTACGTACAAATGCCACCACCAAATAAGTATGCAAGCAAGGGTCTGATTATATGAATGCGAATGTGTGTCTATGCGAAGGGATGCAATCCACCAACCAATATATGTATGTGCAAAATCCATATCGACATGCTACTACAAAAATATAGCTAGGTAACGTAAACACGGAAAAAATCAATGCGTTGCACAAATCAATCTATAAATGCCATCGAAAATTATATGCACACTACAGCATCTTTGAATTGTATATTCTTGCCACTTCTACTATGTAATTTCGCAATTTTTCTCAGTGTACATATACCCACAGAGTTTTCTTCTTTCTCACACAAGATATTTTGTTTTGCATTTCATTGAGTCGAATAAGCTTGTTCTTTTCAAACTGCGGTATGTGCATGCATGCAATAGTATATGAGTCTATGTGATGTGCTATCGCGATGTACATACTGCAAAAAAGATCCGCCGAACAATGGCACATTGAAAGACAAACGATAGCTGTACGTATAAGTCGATTGAGTAAGCTGAGAAATTTTTCCGTCCGCTCTGTCATCAGTATATACGAAACGTTCAATTCAAAGGACACCATCTCAAAGTGTTGCTTAGAAAAATATCCTATATTGTTATACTACAAATTGCATGTTTACTTCGAACAGTGAACGCAAGGAGTAAGTCTGAAAAGTAACGGTGATTTTTAAAAATAAATATAACCAACAGCATCGCCATCTGTCGGGGGAAAACTTCTTCATTAAAACTCAGTCGAACAAAAGCAACTTAATATCAAATTATGTTATAAACCATCTGAGGATGGTTGAGCAACTTTGGGGGACGGCCTAAGTAAAATGGACGGGTCTACGTACCGGAAGCACTCGACCACAAACAAAAGAAAGCATTTCCTTATTCTTGCTGCTACAACAACAACAACCTAAGACTAGGTTAGGGCACACAGAGGACAAAAATTGCTTTGGTGGAGAAAGTGTATACGCCTGTTGACTGTGAAATGATTACCGGAGCGATTAAATACCATAAGGAATATGATTCACGAAATTTTGTTGAGAGTTTTGAATAACCGGCAGGTCTGCACTCGATATATTTTGAACTCCTCTATACATACTTGAGCTTAGGTGAAGGTGCTTTAGTTCAGTTAATTAATGCATTAGACATGAGTGGAGTGTTCGAATGCCGCGACAAATTAAATTAAAAGATTTCTTTTTTCAAATGGTTCCAACCTGTTGGCAACCACTTATCAATCAATCACTTACAACAATTTACCATGAAGAAGATTCTGAGTGAACGGTGTGACAATACTAAGAAAAGTGATATCACAAGGGCTAGGTCATGCAAAGCCATCCAATATAAGAAGGTCTCGTCTAATGGACACATGGTCCTTCAAAGCAGATTAGTTCTCAACTTTATACATTAAGGAATGGTATGTAGCAACTTTTCACAACCTGACTCTGTGTACAATAATACGTGAAGAGTTTCTCAGAATTAATTAGTGCCAAACTATAAATATTTGTGTGGGCAGATTTGAATGAAAGAAAATTTAAACAATTTGTCTTAGCGAAAAACCTAAATTTTGGATAAAAAAAAAACGAAACTCAAGATTTGGACTTGCCTAAATCCTGGTAGGGTAAAAATAATGGGAGTCCGTCATGCATTTCATCGCTCTAGGGCCAATTCGTGGGCAGCTATGAGGATATTTGTCGATTCTTCAGTGTTTTACATTCATTTTGTAGGGGATTACCCTATGGGCTAAATCTAAAGGTTAATTGTGTTTGAATTAAATATTAAGGATGAAAAATTAGTGGGGTCCCGTCATACATTTTCCCAGAAATGTCCTCATGGTTATCTAGGTGACATTTCTGCCATTGTAGCTTTTCATGAATTTTTGAGTTTATTTTGTACGAGAGCCCCTTTAGGAGGGTACAGAGTATGTATGTTCGGAGGAAATTTTGTAAAAGGGAATATTGGGTGATGGTCGGTCATCCATCCATTTCACCATTCTAGGTGTAATTTCTTGGGTTATAATGAAGTTATTTGTCGATTTTTAGATATTCTTACAATCATTTTGTAAACGGGTTAATTATGTTAGGAGTAAATGTAGAGAAAGAAAAATTTAGTGGTAATCAGTCTTGAATTTTGTTAATGCACTATTTCTGTGCAACTATGGGGTTATTTGTCGATTTTCAGTTGGTTTTACGTTTATTTTGTGTGGAAACTCCCTTAAGGGGTTATATACCTTTTTCTCCAGAGAAATACAGGGTTTTTATTTATTTTTTTTAAGCATGTTACCATTGTTTATTCAAATACAATACAAATTAACGTACGTGTCCTTAAGTAAATTCATATAAAATTTCGAGTGAAAATTTTAGTAATTGTGGAAGTTATAGACCTTGCCGCAGAACTCCTTTTTTGAAAACAAGGAAACGGCTCAACTGAAAAAAAAGAAAAATTACGTTAGTATATAGTGTTACCTAGTTCGTGAACGAAGGATTTTACGAAAAAAAAAATTTTTACAGTTACAGTGATATTTTTTTCAAAAAATTCGATTTTTCGAGGTCGAATAATTTAGTTTTCTGCCAAAAAAAAAAATAGAAAATTTTTTCGAAAATAAAATTCCTTCGTTCACGAACTAGTTATTGTATATACAAACAGTCCGCCAAAATTTCAAATCGATCGATGTAGTGGTTACCGAGATATCGTGCTCACCGCAATGACATTTTCTCAAAAATGCGATTCCGAGATAATCGCGTTTAAAGTTTTAGGTGGACATTAGGTAGTTATGGACACCGCGCGCTATGAACGGCTGTATCTTAAGTTCTAGTGCCCCGATCTCTATGAAATTTTGCACAAAAATTGTTAAAAGTATGTACATAAAAAAAAAATCATAAAATTTTTTTCGATTTTTTGAGCCAGAAAAAGGTATATAACCCCTTAACAGGCGATAAATAGGGATAGGTTTAACTTTTCATCATTTTCAGGGCGATTTCTGAAGCAATGAAGATTATGTCAAATATCAGGTGCTTTTGCGTAAACTTTGAATGATAGACCCCAGGAGAGGCGAATATGCAGGGAAAGAATGCTCGGAGGAAATATTGAGGAAAAACTAAATGGTTGGTTGGTTTAGGTGCTGCTCGATAGACAGTAACCGAGACTCAATTAGCTCATAGAAAAGTGCAATTTTTCTACACCACTCCTGGTACTACTTAAGTGAGGTCTATTCGAACTGTATTGATCCGTTAATAAACCTGCTAATGTCGTCTATTTTGTTTTCAGCAATTTCGTTTAGGATATCGTAGAGCGCCCAGGCTTCAGCACTCATATAGATAGTGGAAAACCGTCTCCTTGGATTCATCTTGTTTGCAGTTTCGGGATCTGTCGTTGTAGGGCCATTCTATTTTCTCCGCATGGTCCCCTATCGGCCAGTGACCGATAAGAGTGGAAGTGATTCTGAAGATATCTGTTCTTTTCTTTCTTACCAATTCGTCGGTTCTTGACTTATCGTATTTAGGCCAAGTTGCTTATGCTATTATACAGATGCCATATACTATTATACATAGTCAGTCTTTTCACCACGATTTCTGGGCAACTATGAGATTATGTGCCGATTTTCTGGTTATTCTACATTAATTTTATATGGGAGGCCTCTTATATTGCAAATAGAAAGTATTATGTTTCAAGAAAATGTTAGGAAGGAGAAATTAATGTCGGTTCGTCATAAATTTCACTGCTCTAGGGGCGATTCATGGGCAGCTATGAAGTTCTTTGTCGATTTTATGGCGATTTTGTGTTCAATTCGTATGGCAGCTACTTAACGGGTGAAGATAGTGGCTGAGATGAAAATGTTGGGGAGAAATAATTAGTGCTGGTCAGTCAAACTTTTCGCTGGTATAGGGGTATAACAGCTGTAGGCTGCTACTTTGATCTGATTTTAAAACATGAACTCGAGCGACAACTTGTTGAATTATGTTCACAAAAATAAACTCTGTAAACATTACGTGGGACCAAATCTGCTTTCTTGGGATTTTTTTTTGTAAAAATGGAAACCTTATGTTTTCGTAAATGCAGACCTTTTACAAAAGTCGGAAATTAAAAAAAATTACATATATATATATATATATATATGTATATATATATATGTATATATATATATATATATATATATATATATGTATACATATATATATATATATATATATATATATATATATATATATATATATGTATAAATCTATATATATATATATATATATATATATATATATATATATATATATGTATAAATCTATATATATATATATATATATATATATATAAGTATTTATTTATATATATATATAAGTATTTATTTATATATATATATATATATATATATATATATATATATACTATATATATATATATATATATATATATATATGAGTGTGTGTGTGCGTGTGTATATAATAGGTTATGATGGAATATTTAGAAAATCCTTGGTAAAATATTGGTACATATTTATTTATTAACTAAATGTATTAAAATACTGCAGTGAAAATCCGAAGATCATTAAAATTAATACCGTTAACATCAGTTACATGAACATTTAGGTGCAATAGATTTTTAACTACCTGCTTAAGAATACGCCAACAAATTTTGCTCGATAAGATTTTGGAATTAATTTCATGTAGACATTTTAGTTTGGTACCATATATGTATATTTATATCGTATATGGTCAATAAACCTACCATACACATCGATACCCGTACCTATAATATACATGTACAAGTGAATAGAAAAGTTTAAGAGTCTATACTTGGACGACTCCGACACAGCTCCATATGTACTGGTAGCAAATAAATGGACAAAAACAAAAGGATAACGATGTGTATACATGGACATACACATATATTTAAACATACTATAGGTATGTATAGATATGCAAAGTAAGCATATATTCGCAGTACCTACTACATACGATACATACATATGTGTGTGTGTGTGTGTGTTCGAAGAAGGTCCATCATTGCATCACAATACTTAGAACATGATTATTTCCCTTACCATTGCTATGGTTGCACAGCAACAGCAAATAATCATCCTTAGAAGAGTTTTCACTGGAGAATGTGAAGGAAAACCTCTGAAAATTATATCAACGAAACGAAGCACAGACCAACGACTAACGGATCAACCGTCCAAACGACTGACTGTCCGAATGAAAGACCAATTTTGCAAAAGAAGAGTCCACCACTCCAAACTTAATGACCACATCTTCTCTTTTTGAATTTCTGATTTATCACAACTGTGTGCTTCTAAATACAGCGACTTCGTTGTCGTTGTCGTCATCATCATCATCATCATCATCATCGTCGTATGATGATCAAAAATCCTCCGTCTTCCTTTATCCAATTGTGCGGACATGTGGACACATGAACTAGTAGGTACATAGTGTGTAACTATATGTATAATGTACGTGCAGAAGAAATGTTTGTTGTTTTCCTTTATTGCTAAAATCTTCCCAACGCCTCTTGCCGTCCAATTCGACGACGATTTTACGAATTTACATATTCCATTCGATAGTTTGCCGCACCATACCTCGCCACTAACACAGCTTGAAGACGATGAAGAAAATTTTCGCGTCAATCGAATCACGAAGGCGCATGTGGCCACTGACCAGTGTGTCGTTGTTGTGTACTGTTTGTTGTTGTTGTTGGTATGTGTAGTACGTCGAAGAACCGAAATAGCAGTTTATTCGAGAGCCGGCACTAATACGCACATAGCATGCATGACATGCCACATATATATAACTATACGTACACACACACATATTATTAGATACATGTATATGTATTTACATATATAGCGACTCGTATATAGATGTACTACTACATTATACAATCGTAGGGAAGTATTGTTATGCTAGATATATTAGAAATTGGGTTTATATGGGGAAAGATGAAGAGATAAAAGGTTGTTGAGAAAGTGGAGTGCAGCGTAAAGTGATATGAAATTTTGTAAATAATTTTCATCATTTTAAATTCACACATACATACATACATGCATATATCGAAGACGAATGTATGAGCGATAAACTAGTTTCAAGTGTGTACATATAAACCGAATCCGAACTCAAGAATTCATCGAAGATATGTATTTGCCAAATGTGGGCCATGCACGAAATTACAAAACGCATTCAAAATCTGAATATATATTCAAAACCAATACACTATTTAGACGATTTTATGTAAAGTTCTTTGGGACGCACAAGAGGCTGTCGAAACTACAAAGCTGTAGGATGTAGAACATGCAAGAAAAGCACAAGTGACACATAAGAATATTGAGAAAATAAATTTGGAAAAACACCAGTCATACGGCAGCAACAATAATAACACACACATACACAGACGCGCCAGTGACAACAGCATTCGTATGCAAAAGCGAGAGCTTATATGAGAGCGAGTGAGAGAGAGAAAGTAAGAAGGATAAATCGCCATTACTAATACATACATACATCTATGCTGTATAAGCAACGAACGAAAGAGCGAACAAAAGTATAGAGAAAACTGACCATGTATAGCATAACATACTTATTACTCACGCACCAAACACACGCAAGAATTCAAAATTACTTCCAGACAACGTATACTACGACTAGGACGATGACGACGACGATGATGATGTTGACGACGACAACGACAACGGACGACGACGACAAAGACGAGGACGATATAGTCGACTGTACTGGACACCAACAAACAACGAAGCAGTTTTCCGCACCACACATCGCTCACTCTCCGACATAGATATTTATGTATAATCTGAAGAAATGTTGTGAAAAACTTCAAGCCTTTGCTTTTTTCGGCGCAATTTACTACTCTCCTCCACAATATTAAAAGGTGGGAGTACACCAGCACAACATCTTTGGTCAAATTAATGTCGTTGCTATTGCCATTGTCGTTGTCGTCGTCGTTGTAGTCGTTGTGATTGTCGTTACCGTTGTGCGGCACAAGCTAAGGGATTATATGCAGCCGGTCTAGATAAAAACATAGTAACATTAGCACTTTTGAATTATATTTCTTCCATGAGCACTAAGAATGGGCACATTCTCCTTATGTACACTAAATTTAGTATACGTGTTTGCATATGAAAATGTGTGCATATTAGATTGGGTCAAAAAAAGTGATTTTGAAACGATTTTCAAGTCCCGGTAACCAATAAAACCAATAATCCGATCCGAATACTTTTGTTTGAAAATTTGAATTGGAAAGGAGAAAAAAAAGCTCAATCACCACGAGGATATTCCTGTTCATTCATCGTTAGTTGCGCAAACAAAATTGCACGAAATCGGATTTGGACTGGCCCCCAACACATTCGCCACGCCCTCAGCAACTCTACCTGTTTCCGAACATGAAAAGGTGGCTCACCGGTAAGCAATTCTACTCAAATGAACTAAAATTTAGACCTATTTTGGAGAGCTACCGAATGATTACTTTTTGGACTGGATAAAAAAGTTAGCAAATCGTTGGACTCGCCGAATTTGGCAAAAAGAAAAATGTTTTCTTGTTACACTTATTCCAAACTTATGATTCACCTACCAAATTGGAGCAGACAATTATTGCTTAACAATATTTGATTGTTTTTATATCGAATTTCGATGAAATCATGCAAATGATTAAAGTGGAGCGGTATATTAGCAGTCGTAGTATCGCCCAAGAGCTAAAGATTGACCACAAAATAGTCTGCCAACTTCAGATTCAAAAGGAAACTCGATGTTTGAGTACAAAACTAATTTCTTAAATGATATACTTATGAGGAATTGATCAGAAAATATTGTGCGAAAATGATGGTGATAAATCTGCGCTTAAACTTGGCAAACGGAGACCAGAACCAATTGCCTGAATGGTTTGTTGTGTATATGGTGGGATTGAAAAGGAATCAGCTACTATGTCAATAACTGAACCGTTTGAAGTTAGTGATTGACCAAAAGCGGCCAGAATGAGCCAATGGGAGAGGTCTTGTTTTGTGATTTAAAGGTTATGGTGAAAATCAACTTCCGTTGGACGCATTGTGCATCTTGTATTCAAATCGGACAATCCGAATGTAAAAGTAATGGATTATTTTCGAATATTCCTGATTTTTCAACTAAGATGTTATTTTCTAAGAAATCCCTACATGCATGAAGGGTTCAGGTACATTCAACCTATTTGAAATTACATCAAATCCAATACTTACTTACTTATGTGGCCATAACAACCGAATATCGATTTAGGCCGAAAATAACATGCTTCGCCAGCCATCTCTGTTCTTCGCTAGCTGGCGCCAGTTAGAAATTCCAAGCGCCGTCAGGTTCTCCAGTACTTGGTCTTTCCACCGGAGGTTTGGTCTTCCTCTTCTGCGTCGTCCTCCAGCGGGTTCCGAATATAACACCTTCTTAGCTGGAGCGTGTTCTTCCATTCGCTCGACATGACCTAGCCAGCGCAGCCGCTGGATTTTGATGCGCTTTACTATGTCAATATCGGCATATAGCTCGTACAGCTCATGGTTGTACCTTATTCGGTACTCGCCACCAACGCAAATAGGTCCAAAGATCCTGCGTAGGACCTTTCTCTCGAAAACTCCAAGCATTCGCTCATCAGAGATGGAAATTGTCCAGGCTTCAGCGCCATATGTTAGGACAGGCATGATGAGAGACTTGTAGAGTGTAGTTTTCGTTCTTCGAGAGAGGGCTCGACTTTTCAATTGCTTACTCAGCCCAAAGTAACACCTGTTAGCAAGAGTTATCCTACGCATGATCTCCAAGCTGACGTCATTACTGCTGTTAATGCTGGTTCCAAGATAGACAAAGTCCCTTACTACTTCAAAAGCGTAGTTGTCAACAGTGACGTGCTGTCCAAGACGCCGGGACTCTTTGTTTGTTGACACTAGATACTTCGTCTTGCCCTCGTTCACCGTGAGACCCATCCGACGCGACTCTCTTTCCAACTCTGAGAATGCTGCACTGACTGCTCGCGTGTTCATGCCGATTATGTCAATATCGTCGGCATACGCCAACAGCATGACACTTTTGTTGAAGATAGTGCCATTATGTCGTAGATCAGCAGCTCGTATTATTTTCTCCATAATAAGATTGAAGAAGTCGCACGATAACGAATCACCTTGTCTGAAACCCCGTTCGGTATTAAACGGTGCGGAGAGGTCCTTCCCAATTTTCACTGCACAACGAGAGTTATGCAGTGTCATTCTACAAAGTCGAATGAGCTTTGCAGGAATACCGAACTCAGACATTGTTGCGTAGAGGTAATCCCTTACCGGACTGTCGAAAGCGGCTTTATAATCAACAAATAGGTGGTGTGTGTCGATCTGTTTTTCTTGGGTCTTCTCCAGGATTTGGCGCAGTGTGAAAATCTGGTCGATGGTGGATTTACCAGGTCTGAAGCCACACTGATAAGGTCCAATCAGGTTGCTGAGCATAGGCTTCAACCTTTCACACAGTACGCTCGATAGAACCTTGTATGCGATGCTCAGGAGACTTATTCCACGGTAGTTGGCGCAAATTGTGGGGTCTCCTTTTTTATGTACAGGACAGAGAACACTGAGCCTCCAATCATCAGGCATGCTTTCATCCGACCATATTCTGCTTATGAGCTGGTGCATGCGGGTGAGCAGCTCATCGCCTCCGGTCTTAAACAACTCGGCAGGCAGGCCATCAGCACCTGCAGCTTTGTTGTTTTTCAGCCTTAAAATGGCCGTTTCAACCTCTTCATAGTCGGGTGGTGGAACATCAACACCATCATCTGTAATTGGGGTTATCGGGCAATCTCCTCCACTGGCGGAATTGTTCGTAGCATCGCCATTCAGTAACGTGGAGAAGTGTTCCCTCCATAGGCTCAGTACACTCTGGACATCTGTAACCAGATTCCCATTTCCATCACGACAAGAAGAGGCTCCGGGATTTAAACCTCCACTTAGGCGCTTGATCTTTTCGAAGAATTTTCGAGTCTCATTCTTGTCGGTACACATCTCTATCTCCTCACACTCACGTCTTTCCAACTCCCTCTTCTTGCGCCTGAAAAGACGTCTCTCTGCACTCCTTTTCTCTCTATACCGCTCCTTAACAGCTCGCGTTGCGCCTGCACGCAGGGTTCTTCTGTAGGCGGCGTCTTTCTCTGCGGTAGCGTCGCGACACTCCTGATCATACCACTCATTCCTCAGAGGCCGGTAGTAACCGATTACCTCCTCGGCAGCAGTAGTCATGGAGTGGGATATATGTGTCCACCGTGCGCATGTATCATCAAGTTGGGGAGTGTTCTGTATAAGCAGATCCGATAGTCGAGTGGAAAATGCATATGCTGTCTCTGGTGATCGCAGCTTACTGACGTCGAGCTTTCTCTGTGTGGGACTTCTCTTGTTATTTGCAACACATAAGCGTGTGCGCACCTTAGCTGCAACAAGGTAGTGATCCGAGTCGATGTTGGCACCACGGATCGATTTCACGTCCATCACACTGGAAGCATGCCTTCCGTCAATCACCACATGATCAATTTGGTTTCTTGTACGATGATCTGGAGACAGCCATGTCGCTTTGTGGATGTCGAGATGCTGGAATCTGGTACCACCAATTACCATGTTTCGTGCTGCGGCGAAGTCGATCAGCCTCATTCCGTTATCGGAGGTGTTCTGGTGGAGGCTGAATTTTCCGACAGTTGGACCAAAGGTACCTTCCTTGCCCACCCTGGCATTAAAGTCGCCAAGCACGATTTTGATATCGTGGCGGGGGCAGCGGTCATAAGCTTCTTCGAGGCGCTGAAAGAAGCTCTCCTTGGTCACATTGTCCTTCTCATCCGTCGGAGCGTGGGCACATATAAGGCTGATGTTGAAAAATTTTGCCTTGATGCGGATTGTGGCCAGCCGTTCGTTCACAGGCGTGAACTGTGAGACAAGATGTCGTAGTCTCTTGCTGACCAAAAATCCACATCCTAATTCGTGCCTTTCAGCATGGCAACTGTAGTAGATATCACAGGACGCTCTTTTGGAGCAGCCCTGTCCTGTCCATCGCATTTCCTGGAGAGCGGTGATGTCAGCTCTGTATTTTTCGAGGACATCAACCAGCTGGATAGAGGCACCCTCCCTATAAAGGGAACGGACATTCCAGGTGCATATCCGTAAATCATTGTCCTGTTTTCGTTTGCGGGGGTCATCAACAAAAGCGGTAGTCCTTATCCGAGGCATTTTAGTTTTTTTCATTGGGGGGGTTTTTTATGTGGCGGGTCCCAAACCCAACGCACAACCTCTAACCGAGGAGATTTTCGCCACTCACTTCAGCCGCCTCCCAGCGGGTGCCAGGAAGACGTTGCCCGGTGGTCGCCACATGGAGGGCCCCCATTAATAATAATGAAAGCGCCGTCACATAGTAAGCAGAGCAAGCTATATGACTACCCCTCATTAACAAATAAAGGTATCATCACATAGCGCTCAGATCAAACTACATGACAGCCAGTGAGTTGACTTGCGATGAGTTCAACAAGGATTGCGCTAGCCCCACCCAGTTGAGGCAGTTAGACACGTTACCTTGCGAAAACACCACCAGACCACCATCAAATCCAATATACTCTTTATTTAGACCAAAACTTATCTTGTTGATATTCGAAAGTCGAAATATTGGCAATCTCAATTTTATCCATATAATCATGTACCACTCTAATGCACATACATATATTCCTTGAAGATATATGTACTTATTGGACATGCATGTTCATGTAGGCTTCTTCTGCCAACTCATACAAGCTGATTGAAAACACCAAAATAATGCTGCAGCATCATCATATGTACTATACTTGTATATACTATGTATATATGTATGTAAGTAAACAGCGACAGCGACAGCGACAGCAACAGAATTTGCCGTGAAAAATTCAAAGTTCGTCCTCGTTTCTTATATGAACTCATATGCAAATGCTGAAATCGATGATGTCAAGAAATTGAGTAGCAGCAGCAATCGAAGCACAACCGATGAATGCTGCTGACCAATGCGATATACACAAGACAGAATCACAGAGATGACCGAATGAATAAGCAGCACAAATGCAGAAAAGATGGACGTACATGACTAAGAAAATGGCAATGAAAGAAGTGGAAAAACAAAGCTCAGGATATTTAAGGAGTGCAAAGATGACATTTGCTTATATGAACATATACATAAACACACATATGTTTATTCATATTCACATATATTGTATTATTTACATTACACCGGGTCAAGCGAAAAAGCGTAATAAATGTTGACGTCAATTATGAAAGCTTACTTTATAAAAGAAAAAAAGTTTGTGTTTAAGCGACAATGTCCCATTAATTTTTTTTTAATTCCATCAAATGTCATGTCGCATAGTGCATTTTAGCAGTTTTTCGCGTTTAAGGCAAGGGCAAAATGTTTCGGCTCTGAAACCTTCCTGAGGTAATTTGTCAAAATATAGGCGGAATTCTGAACATTTTATTTCATTAAAAAAAAAAGACCTGGTTTAATGTAATATATTTATGTAGCCAATAATATGTATTTAAATTCGTTCATTCTACATCTTACACTGAGTGAAGTCAAAGAGTGTATAGAAATTACTTAGATGTATTGAGAAATAGTCCTAGACACTGTAGTACGTGTTGGCCGAATGTAGTCGGACAAAATGTTAAGGGGAACTAATATCCAAAATACAATTTGTTACTTTTCTAAGAACATTACATTAAGAAAACTCACCCTAATGCATATTAGGGTAGGTCAATACAAAAACAGTTTTAAATGAGCTGTGTACAGCTTTCTGAAAAGTTTACCTTGGGTGCAGCCCTAAAAACAGTCAAAACATTTTGCTAATTATAACTTTGACGAGCTGAGTTATTATGGATTTAATTGTAGTTGTTGTTGTTGTTGTAGCAACAAGAATTTGAAAATGCTTTGTTTTATTCTGGACCTTAGTCGACCACGTGGTCTAGTGCTTCCCGGAGGTAGAACCGATCATTCTTGGGAAGAGGTATTGATTTAGTAAAATAGCATACTGCAAAAGCAAAGATTTCAACAAATTTCAAGTGCTTGATATGAACAAAATAAATGCTACAACCTTAAGTTACTAACATAAGTGCACTAGCCGAATCTGAGCTCGGAGCGGAATTACGTCCGAGGAACAAATGTAGTACTCATCGACATATCAACGGTATACAAGACATGTAATACATGGTAAGTTAGGCAGATATTACACAGAGAATCACAGTTATGAGGATCATGGATTTTTTACACTCATTTAATCTCTCAATATTTCAATCTCTTTATCTTTATTTGTGTGGATATGTTTGTTGAATAACGGTTGAGCAGAGCTTTTGTTTCAAATTTATATATCCAACTCTATCATGACTCTGTGATTGGTCTTCTGATCTCCGTTCGTTTCGTGACCGTTTGCGAGAGGATTTTACGCTCTTTTTACTCCACGAAAGCTTTAATTTTGTATTGAAAGCAATGATTCGTGGTCGTGACTCTGTGTAACATCGGCCTTAATCCAGCGGTCCATAGAATCCGTCATACGTTGCGTTTCAATACGTCACTGACTGAGAAAAAATCAGCTGTTTATCTATTGTGTTTTGAAATTAATGCAAAATGAATCAGCTGATAGCTATCAAGCTTCCCGCCGTACGGAAAAAATTGAGAATTGCCCAACTTTTGCACGTCAAATTGACGGAGACGTACTGATTTGGCAGCACTTAACAAAAACGTATTTCAAATTAGCTGTCAGTCAAAAATCGCAATGTATGACGGATTCTATGGAACGCTGGTTTAAGCCTTTGAACGTTAAAGTTGCGATAAAAACATAGCTATGACTGTTCTTGGAGCGTTGGGCCGATGTTACACCGATAATTCCAATCATAAGTGATTTGGCTTTCTAACACTCAATATCTCAATATGTCAATCTCTTTATGAAGTAAACGAATTATTTGTCCAAGTTTTTGATGGATTTTACAAAACCGATAGAATAGAGCTTTTGCCTCAGATTTAACATATAAGTATGTTCAACTTTTTCATTACTGCGATTTATCTCCTGATGTCCGTTCGTTTCGTGACCGTTTACAAGAGGATTTTACGCTCTTTTTTTTTCTACGAAAGCTTTCACTTTGCAACAATAACTCGCGATTCGTGATCGTCTGTGTAATATCAGCCTTAGCGCCTTATGAAATAAAACTATAGTTTTGGTTGATTTTGAACTGATGCAAGACAGGGACAGGGAGGCATTTAGTTTAAGAAGGAAAGGAAAGGGGTTTTTGTCTCACGTATCGGTGACACGCTTTGGGAAACGCCGAGAAACGTTTTTGTCTGTGTAAACGCGAACGAAACATTCAAAGAGCATTGAAAATATGTTCCTTCCATATCGGGACTAAGCGCTCTCAAGACAAGCCTTTCACCGAATTTATATTGTAGTTTTCGTGAAAAGTTCCGTCACACTCTCATCCAATTCATAACTAAACTCTTGATGTGTGATTTTATCCATGAGCCACTTTCTAAATATGCGTGCGTGTTTACAATTCTTTGTATTTTTGAAGCACTCTATTAAAAACTACCAAACAGGCAAATCAAGTTCTGCTCAAGATATCTTCTTCTTCTTATTCTTTATGCAACGTGAAGAACGTGCCACACAAGAAACGTGATTTTAGGGCATGATATTAATTGCAGTTTGTCTTATTGTTGACGATTCTCCCCGATTAGCATCTCTTCGATTCTCTTTAATACATATTCATACATATGTACGTACAACATTCGCCTTCATACTCAAACACGTCTTATTGCCATCCAAATGAGCATTCATATGAAGGTTTTGCTCTAGAATCTCATCGTATGCTCAAATTGTATCACACATGTGTGAGTAAGAGCTCACTCTCTCTCTCTCTCTCTCTCTCTCTCTATTTGCTTTGAATTGAAAAGTGTCAGAGAGAGAAAGAGAGCGTACATACATGCATTCATTGAAGGAGCACAACAAAACAACTCGAAGAAATCAGCAGCAACAAAACAACAACACGAAGACGGCAGCAAATGTCAAATTAAGACAGTTGGAAATAGCTCATATACCACTCACTAGCCTCAATGTTGCAAGGCTTGAGAGAGGAATGAGTGCAAACTAGCTCTGAACAGCTGCCCGTTATTAGTCAGTCAGTCTATTGTTGGCCGGGTATTCATTCATTCAGTGCATTTGCCTTAGCTTTATATCTTTGCTGAGGACTTCGTGCTCATTCTGCTGCATAGTTTAAAATATTGCATTTGTTAGTTTTCCTCCAATATACGAATTTGACGTGTGGCGATGTATTTGCATACGAAGAAGGAAGAGATGAGATACGTGCATCGCAAGTATCAAAGCTGTCCAGTGTTTAGACAATCATTCTTTCGCAGCCAATACATGCTAAATATATATTTGCACACACACATGCTCGCTTGATAGTATGAGTTGGCGGGTGCGTGTGCGTATACGTTGCGTGTGCGTATGTGAGCATATGTATGTCGTCTAAATCTACTAAACGTATGGATAGTAGGCCTGCTGCTGCTGCGGCTGGTAAGGATGTTGCGAATCGCACAAACGACAACGACAACGACAACGACGACGACGACGACGATGTTGCAAAACAACAATGCTTTGGACTGGAGCGACCGGTGTGCGGTGCAACTTGATCGGTGGTGACTTCTTCGTTGCCATCTTCGCCACTATTAATCATTGCACAGTTGACTGTCAGTGGTAACAACAACGTTTTGGTAGAAGAGCGCGCGAAGTAAACAACCACCGCAAAATACTGACCGAAGAACACACGGAACCCATACACTCATCCATGACACCGGCAATCCAGCGAGTTTGAGAGGCCGACGACGACGACGACGACAACAACGAGTCGTGTGTACTACTTGTTTGTATATATACATATTGTCGTTTGTTCGTTGTTTCGCTGTGCCAACGACTTTCGCCGTCATCCATCCAATTTGAAATTCGCTAATGTGGACTCGCGTAATAGTTCGTCGCTGAACAGCAAGATTGAAGGTTTACAGGACACCGTCATCAAAAATCACGTTCATATCCTTTTGACACTTGAACGTGTTGACACTAGTGGCGACTTTTAGTTGCAGCATGAGTTTGACCACTACAGGACAGTTACGGAACCTTTAATATTCAACACTAGTAGTAGTAGGAGTAGTATGTGCTGCTTGCTCGTTACGTTCTAGTTTTGTTGTTAGAACTTTATGTGTGCGATGCAATTGCGAAATAATGTACTTCTAAACAGAATTAATAACAATCAAGTGCGCGCGGTTACACATTGTCAAGTGACATATGAATTGTTTCGTAAATAGTGAAATCAAAAATCGGTACAAATTAGTGACAATACTAAATAAAACTGCGTTCCAAGTTTTATTTTCATTCTACATCATTTTTCTACGCAACACACAGAATAAGTGAGTGCAAAAGCATCAATAGACAGCTGAAAAAAAAAAACAAATTTGCTAGTGGAATTTGTCAAATATCAGGTAAGTTAAATGCAAAAAACTACAGCTAATGGATAAAAAGTTGAGTGAATCGTTAAGAAAAGGGTTTTTTTTTAACATATCAAAAATCATATATTACGGAACAAGTTTCTCGCATAATCAATGAAACAATTGCCAAATTCACCCCAAATTCAAAATTTGCCATATATCTACTTACATCACATGCGAGTGAAACTACATTTATTTATATATGTGTGTGTGTGTGAACATACTCGTATGTAGGATAATTTTTGTTATTAATTGAAGCATATCCGCGAACCTTGTAGGTACATAAGTGACATTTAATTTGTGCAATTTTTCATAATATTTGCTGTGACATTTATTTTGTGCAATTTTTCACATTATTTCCTGTCAAATTATTCTCACATTATTTAAATGCTTAAATAAGTCAAATAAATACGTGTACTGGATATGACAACTACATTTTGACGTCTATTTAAATAATCTGATGAAAAAATTCTAATTGGAAAAACTTTTTCACGGCTAAGTATCGACGATTGTCTCAGGTTTGAGATTTCAGAAAATGTGCTACTTCAATTAAAAGAAAAGGATAAATACGAAAAAGAGTTCAAAAATGTCATTAATATCATACGCGTGTTCGAATTAAAAAAAAAAATTAGAAAGATTATCTTGGGTAATAACAAGGTCTACACCGTGATGAATTTCAGGCCTATAGCTCTATAAATTTGTGCACAAAGTACAGTCGAAAACATACTTTTGTATGAGAGGTAGGCATGTTTTTATCCGATAACGCCCATTTTTCAATATGCCTATTCATCAGCAAATGTTATCGTATATAACGAGTTTCAGCTGGGTAACTTTAAATTTTCGTCCGCAATGTGTGAAATCATATATACGGAAGCATGAGTTTGTATGGGAGGTAGGCGTGGTTTTTATCCGATTTAGCCCATTTTGAAATATCTTTATTAGTTACTGAATATGATAGTATGTACTGAGTTTCAGTTTTCTATCTTTATTTTTGTGTGAAAACACATATTCTGGTAGGCATGGTTTTCATTTGATTACGCCCATTTCAATTTTACTGATCATATTAAATTTACATAATCAGTTTTACTTTAATTACTTTATTTTTCCGCGTGTAATGTGTGAAAAGATATACAATATATTTTTGTATGAGAGATGGGCGTGGTTTTCATCCGATTTCACACATTCACAAATTCTTGAAAAATGAATCAAATATCAATTTTCAGCTCGATCACTCCGTAAAATTGGTAATTATCGTGTGAAGGTATCGATTGTTTGTGTGTAGGGTACCAAACGTGAATAACAATTATCTGTTTCTAACCCTTACCTATGCAAATACATTTAATGAGAATTTCGAAATTCATCAGAAGTCATTCTGGCTTTCTTTTCTTTCCTGGTAATTTCGCTAAATGCTAATTTGAATGCGAATTATTGTGGCAGGGGTCCATAGAATCTGTCATCCACAATACGTTGCATTTTATTGTTGACAGCTAAGTTGAAGTATACACGGTTGTATTAAGTGCTGCTCAATCACTACGTCTCCGTCAACTTGACGTAAAAAAATTGAGCAATTCTTATATTTTGCTGTGCGGCGCGAAGTCTGACAGCTATCAGCTAATTTATTTTGTGTTCATTTCAAAACACAATAGATAAACAGCTGATTTTTTTTCAACTAGTGACGTATTGATTGGGCAGCCCACAAGCAAAAAGCGCAACGTCTGACGGATTCTATGGACCGCTTGGTTACAACTGTGAAACTTATTCTGATATTTAAATAAATGGAGGTAGTAAAATATGTAAATTTATATTCTTTTTGTTATCTGACATTCTTAATAGTTTAGTTTAGTCAGTTTAGTTTTGACGGTCATTGAAAGCAGACGAGGTAAAAATTTTGTCCTTTAATATTGCAAAAAGTGAATGTAGTGTGTTGCTATAATATTAATATTTTGGGGAAAAACAATATTTGCAACTAAAATTTAATGGAAAAAGAATATTTTATAGACTCCACTATCGCATTCAGTGATTCAGAAATGGTTTTCGGATTTTGTTGTGTTCTCAAGGATACAGATGGCGTTGAACGCAAGAATCAAGGTGTCTGCGTCCTGGAAGCACTTCAACACGTGGTCGACCAAGGTTCATTCATCTCATCAGAATATGGAAATTCTTTGCACGGAAATTTTGTTGTGTTCTTACTGACATAGAAGCAGTCAAACACGTGGTCGACCAAGGTCCATTCATCTCATTAGAATATGTAAATCCTTTGTTTTGTTCCCTTTGTTTCTTGCTGATACAACAACAAAACAACGAGTAGAATGTTAGCAAAATAACTTTGCGTTCTTGAAGCAAATGGCTTGGAATCGCTTACTTTTGATATTGCGTTGATATTGAAATTGATATTTACAATCAGCTGTTTCTGTTAACTTGCAAGTTTTTGCAAATTGCTCTTTCTTTACTTTTTTGGATATTTTTCTGTTTAAAATTATGTGTCAAAATTATAATTTCTTGAGTTTTCTGTTTTTTAATTTTCTATCACAAAGCTGTCTTTTAATTTTCTTATATATGCTTATTTCAAAATGAGTGTATCAAAATCAAAATCTCTCGGATTGCCTTACTTTGTTAATTATACTATGGGTTCTTATATTAGCTGATGCCGAATGTCAGAACACTTGTAACATAGTTTTCATAGTTTAGACAATGTTGAAGAAATAATTTGTTGTCGTTTTGAAAAAAACTCTTGAGTTAGTCGAGACTAGAGAGTAATGTAGTAGCCGTACTCACGGGCCACTGGCTTGTAGGTAGGCATGCTACAAGGCTTGGTTTACCGGCCAACGAAGAGGAGGAAACTGTTTACCAGTTCCTCTGTAGATGCCCCGCCTTGGCACGCAGAAGGCACATCCTACTGGGGAGTGACTTTTTTACAGATACCACTGAGCTAGCATCCATGGATGTCAGAGACATTGCTCTATTCATTAGGAAATCCCAATGGTTCCGCTTAACAGAGGAACAGGATAGTAAGCATCAGTGATGCATGGTGATACATTGGGCTAATTTTCGGCCTTAGTGCGCCCCCCTTTGTATTGTATACTATTGTATCTGTCCCAGGAGCTGTACTGAAGTAGAAGACGCCCCGGAGACTGGTGGCTCATAAACGAAGTGGAGGATATTGCCCGATAAGTCCAATTACAGATGATGGTGTTGATGTTCCACCACCAGACTATGACGAGGTTGAAACGGAAATTTTAAGGCTGATAAATAACAAAGCTGCAAGTGCTGATGGCCTGCCTGCCGAGTTGGTTAAGCCCGGAGGCGATGAGCTGCTCGCCAGCATGTACCAGCTCATAAGCAGAATATGGTCGGATGAAAGCATGCCTGATGATTGGAGGCTCAGTGTTCTCTGTCTCGTACACAAAAAAGCAGACCCCACATTTTACGTCAACTACCGTGGAATAAGTCTCCTGAGCATCGCATACAAGGTCCTATCGAGCGTATTGTGTGAAAGATTGAAGCCCATGCTCAACAACCTGATTGGACCTTATCAGTGTGGCTTCCGACCTGATAAATCTACTATCGACCAAATTTTCATACTACGTCAAATCCTGGAGAAGACCCAAGAAAACCAGATTGACACACACCACCTATTTGTTGATTATAAAACCGCTTTCGACAGTCCGGTAAGGGATTACCTCTACGCAACAATGTCTGAGTTGGGTATCCCTGCAAAGCTCATTCGACTTTGTAGAATGACACTGCATAACTACCGTTGTGCAGTGAAAATTAAGAAGGACCTATCCGCACCGTTTAAGACCGATGGGGTTTCAGACAAGGTGATTCGTTATCGTGCGACTTCTTCAATTTTATTGTGGAGTAAATAATACGAGCTGCTGATCTACGACATAATGGCACTATCTTCAAAAAAAGTGTCATGCTGTTGGCGTATGCCGACGATATTGACATAATCGGCATGAACACGCGAGCAGTCAGTGCAGCATTCTGAAAGCTGGAAAGAGAGTCGCGTTCTCTATCTTGGAACCAGCATTAACAGTAGTAATGACGTCAGCCTGGAGATATTGTGAAGGGTCACTCTTGCAAACAGGTGCTACTTTGGGCTAAGTAAGCAATTGAGAAGTCGAGCACTCTCTCCATTCTTCGAGAATGGAGAGAGGGCAAGTCTCTCATCATGCCTGTCCTAACATATGGCGCTGAAGCCTGGACAATTTCCACCTCGGATGAGCGAATGCTTTGAGTTTTCGCGAGAAAAGTCCTACGCAAGACCTTTGGACCTATTTGCGTTCAAGCGGCTGCGCTGGCTAGGTCATGTCGAGCGAATGGAAGAACATGCTCTAGCTAGGAAGGTGTTATATTCGGAGGACGACGCTGGAGGACGACACAGAAGAGGAAGACCTATACTCCGGTGGAAAGACTAAGTAATGGAGAACCTGACGAGGCTTGAAATTACTTGCGCCAGCTAGCGAAGAAAAGAGGTAGCTGGCTAAGCATGCTAAATTCGGTCAAACCCATTTTCAATTGTATTCGCCCCATAAGTAGGTAAGTATACATATGTCACCAATATTCTATTTCTCTTCGCTGAAATATTGCTGTTTTAATTAAGTTCAAATAATTATTTTGATATATTTTCTGATCTTTCGTCCTTTTGTATATCACTTAAAATATGTTTCAAAGACCACCGTAGTGCTAGACGAAAGTTACGATTCCAATGTGTTAAATTTGAAATCAATTCGTTTCACCAATATCGATTCGTACCAGTACTTTGATGCCGTCAAGATGTGTACACGTTTATTTGTCACAAATAGGGTTGTTTCCTGCACTTGGTCTTCTTTTATAACACATACGTAATGACGTATGATATTAAATCAAAATTACTCGCAGTTTATGCTAGAGACTGAAAAGGTATTTTTAAATTCGATCTCTTTTAATGTTCAAATGCTTACTGAGGGTCTCTTTGAACTGAACAGAATAATACCCTAATATTCAAACTGCGTTATCGTTATGGTGCCTTTTCGTTCATTTTTGGGTCGTCTAATTGTAGGCCTGGGTTAGTGTAATAAAAACGAGCACAATTAACGCTTAAGCCCCATTTTTAGCCATCTCCTCAATTGAATTCTAGTAAAGCTGTAAAACTGCTATTTCGCGCATTTAAAATCAAAGCAGCTGATTTCTTCGGTTACCATCGATAATACGAGTTGGATGTCACAATTGCTGCTCAGGGACGAGGTTAAAACAGTAAGTCGGAATTTAACAGACCTGCAAACGCTAACAACTTCTCTGTCATGTTGTTTGAGGCAGGAGGTTTACATGAGCGGAATATAGTCGGAGAAAAGCATGACTAATAATTGGAGCCTCAGTATAGTCTATCAGAAAAATTACACAAATTTTTGCCAACTACTGTACGATATCTCTTTAGAAAATTTCTCAGTCCCATTTTTTGGTTGTAGAAAATAAACCATGGCGTTTCACTGTATCATCAACGATCGAATTGGATAAATTTAATCTCTTAGTGATCTTACGAGTTATTATATGGGTTAAATATACAACAAATGCTGCTTTAGACATTCCATATTTGGTAGGGAGCCAAACAAAATTGATTATATTTCGCAGAATCAAACAAACTCTTGCATAAAACTAAAATTTAGTCATGTTTAGGTGAAATATTTGAAATTTCTAATTATCATGTTTAGTTGCAACACATTCTAATTATCACATTTATTTTTTCGCATTTGTAACATAGGCCTACTAAAATCCCCTATAATTATAGGTTGAATGGTTCTACATTGAATCGTCATTATGAAGTTAAAGTTTTGGGTGTAATTTTTTACTCAAAACTTACATTTTTAAAGCGTATTGATTTCATTGTTTTGAAATCGTTCGCTATGATTGGCTTTAATAGAAAAAATACTGAGGATTTCAAACACCCTACAACTTTGAAACCGCTTTATATATCATTGGTCAGAAGCCGTTTGGATTATTGTTCTTTAATTTTATTTTTCTGCAACTTTTTGCTGATTCTTTAGTGTTGCCAACCCCGCCTTAACCGAATATCGTAAAAATGAGTCAAGATATTGTTTATTTTGATAAAAATTATCTTAATTTTCTTTTTCTTTTGATGTTAACTTATTTTTTGCATTTCATACAGACGGTGGGGCTAAGTGATTACTATTCGATCTCTCATAATTCAAAATCTCCATAACCTTTCCAAAAATTACTCAATGTTTATTTTATTTATATTCATTTTATTATTATTATTATTAAATCTTGATTATATAAAACTTAAAAGCAGACGGGTTACCGCCAATTACACTTTTATAAATCTTGCACAAATTTCACTTGCATACAAATACTGTAAAATCGCACTGAACCATCTTGTTCATTCTTTTTCAAGCTAGTAAATATCAAAACTAAGACATAAAATTTCCCAATATAAAAAAAAAAAAAATTGGGACTACCTAGCATTATCGTCTCCTACATGGTATTCGTGCTTTGCTGATGTATATATTGGGCGATATAAAAAGTCTCCGCGTTTTTTTTTTTGTTACTAGATGGTGTTGATGCCCATATATCGGGCAACACTAATCCCAATTGTGTCAAACAAACGTGTGTATGAAAGGTGACATATCAGGATATATTTTTTGTTGAAATAGATCTATAATTAATCATTTGTGTAAAAAGTTATATTGGCTTGAAAATGAGTGAAATATCTGAAGAAATGCGCCCTTGCCAAAATCCTTGTTACGCCACTGACGCTATGTGATGCTTTCAGACTATGACAAAGGCAAAACCGGTGTAGGAATATGCAAAATAACTTATGCAGTTTACCGTTAGAATGCTTCAGCGGAACATACCATTCAACTTTGATTCGCTCGCTTCCGTTCTGGAAATATCGGTGTTAAAGGCGTACCTCGCACTGCACGACTAATCACTAGGTGACGGATCTTCGTCCCGGAACATACCTTGATCATTCCAGGTCAAGGATTTCTAACTTAGCGAAAAAAATGCTGTTACAACAACAATAACACCACCACCAAGCTCGTTACTTCGTTAGTCCGTTACTTGGTAGTTTTTTGTGTATATTTTGTTTTCTAAAAGGCTGAATAATCGAAGGTGCTCGATATTTGTGTGCGCAAAAAAATGTTTTTTGACACAATTACCATCAGAGAATGGCAGCTGAAACTTAACGAGATCGAACCATTACTGAAGTGAATCTAGTCAAGGGCACAAATTCATCGTTCGAACAAAGCAATCAAAAAAAGAGCTACCAGAATTGGCCAACAGAAAAGAAGTTATGTTCCATCATCACAATGCCAGGCCGCACGCACCTTTGATAACTCGGAACAGATTGACGGGACTTGATTGAGAAGTTTTGATGCATCCACTGTCCACCGGACCTTACACCGTCTGACTAGCATTTATTTCGGTCTCTGCAAAACTATTTTGATGGTAACAAATTGGCTTTTCAGAGAACCTCTCAAAATCACTTTACCAAATTTTTCGTCGATAAACCACAGATGTTATGAAGCTACTTGAAAAATGGCCAATATGTATTTGATCAGAATTGATTTTCAATCAAGAAAATTTTTATTCAAAAACTTACCAAAAAACCGCATAGATTTTTTATATCGCCCAAAATTCATCTAACTTTAAGCTGAAATTTCGGTTTAATGTACTATTTTATTATGGAAAAACTAATTTTCTTCAATTTGCAACCAATTATCAGATTGATTTCAATTCAAAGAATGCAAAAAAAAAAAACAACAATAACAAAGATTTTGCCAACTATCCCAAAAATTACGTCTACTATTTGAAAAAAAAAAAGAAAACGAACAATCAAATATTTCACCAAATTTGCCACCATCACCACCTTAAATGAGAAGTCAATAAATAAATCGATGCGACATTAATAAACTCATCATTTGTCTAAGAACAACAAAACAAAAAATTGTCTATAAAATTAATCAATAAATAATATGTAAATGGATCATTTGGATATGGCGAAATATGCTTATAAGTACAAAAATGTTGGCAAATGGGCCATATTATGGCTGCATCATCATCCATTCGAATCATGTGCCAGGCAAACAAAACAAAAAAGAATATATTGTATATAGAAAAAAACACAGCTGATTTTCATTCACATATCAAGCAATAAATACTAGTTAAATAGGTACATAGTAGTACTAATACATATTCAGAAGTTCCTAGTACATAAATGTGGGGGGAGAAAAAACAAAAAAACAAAAAAGAAAGAAAAATAATCGAATTCACTTTATTTCATTGCATTGTCTCCCTATCTCCCTGCCTCCCTGCAACCATCTAAACTTCAAAAAGACACAAAGAATAAATAAAGAAATGAAAAGCAAACGGAAAATACCCCAAAAAAGAACGCAGACTGACAAACTGGCAGAAAGAAGTTTTGTAACACATTTTTTTCCAAACAAACACACACACACACACACAAACACATAGAAGCGTGCATGAAATAGTTTCTGTTGTTGACCTTTATTTGCCAGACTTGTATGCATGTGTGCGCCTGCATATATATATGTACCATACATGTACATATATATGCCCATGTGTGTAAGCATATATAGAATAGAAATAAAAGCGTTTGTATGCGCATAGCAATAACGATAAAAATACAATATAATAAAATTATAATAGCATATAGAAAAATCACACATATATACAGCAGTAGCAGTAGCATCAACAGCGGCAGCACATAATGTTCGCATACTCACACACACATACACACAAAGTACTAAAGGCAGTTAGTTGTAATCTGCTGGTTTCTGCAACATGAAGTTTTGTTCATTTTTATTTCCGGTAGTGTGTGCTTTTTTTTTTGTTTTTTTTTTTTGCTTTTTGGTAGTGACAGATTCCTACTTACGAGACTATTAAATGTTTGTATGTGTGAATGTATGTATGTACATAAGAGACAACTGATTAAAAGAGAAAGTGTCATCACCATACCACCAAATCATTTCATTGAAGATTTGCTCCACTTCAACACACATGTATGTGAATTTATGCACACATACATATGTGCGCACCTGCATGCACCTAGTCATATGTCTATACAATTTGCATTATCAAAGAATTATTATGCACATTAATTTGAAATAATTAATACTCTCTTGTAAACAAACAGATAATAAGCACATGTGGTGTGTGTGTG
Organism: Megamerina dolium; assembly: GCA_963854835.1. Classification (NCBI taxonomy): domain Eukaryota; kingdom Metazoa; phylum Arthropoda; class Insecta; order Diptera; family Megamerinidae; genus Megamerina; species Megamerina dolium. The sequence goes on along the minus strand of OY978526.1, from coordinate 25,709,158 downwards.
TGTGGAAAAGCATGAATATATGCATATATGATGCACTTATGGACATGTGCAGCATATGTTGCACGTGCTTGCTGTAGCAATGTTTAATCTATTAACTAGTCGTAGCCGCCGCCGCCGCCGCTACCGCCGTCGCAAATGCATCATACGATTAATAGTTGAATGAAAATGAAAGAAGACCCATACACAGAAAACATTAATTCCAAATGAATGAGATACCAATTAATGCAAGCACATATTGCACACACACACAGACACACACACGCTCACACTCACTTAAAACACTTAGGCGGCGACACATCTTTGCGTTAATTAGTTCCAAGTGAAGAGAGTCAATCATTTTCATGCTGGTCTCTCTTTTGTTGCATTCAACAACAAAAACGAATTGGTGCTCTTCATACTTCATCATACTACATAAAGAGAGAGCGCATTACATTGGTATGTGTGTGTGTGTGTGTGTGTGTGTGTGTTCAAGTCATGCGCCAAGCATTCTATTGAGCTGTGTGTGAATTTCACCCCTCCCCAAGGATCAGATAAGAAGAGCGCAGAGAAGCAAAACCAAAAAAAAAAAAACACAAACAAAACGATTTGCTCTCGTGCCATTGTCTTGTTGTTTCGCACACATAAGGCGGAGCTTACCGTGTTGTAGGTGCTTTTGTATTCGGTTTGGCAAATTGTTCTAGTTTCCCTCCATGGTCGATGGATATCCTACAACAAAAGCGAGAACACGCGTGCAAAGAGAGTGGCATATGAATTGAACATGTTTTTAGGGATGTTCGGCGCGCAATTACGACTACCTCTTGTATGCAAATTTACAAATACACACACACATGCAAACAGAAAACAGGTAAACAAGTCATAAATTTTGTGCCAACAGAACACGTGACATGAGCGCGTTTTTCCCGACAGTATGCTTGTTGTTCATTCGTGATTTCGCGATGTGATGTGCGCCCCAAAAGTGACAGAAGTGTGGTGGGCATTAGGCAGAGCGCCAATTAGCATTCTCCGTTTTGCATCAAATATTGTCTTTGCCGCTTTGCTACTGCTGTTGATGCTGCTAGCGCTGCTGCTGAACCCTTGATGAATATGCAAATGAAGAGTGAGTGGACAACAACAGGAGTTACTCTGTTTATGTGCGTGTTTGTCTCTGTGTGTGTGTGTGTGTGTTTTGTACGCATTGTGCGTGCTTATGAACAACCAAGTCGCGAGGCATCGTTAAGATTGAATTTTAAAAACGCGAAACGTTTTTATTGGGTACGAGTAAAAGTTGGCACGTACACTCACATCTTCAGTAAAAGTCGTTTGGAAAAACAACCCCTGTACATAATATATCATAGGTACATGATTGGCTGTAACGAATAAGAATGCACTATTTTTGCGGCAGGGCGGGGGGAGGGGGGTCTCAGCGTAGAATAGCTTTTGTTGTTTTAAAATACCTTAAACGATCTTAATTAATGAGTGACATTGACAATTTCTTCCTCTTCTTCTTCTTCTTCTTGTGCTTTCAGAATCCAAACTGTTCGACAACGGCTTAAGGTTGGATATTTCCAGCTATCCGCATATGAACATTCGAATGAGCACCAAGGGCAAACGTCCCTTGCGAAGCCTAACGCCGAGCGATAAGATTCACGCAATCCAGCGCATTCATGATGGCGAATCAAAAGCTTCGGTAGCGCGCGACATTGGCGTCCCAGAGTCCACATTACGCGGATGGTGCAAAAATGAGGATAAACTACGTTTTATGTCTCGTCAATCGGTGTCCGATAAGATTGTGGCCGATGCCATGTCCGATGGCAAAACCGATGTAGGTGCTGGAATGCTTGGTGGTCCAACAGATAAACGACAAAAAATCGATACTTCGCTGCCATTGAATTTCTCGAATAAATTGAAATATGATGAGGCGATGTCGTATAAACGATCGCCATTGAATGGTCTAGATTATGCAACTAATAAAATATTGACCGATTTAAGTTTCAATGCGTTAACAGCTGCCGAATATCCGCCATTTAATGGTGGCGGCGCAGTCAAAAATAAAATGTTCGGAGCTGATGTATCACGTCAAACAGATCCTTCAATGGCAGCCATTAGTCCACTTTCTAGCCTAACACATTTGTCGGGAGTCACCGGTATGTCACAATCACAGCTGGGCATAAGCTTCAACGATTTCACAACGAATTTTCAATTGCTGGCACAACTAAATCCCGGTTTTGCTGCAATGTCTGACATCAATGGCTTAGCGGGCGCAGCGAACAGCATGCGCAACTCCAAGACCAAAATTCAGACACTGGCTCACAGTCCACACACCGAAAATGAAGATCGCCAACAGCAGGGTTTATCGGTAAAGAACTGGGCTAAACAGAAAACTCCATTAGCTCCGCTCTCGAATGATAACAACTATGGATTGAACTTGACACAAAGCGATGCGAAAAATAAAATAAAAGGCTCTAGTTCTTCCTTGGCTCCTTCCATAAGTGGCAGTCTGCAGACGTTACCCCCCATTCCCGAAAATCCGCTCATGTTCTGGTTAAAGTCGCAGCAAGCTATGCTCGAACTGAATAGCCTATATCCACCACCTCCTCCTCCGCTGTTAGATGAGACAAGCCCACCCATACGGTCGTCAACTCCACAACAGCTTAATCATCTGGAAAATATAGCGTCAATTGCAGCGACATCATTAACACCAGTATCTGCGCCGTCCGGCAGTTTGGATGATAAAAACATCGCCTGGCTTAATTGGTGTAAAGCTTTCGGCGCCAGCCTCAATTCAATGACACCATCCACAGCTGCAGCCACGTCAACAAATGCTTTGCTACAACCACCGGTTGCTTCCAATGCAATTGACCGTTCGGCCAGTTCCAATTCACTCGGCGAGAAAGCTCCATTTGAAAATATTTTGTACTCACATTTGACGAAAGAAACTTCCAGTCCATCCATTCACAACGATATGCGAAACAATGAAGCGATATTTAGCAACGATGTCAATGCCAAACCTGAGGACCTATCGGCCAAAGTGACAAAGGCATCGAGTCCGAACCCCAGCCCGTCGCACAGTCCATCGCTCAATCGCACCCGCAGTCCGTTCACAAATCCTCCACAAAGTCCACTATCGAATCGTTCACGAAGCCCGACCTTAAGTGGTAATGTCGAATTGAATTCCACATCCTATGATCGCAGCGCTGGTAGCATAGCCGACTGTAAGGACGTGCTCGATAATATTCTCTACAAAATTAACAATAATCCCAATATGCTCATTGGCAGTACAATTACGAAAGGCAGTCTCGAAGGCACCAGCGATTCCGATGCGAGTTGCAACAGTGACAATCCTAGTAATAATGATGATAACATAAGCAACAACAACAACAATAATAATAATAATTCAAATAAAACCGATGAAGAATGTTCCAAATGTATTGAGCCATGCGATGAGGAGGAAATCGAAGCAATCAAACATGGAGAAAAATTTCTCAAATGGCTGGAAAAATGCAGTAATCCTCGCGTTACTGCTGTGCATCTAATGCAGTTGAGATTCTTAATATCTGCCATCAAATCAAGCGGTGATTCAAAGGGCAGCACCAAAGATTGTGGCATAACCAGCTTGGCCAGCAGCCTGGATGCCGATATTGAGGAGGACATCTCTGAAGATGCTAGCCGAAATAGAGTAAGACGGCGCAAATAGGAACAACCTAAACTGGCACCATTAGAGCTAGTTCATTGTACGAGTACGAGTAAAAAGTCGAGAACTGAGCCATTTGGCATTTGCAACAGAAACAGCAAAGGTCTCCTATTGGAAAGTTGTATGCGAACAAACAATAGAAATGTTGAGTCTTTAGCGTTTCGTGAACAATTTCAACCTTCTCCGACTGCATGTCAATCGTCTGCGACATTTTTAAATTATCTTTTCTACCCACCATACGGGATGATAAATTCTGAACTTGTGGATGATCAAGATGACTGTCAAATTACCGGTGAATATCAGAAAGCCGACTGACTAATGCAAGGTGAAACAAATTGTTAAGTGTGTGGCAGTTATCTGAAAATTATATGCGTATACATACATATTTCAACTCTTTATTAATATTCTAGCGCTATTTATATAATACACATAAGTAAATATACAATATAAGTATATGTACAATTAATATATACACCTTGGAACTAACTAACTACATCCTACAACTGACGAAATATTCATACTATTTTTGTCTTGTAAACTTTAGTGTAAGTTTCTGTAATTTCTAAATCGATTACATAGCTCATTCGTGAATTTTCGTAATTATTTTAGGGTCAAGTAATTTAATCATATTTCTTTTTTTTCATAACAAATTTGCCTTTTAATTATCATTTATAAGGATGACGTAGCTCAGTCGTTCTGATCCGTAGGTCGTGAGTTCAATCCCCGACTGTGACAACTTTAATATCGAACAAGTTTTGCCTTTCGAACAGTGCCCACCTGTGGGCAAGCAATTATTGACAATTCTTCCGGTAGTAACACTTTGCCAATGAAAGCTTCTTAACGAGCTACGTGACAAAAGCTCAGAAAAAGCAATCTCTGCCATTCGGAACCGGCTAATATAAGTAGGTCCCTTCTAATACTGTCCAAAAATTTAACACACACACAACAGTACTGAGAGAGAAGTCCTGTGGTATCACAAAGGGCCTTTCTGGCGTGTGTCTTCTCTGAGGACAGCCACAATAGCTTAACTTCACCTAAACTATCATTTAGAGTAAAATGTATCGCGAATATTGGGGTTTGTGTTTTTGCTTTCACCACTTTTTGCACTTATATTGCACTTTCTTCGACCAGAATTCGCAAGATTATATGTTCTTTTAATGTACAGAGTTTCGTTTTAGAAAGATGGGACATCTAACATCAAAACGATAATTTTTCTTCTAAATACTTAAAAAGTCCTACATGTGTGGACACATATTTTTACACGAAAAAAAAAAAAATCAAAAATTCCTTATACTTTGAGGGACTTGCTCGGTTCGTTCATGGAAAAGGCCTTCTATTTTTTTTAATTATAAGATTCTTGATGAAAAATGTAAAAACATTAAATACGTGAACAGTGACCTTTCTACAGTACTTTTGATTAGTTATAAAACTCTCGCTTAACCTACATAAAATAGGTACGAGCAAATTTTTTTTGTATTATCAATTTTTTTTTTGGTAATTATTTTCAATATAAAAAATAAAGATTTTTGGTGCTCTTACATTACTGATTATGTCTATTTTAAGTGTATATAAAGAATAGTTGTTATTTTTTCGTTTTAATTTGATTATTTGAATAAATAAAATTTTTTTAATAGAGACATAGGGTTGTTGTTGTTGCTGTTGTAACAGATTATGGTTTCATATTCACGAAATAAGGTATTTAGGATCTTTGCTATATTATTAATCAAAATTCTAATTAATTATTTGATTAATAGAGACTATTGTACAATACAAATTATTCGAATATACAGAATTAATAAACAAAAAATATTCACTTTTGGCTTTTCATTTTTTTTGAAATTTTCTTTTGATATAAAAAACTTCAAGCACACTCTTATAGTCGTAGTTATTAAAAACTAGTTGTCTATTTCATGGGAATAAAATCAATTCGAATAATCTTATTGTGATTAATAAAAATTCTTATTAATCGAACAATTTAAATTTGATTAATAAAACTTATTATTTGATTAATCAAAATTATAATTAATGGAATAATTTCTTTATCGGATTCTTTGATTTAGGTGTTCTTGCGGTCCTTTGGGTTTTTTTTATGTTTTTTTTTTTTTTTTTTTTTTTTGAGTACCAGAAGTCGAAGGTTGAGGTTCAGGTAGACCTTTCATTGTAGCCGGTTAATCTGGCCTGTCTGGCTTAATTTGTTGTTGCTTTTATACTTTCTAGCCAACTAGAAATTTAGTTATTATAAATTGAATACAAAAACCTATATAATTTACTTATTACAAATATTATTCTACGCTTAGTGACACAATTCTATGCCCAATTTTTTCACATAATAAAAATAAAAATACTTTCATATGCCAGGTTGTCCCACAATATTTAATTTTATATTTTCAATACTGACTGGTCCTATATATCATTATGAGATCAATAAATGCTTTGGAGCATCTTGGATCTTAACTAAACCAAGGCATACCGAAAAAATCTCCTTACAGTCGGCTGGGGCCGACCAAATTATACCCTGCATATGTAGAGATATATATAAAAAGTTTGCTCGTATATCCATCCTTTTCTTCCACTACTTGGTATAGGACCTACATTAAGAAGCAGGCGTACCTCACTAATTTTGGAGGATCAATTTTTGCCTATAATACTAAACTACATAGGTTGCAATGGGTTGACCTAGGCGTATTAATTAGTAAGTTATGGGTGTTTTAATGTTTGAGATAAATCGAGAGACTTTATACGGAAGATATATAAAAAGTGGGCGTGACGTATCTCTTTCTGGTATATCTAATTAATTTTTCAATATCAATCCACACCTTAAATTTGGTTGTCCTGCGCTAAATGGTTTGTAAGTTATGGAGCTTAAAAGTTTTAGTCTAATTCCCTCGACTTTGTATGGGAGACCTATGAAGGAGTGGGAGTGGTACACTGATTTTCTGCCAGATTATTTCCGACTACGATATTAATCTAAGTGTCAATTATGGTTATTTTAGGCAGGAGATTGCCGAAGTTACAGCTGTTTCAATTTAAAATTTGTATGGGGGCTACGGTAAACAGTGGGCGTGGTGCGCCCATTTTCTGTGAGCCTAGTTGCTCGTACAATACTAATCCATACCTTAAATCTCGTTGTCCTACGCTAAATGGTTTGTAAGTTATGAAGCTTAAAAGTTTCAGTTTAATTCCCTTGACTTTGTATGGGAGACTCATGAAAAAATGGGCGTGGCACACTAATTTTCTGCCAGATTTTTGCCGACTACGATATTAATCTAATTGTCAATTATGGTTATTTTAGGCTTAAGTTTGCCGAAGTTACAGCTGTTTCAATTTAAAATTTGTATGGGGGCTACAATAAACAGTGGGCGTGGCGCGTCCATTTCAAGTGAGTGTAGTTGCTCGTATAATACTATTCCATACCTTAAATCTCGTTGTCCTACGCTAAATGGTTTGTAAGTTATGCAGCTTAAAAGTTTTAGTTTAATTCCCTTGACTTTGTATGGGAGACTCATGAAGGAGTGGGCGTGGCACACTGATTTTCTGCCAGATTTTTGCCGACTACGATATTAATCTAAGTGTCAATTATGGTTATTTTAGGCAGAAGATTGCAGAAGTTACAGCTGTTTCAATTTAAAATTTGTATGGGGACTACAATAAACAGTGGGCGTGGCACACCCATTTCAAGTGAGTCTAGTTGCTCATACAATACTATTCCATACCTTAAATCTCGTTATTCTACGCTGAATAGTTTGCAAGTTATAACCGGTAACATTTTTTTTAATTTCCGCAACTTTGTATGGGAGACCCAAAAAGCAGTAGGCGTGGCACACTGATTTTCTGCCATATTATTTCCGACTACCATGTTAATCTCAGCGTCAATTATGGTTATTCTGGACAGAAGATTGTAGAAGTTACAGCTGTTTCAATTTAAAAGAAGTACAGACACTTTGTATGAGAGCTACGCTAAAAAGTAGGCGTGGCTCAACCACTTTTGGCGAGGTTATATAGTAGTATAATATAAGTCTATGTGCCAAATATTGTTGTCCCAAGTCGTATATTATGTGAGTTATAGCAAGTTAAAGATTTTGAAAATTTCGAGGTTAGTCGCTTTGAATGCTTGGTGTGGGCGTGGTTATTGACCGATCATGCCCAATATCAATCCCCTCCGTACCCTTGGATCATAGGTTACTTGTGCCAAATTTCGTCGAAATAGCTCAATATTTACTCAAGTTATCGTGCGAACCAGCCAGGTGACAGACAGACGGACGGACGGACGGACATCGTTAAATCGAAAATTTAATCGACGCTGATCACGAATATACATATATCTATGTCTATATCTCCGGAGATTCCTTCAAGTGGACACAAACATCTGACCGAAATGAATATATCATGCATATTGCATTATGCAGGGTATAAAAATTCCATTCTTAATAATTTTTTCACAATACATTATTTTCTTCTTGATTTATATAATATTTAATGTCTAAAACTGTTCTGTTCCCGTACATTTCGAATTAGAATTCAATTGCGAAGGTCTACAGCAGACCGAAATTTAATCCAATATTGTGTTTGTTTTTCACACGCGACAGCAATTAAAACAGCCATTTTATTTTTTGACAAAGCCAAAACGAACAACCGTACTAGTTGGACAACTTAAGAAAATGATATTGTCCAATTCAGGGACATTTTGTACCAATTCGTTAACTGTTGTAGCCAGAGTTGTCTGTACTCTACCGTAACTCACACGCGACTGTTGACAAACTTGAATATCAAAAATATATCTTAGTCCCCGTTTAGACACGAAGAAATGAAAAACATTTTGTTTGGAAGCGGCACGGGAAAGTGCTTGTCGTAATGTCGAACATGAAGAAAATATACAAACGAATTCACATGTAGCCGAGAAACATTTTTGCAGGTGTAACCACGAACGAAACATCAACAGAGAATCGAAAATGTTTCTCATGCAAATGACTTCTTGTCTAAATGGGGACTCACTATTTAGGATTGCACACAAGATATAGCGCTGTCAAAAAATCGGGCCATCATTGTTTCTGATTGTGATTGATGCCATCTATTGAAAATGGTGCTATAAACGAATTTTTAAACCCCAAAAGATACTTTTTAATTTTGAATTAAAAAAAAAAAAAGGTTTGGCACCAATTGTCGCCGACAGCAGTGGTGCCAGAGCTGCCAGAGGAGGAAAAGTCAGAATGAGCAAGAATAAAAAGCCGTTTCTTTTAAATCGTTTTTGAGAATAATATCATACACATAAACAACATAAAACAAATTTCTGAAGTTATCGTTAATCTGGTCGTTTGTGATCTGGATTTCTCCAATAAAAAATATATTTCCTACAGCTATTATAACTGAAACTATTTTGAAGCGTATTTAAAAGTAGAAAATTAAATCTGTTTAGTCTTCATTTTGTATTGGAATCAGATTTGATAGCTTAGAAATGCATTTATAGAAGTCGGTTATGACTCAATCGCAAAATCAGTGACTTGACAATTTCTTGCAATTTTTTATAAATAAATGTACCTATTAAATCTGAAGATACCTTTGCCTGAAAGACGCTGAAATATCTCAGCATATTCTTGTGAATGCCCATTTTTAGCTCACACTAAAAGAACAATTCTCAGTATGGTCTTCTTCAGTCTATCTAATATCACGTTTGCTTCAACAAAAGATGCCTTAGCTCTTATTATAATAGCTAATACTAGTTTGCTTCAATTTTAGCACAAAATATGAAATTAAATATTAAAACATTTTCCTTATGTTTTGTGCTACATATTGGCTGCAAAAGAAATATGAAATGTTTAACCACTTCCGAAATATGACATATGATCACTGGAAAAATGCCATATTTTTAGATATTTGAACCCAAAACACAATTATCATGAGTTTTTCTAACAGTGAAATGATCCGGCGGAAGTTTTAATTTGTCTCTCAATTATTGGAGGGAAATATGGAGAAATTCTCAAACACAAACATATGATGAATTGAATAATTAGAGCACAATATCGCAAGAACGGATGGTTTCTGGTTTCTGAGAATGTTTGCCATTTGTGTTCGTTTTAGGAATACTATTGGCATATATGCGCTACTCACAAAATCCTGTAGATTTGCTTAATTTTGCCTCATTATTGCATTATGTTCTTCTTTTGGATCACCCTAAAACAGCCAAAAAACAGCCGTGCGAAAAAATGTTGTGCTCATCGAAGCCGTTCCAAAAATATAAAATTTCTTCAAATTGAATATCAATCGTCAAAATTATGAGTTACGTTAATCATTTTGGTTGTTTGCAGATAGAAATTTAACTCTCCAAAATATTTGACAAGATATGTGCGCTTTATCGTTCCAATTATGGAACAAACACCTTTTCTGCTGATCGCTTCTTGACGAGTTATCTGAAGTGCTTGGCCAAACCACTAGCAGCTCATAATGCACTGTTCCTTTCCAGTCCAACCAAACAATCAGCATTACCTTCTTTGGCATCAATCCTGGATTCAACACATTTTGCGAAGCTTCGCCATATTTCTTCCATGTGTTTTTTCACACATTATTGTTGTGAGTGATCCATTTTTCGTCGCCTGTAACTATTCGTTTTAAAAATTGTTCAATTTCGTTCCACTTTAGCAGCGTTTCGGAAATTCGGTCCATTCCGTTTAGCTCTCAAGCAATGTCCACTCTCTTCCTTAATTTCATTAACTTTTTTGGTGTGCATTGCATTCTTTCCTTATGGAAAACCAAAAAGGGCCTATCTTCAAAACAAACAAAAAATATATACATGTATAAGATAAAACTAAAAATTCGAAGCTAACGAACAAAAAAATAGTCTAAACTGACAACACACTACATACACTACTACATACATTATTATTAGAAATTAATATATGGCACAATACTCGTATATGGTGTGTACCTTATATATTTGCAATGCAATTTCTTTAATAAATTAAATAGTTTTGTATTTTAGCTTATTATAAATTATAAATGTTTCCATTGAAGTACAAATCTCAAAGATGGTAAATAAGAGAGCGACACTTAAAATTTTAATGAATTTTTTCAGTTACTTAGTCGATGTTTACATCTTATTTTCTAATTTATTCGATATATATTCACAAATGTTAAATTAATGAAAAAAATGTTTCATCAATCAAAATTCTGATTATTTGATTAATCAAAGATTTTTTCAATAACATAATTTTGATAAATTACAATTAAAATGATCAATTAATACAATAATAATTAATTATTAATCATAATAGAATTATTATTCCAATATAATGTGCATTGCAAAGTTATGACCATAAGAGTGCGTTTAAAATTTTAATTTTAAAAGAAAATTTTAAAAACAATATAAAAAGTCCCTTTTTGATTAAATTTAATTAATCGCACAACCATGTAAATAACAAATTTCTACTACTAATTCATACCCTAAGAATGCTAATACGAGTTGTAAGAAATTATTAGCAAAAATAATGCCGCAATGTTGTATACTAAAATTTGTTCCTATGTATAGGTGCCTATATATGATTGTATATTAATGCGATTCAAATTTTTTACACACAAATCGTACAGCAATTATGACAAATAAGTATTGCTATTCAGACAGAAATAGTGCACTTTACTTTTGGTATGAATAGCAATATGTACTCATTTGTCAAAATTGATTTTAGACTCATGGTTCTCTGAGCAAGTATACTTCTTTTCACTGGTAGTGTCTTGTTTTGATTTTCGAATTGTAATTTTAATTGTAACTCTTTGAGCTGACCTAATATAGATTATACATGTGTAGTTATGCGCTGATTGATTCAAAATTTCAATCTACTTTTTTTTTTAACATTATTTATCGTTTTTCAATACATATATGTAAAATATGTATATAAATATGACATCATATCCAAATTTCTAACTAACTAAACCAAATTTTTTAAATATTATGCTAGTACAGTAAATACTCATATATTTTACCTGTTATTATTACTATTATTATTATTTTTAATTATAATTCCAACTTAATAATTAGTAATAAATTAAATTAATAAATTATGTATAAAGATCTAAATATAAGTGTAAGAACAAGCCCAAATTCATAAATGTATGTAATATAAATGTATTTTTTTCTTTCTTCCTTTTAATTATTATAAATATAGGGTGGTATTATGAGTTGCGAATGAACCTTCACACGAATTTACCTGTTTTGTATTATGAGTAGCGAAGCGAAACAAATTACTCAAAATTCGCAAAAATAAATTCTAGGTATCATCAGTGATACAATAATTTTGCTTTGAAATATCAAAATTGTCAAATTGGGATGAGTACATTTGTCACGTGTGGGTGTCGTAGCTCAGTGGTTAGTGCGTTGACGTTCTGATCTTCAGGTCGTGGGTTCAATTCCCTGCTAAAGCATAAAATTCAAGTAATTGGCAATTCTTCTGGCAATAACAATTTGCTATGGCAAAGCTTCTAAAAGAACTCTGCGACAAAGCTCAGAAAAAGTGATGTCAGAAAGGTTCAGTACACTTTTTATGGTATGGCAACAGCAAATACAAGCGAATGTGTTCATTCGCCACTCATAATACCAATGTCCACAATTTTCGCTTGAGCATTTGCTTCACAACTTATAATACCATTCATAATATCCATGTATGTAAGTATTTAGATGGAAACGTAAAAATATTAGAAAAAGTTTTATTATTTATTAAAACTATACATAAATGTTATTAATTGCATTGACATACATACATTCATAATAAATACAATTCAAATACCTTATATATAATAATACAATATATTATAATCATCAATCTCGGACACTGCAAATGTCTCCTCATTGCTTAGTAGCTACCTCACGAAAAGACAATTTCTCGTACATCACAAGGATTACACAACAAATCCATTGGATATTCACGCTGGCGTTCCTCAAGGAAGCGTTTTGGGTCCCTTACTGTATCTCTTATACACTTCAGATATGCCCAACAATAACTATACATTCATATCGACCTTTGCTGATGATACGGCAATATTGTGCTCTCGCTCTAACCCCATAGAAGCTACTAAACTCCTGCAGACTCATGTCGATTCTCTCGAAATCTGGCTAGCAAAATGGCGTATAAAAGTCAATGAATCAAAGAGCGTACATGTAACCTTCACGCTAAGGCTAGATACATGTCCCCCACTTAAAATTAATGGCCAATCAGTTCCACAATGTTCCTCAACAAAGTACTTGGGTATTCACCTCGACAGAAGGCTGACATGGAAAAATCATATAGAGGCAAAGAAAACTCAGATCAAGCTTAAAATGAATCAGTTATGGTGGCTGTTACACAAAAGATCAAAGTTGAATCTTGAATACAAAGTGCTATTATATAAAGCAATCCTGAAACCAATCTGGACTTATGGTATTCAGTTTTGGGGCACCGCATCTCCCTCTAATATCGAAAAATTGCAGCGAATACAATCCAAGTGTCTGCGAATTATTGTAAACGCGCCTTGGTATATGAGGAACGTTAACATCCATCGAGATTTAAATGTATCCACAATTTCTGAGGAAGTTGCAATGTACTGCAGAAGCTACATTCAAAAATTACACAATCATCCGAATCCTCTTGCTAGGCAATTGTTGCTGAGCAAGGGGCATCGTCGATTAAAAAGAAAAGACACACTGAATATGCTGTAAAATTGCTACATCTCGCGACTCACCAAATTGTGATGGAACGTAGGGGATATCACATAGTTTTATTTAGTTTGTAAGATTTGAATACTTATTGTTAGTTTCTAAGTATTTAAGAAAGATTCAATAAAAAAAATAAGCTAACAAAAAAAAAAAAAAAAAAAAAAAAATTTGTCGAATTTAATATATATTTCTTAATTGGTTCTTTTCAGTGGTAACTATAAGGTCAGTGACAGTGACAACGATATATAATATTTAATAAAAATAAAAAAAATAAAAATAAATATGTGGCACTTAAAGCCCCAAAGGGCTCATTGGCCGAGCTTCTCTTCCATTACTGTTGTGCGTCTTAAATTTTGGACAGTATTAAAATGGACCTACTTATTTTAGCCGGTTCCGAACGGCAGAACACTTGTGACATCACAGCTTTGTCACAGAGTTCTTTTTAGAAGCTTTTTCATGGCAAGTTGTTACTTTCGGAAGAATTGCCAATTGCTTGCCGATAGGTGGGTACCGTTCGAAAGAAAAATCTTTTCGATATTAAATTTGTTATGCATCAGCCGGGTATTGAACCACGACCTACAGATCAGAAGGCGAACACACTAACCACTGAGCTACGGCACCCATAATATTTAATACTAATATTTAAAATGTTTAACTACCACATATACGTTTATGTATACACTTGACCCAGCAACTTCGTATATACTCGCATAATATTTCATATATTTACGGATTTTGGGAAACTAAAATATTTGTTTTATTCCCTCGATCGTCTCGTTTACTGCAAATTTTTCCATGTCATTTATCAAGTTTTCATCTTGAAGCTGCATCGTGAGGAACCCGTCATCGTCTTAGAATTGACTTTCATAACGGAACTTGTCAACGTATTCTAATCGTCTTTTCCTACACGGTGTATCATTTGGAAATCGTACTCAATCGTCTTCCAACGAGCAATTTTCGACTTCAACTCTTTCTTGATTTTCACTTTGGTGACTGAGGCCCAATCTAACAAACACATTCCAGAACCTCGACGCCCTCAAGCACCGCTAGTTTGTAACTGTGATAACGACTTTCTGCGTCATTAGAGTGGCGACTGTAATAGCAAACTGGCTGCCAAGATTTTCCGTCCGTGATTTGTAATAGTACGCCTGCTAGGTCAATACTGCTTGTGTGGGCATGTACTTCGTGTTACGCTGTCCAATCGCACATGTGGAATCGTACAATGCCAGCACCGGCATGGTGCTTACATGTGAATAAGTCGGAGAACGTTATTGATGGCAATTTCTCCTGGCACTCAAGCAAATGATGCCCTTTGTACCAAGGCTTGTTGCTTAATATTTCAATTAGTTTGTCGAAAACGAAATATTTGGGAACATAAACCTAAAAATCATGTTACTTCAGTAACATTACTCGACTGCTTGAAGTTGGAATAACTCGTGACGGCAACGATTGTTGCACTCGCGACGCTGTTGCACTCGTTTCTTTTTGTATTTCGCTAACACGTTGTATTATTAACAGTTATTTCGCTTTCACTCCCAAGTTTTATGGTATGTTCTTCCAATCTTTCTGTCAACTTATTTCGTTTACCCGAAAATGGAAGACCATATTCACTACACAATTAACGCAAATCGTCCAATTCTAAACCGCGCACACTCATTGTTCTTTTTTTTTCCTGAACACCCATGCACTTCCTATTAACGTAAGTAATATTAAAATCAAATAGCGCTCGTCTATACTCTTGACAGTGTGTATGTGGAAACCATATGCTGTTACAACAACATCGGTCGTTACGCGCAAATGACACCGAATTTTCATGTTGCCTAAAAGAGGTTGTTACAACAGAACGATCGGTGGGAGGTAGCTGAGGCTGTAGGTACCTCAACTGAGTGGGTATATAACATTTTACATGAATATTTGAACATGGAAAAACTATAAGCAAGATAAGTGCCGCGTTTATTCACAATTGACAACTAACGCAATCATGTGACCACTTCAAATGAGGGTTTGGCAATGTTCAAGCGCAATCGCAGAGTTTTTGCACTGTTTCGTAACAACACATCAGAGACCAGGAACGATAAAAGTAGTAAATGTTTGGAGGTGAACCAGAGATGGCAAAGGTGAGTCAGTAGACCAACAAGGTCCTAATGAGTTTTCTTTGGGATGCCCACGAACAACTACCATTTAGAAGAAATAAAAAAATTGGAAACATTTTCACATGAAAATGTTCTAGAACCGCTGGTTCGTTCGCTTAGAACTAGTTTCTCTTAGAGGTACGCTCCTTTTGCACGGAGGAATGTAAATGTGATTTTAATCTCCAAATAAAGTCATAGGCTATTAGATTTTACCAAATTCAGGCCTTCAAGCCTAGCATTTTTAGGCACTTTATTCTAAAAACAATGGAAAAGTTGCTTGCAACAACTCTCTTGCATAGTACACATTTTACCTACTCTATAGGTTAATCAACAGCGGCCGCTATATAGCAAAATTTTTGCCAAATTGAAAAACATTAATAAAAAGATATTAAAGGCGATTTTGACAATAAGAGATATGACCCGATCCCTAGAGCCCTGAGTTATAACGGCTTAAACTTTGGAACGGCAACATGAGTAGGTTCTATGGTTAAAGAGCAAAATATTACAGCTAGCCTTCAGTAAGCATAAGGGTCATTAAATGATCTCCACATGAGGCGTTCTATCTTTATTGCTTTGATCTTTAGTTGCCCAAATCAAACTATGTGAGCATACCTACGATGCCATTGGCTACGCTGATGATTAAATCGCCAATATATTTGCCAAATACGTCTCAATACTTACTAAGATTATCAACAAGACAATCCTTGTACTATTTACCAATAGGTAGCACATCGACTTAGGACCGATTAGACTCCAAGGGGGCTTAGTGCAATATTCAGATGAAGTAAAATATCTGGGTGTAACACTGGATAAAAACTTAACTGGAATTCCCACTTAAACAAGATGACCACGAAAACTCTCCTGTGGTGGCGGAAAATTTTTCAAAACATGGCCATTTAAAATACAACAAACTACAACGGCACTACAAATACAATATCCTAATTATTTTTTATAGTACCAACCTTAAAACGATACCTGGGAAACTGGGAAAATTTCATGATATTCGTACAATGACTTGCCTATTTATAGTACCTTAAGTGATGCTAGTTTTATAATTTTTTAAAAAATAGAAAAAAAAAGAAGTGAATTTCGTGTGTTTGCTTTGCTTTTTAATGGGAAAAAATACCGCTCCAGCTCAGCAAAGACTTGAAAAGTGTTATGCGGATTCTACCCCATCGAGAACACCATTTGTCGGTTGTTTGCTGATTTCAAATGTGGTCGTGCAAACACAAATGGCGCTGAACGATCAGATCCTCCAAATGAGGCTGTTATAGCAGAAACCATTGAAAAGGCAATACAAATCGTGATGGAAAATAGAAAAGTGTAATGTCGTGAGATAGCTGACATCCTAAAGATATCAGCTGGTGCCGTACACACCATCATTCATAAAGCTATGAAATACCAAATGCAATACCAATTATTATATAGCGTTATTGGAGTGGTTGAAAAACGAAATCACAGTAAAATGGCCTCAAATGCAAAAGAAAAGTTATTTTTCATCAAGACAACGCTCCGTGTCACAAGTGTGACCAAAATACACAAATTACAATTCGAATTGTTGCCGCACCCACCATATTACCAGCGACTACTGGCTATTCGTAGACTTGAAAAAACGCTCTAGGTAAAAAGATTTGGCTCAAATGAAGAAGTAATCGCTGAAACAAATTTACTTAGTCCCGGGACTTATTAAACGATGTTTTAAAGCGAAATATATTAAAAAATGTTACTTATGAAATAGTGTTGATTGTCTTTTGTTACCGAAGTAGAACTCATAAGTACATAGTAGGAAGATCATACTGATATACATAATGTACTTATGTATGTACATAGTACCTTATAGATATCGCATGTATTTATCAATCCTAGTAATAAAAATGGGAATATTATCTCAAGAATTAGGAACGGTTTTGTTTTGAGAATTTCTTAGTGCAAATCGATTACACACTACTATTTTATTCTTATAACTCAAAAAGCACGAAAGAGATTGCAGAATTTATAGAATTTTAGAGATTAACATGCACGAGTTGGTGAGAATTTATCCTCCATGTGAAACAAATGGGTTAAATTCC
The DNA here is from genome assembly GCA_963854835.1 of Megamerina dolium. Taxonomy (NCBI): domain Eukaryota; kingdom Metazoa; phylum Arthropoda; class Insecta; order Diptera; family Megamerinidae; genus Megamerina; species Megamerina dolium. The sequence goes on along the minus strand of OY978526.1, from coordinate 25,691,611 downwards.
TTCGAAAATATTTTATTGTTTGAAAGGTAAGCGATTTCATGGACGGGTTGTGCTGTGCAAAAACGGAGTTTTCCCCTAATTCACAGATTTAACTTTCATGTCCATCATAAATGATATCTCTGTTGAATTTCACGTGCTAGCTCTATTTTGATTATTAATATTAGCTTAAAAGGTATACAAAAATATACAAGATATCGCAATATATTTAGCATTTTTGCTAAATTAATAAAAATGGATACTCAACATTAATCAAGTCAATTAAATTTAAAGAAACTCCCATTTCTTGTATGTATTCTCACGTTCACAAATATCATTTGTGAACTTTTAAAGAAACACGATGATACGAAAAATGCTTTTTGTATGATGAGGTACATGTAATTTTTATCCGATTTAGCCCCTTTTTAAATTCAATTGAATTGAAGAATCACTTGAATAATTCTATCCCTTTTAAATTTGTATAAAAGTAAACACACTAACTTACCAATTGCACTAGAAACTCTAATGGTTCAAAAACAATAAAATCGGCAACAAATCTAGCACATCCCTCAACATTTCCAATTAATGGTATATGCAAAAAGGCGGTCGGGCGTATTGTAGTGCATACAAATTTCTGAAATGAAAACATGTAATTACGATGTGAAAAGAAAAATTGCCTACAGACAATATGAAAATACAAATTACCTGAACATCACACTCATTGGGTAATGCCAATACCAGAGGACGACGGTTTGGGAAGTTAATGAAGAATTGCTTTCGAAAATTCTCAGCATATAACAATAGTAGACGCTCTTTTGAGGATAGAGTATAATAGCTTTCCGGATAACATTCAGGTGTATCAGCAAATCGATCAGCAGTTTCAGGAAATGAGAGATCAATGCGACCTTCTACACCATCGTGTTCGACATACATAGAGTAATCCAATCCATCTTCTTCCTCCTCCTCCCCCATTTCTTCTTCTTCTTCCAGATTATCATAATATCTTTCCTGCTCCTCAATTGCGGCAAGCTCAGCTTGATATTGCTTCTGTGACAATTCGATTTCCTTCAATTGCGCTGCATGTTTATTTGGATCTATTCTAACAACTGAATCGCGAGTGGGTTTACGTTTTGGTGGCATATTGTTTGCTCGTTCTTTCTTTGTACAATATTTGTAGAAAATATATATACAACAACACCAACGATGATATGCCTATTAGAAATGAAGGTCTCACTAGAGAATTGCTGCTAGAAAAGTCATTGCTTTATTTCTTTCGACATTTCGGCAATGAAACCCATCGTACAAAAATAAATAATTTCTATTATTTCTTACTTTTGGTTACCATGGTATAATTTTGGAGCAATTTAAATTCCATAAGGTAGAGCAATTGAACAAGTTTTCTCGATTTATAATGTTAGAAATTATTGCATTTATTGTTTTCTTCTTTGCCACTTCTTTTCTTTCGTATATCTTTGTTGTTATGGTTTTGTTTGCTTCGTCTTCTTCAATCGTGAGAACTCTCTCTTATTGCTCTACCTCTCTGTTTGTTGTTGTTGTTGTTTTGTTTATTTCTTCTTCTTCATTCGTGCACATCCTCTCTTATTATAAATCATTATTCATAGTCATAGGAGTCATCACTTTTAACACTCACTAATTGGTCCTCAGTGTATTTGACAGAATTATCTGTGTAACTGACGTCACACTAGTTGCTTTATTTACGCCAGGATTTTACGGTATTTTTACTCTACGAAAGCTTTCATTTTGTATTGAAAGCAACAGCAAATCATGATCGTGACTCTCTATACAACATCGGCCTTATCATTGACAAATCAAAGTCAAGAGAAAGCTTTTTCAATTGCTCTACCTGATATTCTAATATTACGATTGGTTACTGTGGTCCCTCAGGGCACGAAGTAAGTAAAATGGTCACATTGAAATAAATAAAAACAAACAATTTATATTATTTACTATCGGTTGCTATGATACACAGTAGATTGACTTTTATATGTCATTGCACGTGCATGTTGCATATGCAACGCTAGGATGCTTTTCGCTGATTGGTTAATTATAATTAAGAATTTCAAAATTCATGTCTACTTCATGTTTGCTCTGACCCCTGGTGCCCCCTAGGTTAAACGTACAATTATTTATCAATGGCACAAACCACAATTCATAACTTAACGAAAGAGAATAAAATAGACATTTCGTTAAAACAGTATAGCTCTGTAGCAAAAATGTACTACGTTCATAAATCAAGAAAAGCTTGTCAAAAAATATATGTTTGTACATATGTACATCAAGACGGGTCTGATTTTAAAACAGTCTAGATCATCGAAAATTATTATATTAAAATTATTTCAAGCATTTCTTCTGAAAGAAACAAAAACAAATGTCAGATTTCGAATATTTTTCAACACAGATTTGGTGAAACAAGTTCAAAATAGTATACATATGAGGAAAAGAAAAAAATGTGTGCATGATAAACCAAAAAGCTGTTTTTGGCGACACCAATATAAAAGTCAAATTTAAAATTTCCGATGGAGATAAGTGCTCCCAAACTACGCCTAAAGTGCTCAAATTTGTGATAAATCCACAGTAATTGTTCCTCCCCAATATTTCCTTCCATGCAAAATCGACGTATATAAGTATGCTTGAAAATTGTTCAATACCCCCAATTTACGCAGAAATAGCTGCTAGTGCGGTAGAATATAGACCGGCCTTAAAATTTTCCTCTGCAAGATTTGCTGAGCTGAGCAAAATTGTAAAAATTGTTGTACTATACAATTAGACCCACCTTAATGCAAATACCACATTTTTAAATAACATAAAATAGAAAGCAAAACAATGATTATTGCAGATGCTTAAGAAAACAGAAAGAAAGAAAACAAATAACGTTAACACATATGTATGTATGTATATAACATATGTAAATCGGTATGTCAGTATGGTGAATATTTTTCAATCGGATGGAACTAAATTTTAGCATTGTCTTGTTATTTTAATAACACAAAAGATTTCGACTATAATATTAGTGTAATATTTAAATTAAGACGAGATATTAATATTTTAGAATTCAAAATGGAAGAAGCTATTAAAGAATTAAAGGCAAACGATATGAAAAATAATCAAAATATACAAAAGCAATGTCTTGTGGGGAAAGTAGAAGTAGACAACACGGTTAAAATGTAAGTTGAATAATATTAAACCATGGGAAAACAAAAGACTTACACAACAAACTCGAACGATATTTGACAAAAATGCAATTGAAAATTAATGACTTTCATTTAGAAATTGGTGGTTGGCTTTTGGTGCTGTGCTCTTCTTAACAGTGACTACTCGTTACTATAAAGTCACTGAACCAGATCATGTATGGTATGTCTTATTGCAATGCACTTTAACCATTGTTGATATGAATATGTACGTCTTTTAATTTTATTCCACTACTGCTGCTGTAGTTGGGATGAAACACATTTTGGTAAAATGGGAAGCTGGTATATTAACCGAACATTCTTCTTTGATGTACATCCTCCTTTAGGAAAAGTAAGTAAATGACTTGTTTACACTGCAGTTAGGCTCAACAAATTTAATTTACTGAGTATGACATGGGCTTTGTACATAAGAGCCTGTTTTCTTGGTTTTCATGTGGATTTTTAATTACTTTACATAATTGTAATTGCCATCTTTTCTTATCTTACGTTCTATACTCATTTATAGATGTTGATTGGACTTTCTGGTTATTTGACAGGATACAATGGTACATATCCTTTTGAGAAACCCGGCGATAAGTACAATGGTACAAGATATGAAGGCATGCGCTATGTAAGTTCGACTGTGATGGATTTTTATCTTTTTTAACCCATTAAAATTATTCAATACTTAATCTCCAGTTTTGCACTACATTGGGTGCTCTAATCATGCCTATGGCTTTTGATACCGTATTTGAGTGGACAGGTTCTAATGAAGCAGCCTTAATATCAGCTGCCTACTTAATATTCGGTAAAATAGTAATTTTTATATTTATAAGTAAAAGAATTTCCTAAAATAATTTTTTTTTCTAGATGTTGGACTACTAACACTTAATCAATATATACTGTTGGATCCAGTGCTGCTCTTCTTCTTGGTAGCCTCCGTATGGGGCATGGTAAAAGTATCAAAAGCTACAGCTCAAAATGCATCTTATACAACACGATGGTGGTTGTGGCTCTTTTTTACGGGTACAATGATTTCTTGCACTGCTAGTGTTAAGTTCGTTGGTCTATTTGTGGTATTATTAGTAGGCTTACATACGGCTAATGAACTTTGGATTATATTGGGTAATCTACAAGAGTCAATTGTAAGAGGATTTCAAAATTCCAAATTTGTCAATTTGTCAATATTAACATTTTCTTTTGCATCTTATTTATTGCAGTTTGAAACATTTAAGCAAATCTTTGCGCGTGCATTAATGTTAATACTATGGCCGATCATATTATATATGATCATTTTCTATATTCATTTATCGGTACTAAATCGTACCGGACTTGGAGATGGATTTTACAGTTCATCGTTTCAATCACGCTTGATTGGAAATTCATTGTACAATGCAACGATGCCGCGTGATGTGGCTTACGGTTCGACTATAACTCTTAAAAATCATAAAACTGGAGGAGGTTACTTACATTCGCATACTCATCTTTATCCAGCTGGTGTTGGCGCTAAACAACAACAAGTACGTGTAGATTATGTTAAAAAATCACTACTCATTTGCAAAAGATCAATGCACCAACCAATTGAGCTGTGGCATACATACATAATTATGTATACTTAACACAGTCAAGATTAACATTTCGTTGCATTCGAATGCGGATCTCGTTTGATTCAATCCGGTCTTACTTTTTCGCAACCCACATAAATTGATGATGACAAAAAAAATTAATGAGGATTGCTCATACGTTTTATGTCTTTAGAGGTGATTCTCACTATTTTTATGAATGCTTCAACTTTTATCACATTTTTGGGAGGTTTCATCCCTACGCGACATAAACAAGTTAAAGCAACCCCGGATTCTTATTCAAATGCCATAAATACTCTTAGAAATAGATAACTTTTCTACTGAGAAGTTTTACCAGCAACGTGAATCCTCTTCAGACAGAAAATGACTTTTGTCTTGGACAAATATTTAAAATGTCTTTTCTAAAAATTGTCTAACTTTTGATCAAATTTTAAAGAGCTGACGCTTTTCACTATATTTTAAATAGCATTGAAATTTATATGAAAAGAAACAATGTTGCCGGAATATTTTGGACACATGTTGCGATCACTTCAGTAAATTTTTGCAGTGAAAATCCCATTAAATTTAACATATTTCTCACAGCAATAACTTTTATAGCATATAAAAAAAATGTATGAATATATGGCACTTTCCAGTAGGACTCTTTCCAGTAATTTTGTGCGTGTTAAATTTTGGACAGCATTAGAAGGGACCTATTTATATTAGCCGGTTCCGAATGGCAGAACTTCTGTGACATCACTTTTTCTAAGCTTCGTCACAGAGTTGTTTTAGAAACTTTTCCATGGCAAATTGTTACTGCCGGAAGAATTGCTAATTGCTTGCCAAAAGATGGAAGGCGTTCGAAAGAAAAATTTTATCGATGTAAAAGTTGCACTTCAATCGAGGATTGAACCCAGGACCTACAGCTCAAAATGCCAACACGCTAACCACTGAGCTGCGGTATCCATTTTTGATACACTTTACTAAAAAAATTTTTTTTTAAATATACTCTAAATACAGGTGACAACGTATACACATAAGGACGATAACAACAAATGGTTGATAAAACCTTACAATGTTAGCGGTTATAAAAAAGTAAAATTGGTCACGCATGGAGATTTGATACGTTTAGAACATATTAGTACACGTAGAAATTTACATGCGCACGCCGAGCCAGCTCCCATAACAAAGCGACATTTTCAAGTTACAGGATACGGCGAGGTACTATATTACATGGATACACAAAAATAAATGAGGAGTACTTACATAATATTAAATTATTATTTAAGGATGGCATTGGAGATGCAAATGATGTTTGGCGCTTACTAATAGTAGGTGGAAGTCCAAACGATACAGTCCGAACGGTGACGACAAGATTCAAATTAGTACATTTCTTACAAAATTGTGTACTAACAACAACTGGAAAGCAGTTACCGAAATGGGGTTTCGAACAGCAAGAAGTTTCATGTAATATAAATCTACGAGATAAACTTGCTCAATGGAATGTGGAAGATAACAAGCACAAGAAATGTAGGCAAGCATATTATTAGCAACTGATCGATTGAATTAAACGTATGAATGACATATTTTGATTACTCTACTTAGTACCCAATGTTAGTTATAGCATGTATGCGCCAGGTTTTTTAGCCAGATTCTTTGAATCCCATGCTGTAATGTTTCAAGGGAATGCGGGTCTTAAACCAAAGGATGGTGAAGTTACTAGCCGACCATGGCAATGGCCTATTAACTACAGAGTAAGCGTAAAACAAACTGAATATATCATACTGTTTTGAAATCTATTTCAAATCCTTTACATATTTAATGATTTTATTAAAAAATTTAATTCTTATGTTTTTATTGTTTAATTTCGTTTCTGATTTACTTTATCTACAACATTTATAATTTTACTCAACACTTTTATTTCAACCGTAGGGACAGTTCTTTTCCGGAAGCGCTTATCGTATTTACTTATTGGGAAATCCAATAATCTGGTGGAGTAATTTAGTATTTCTATTACTTTTCCTAGTAATATTTTTTGTTACCACTGTGAAGGAACGTCGTCAGACCGCAAAACAGCTACTTTACATACAACTTCACCAAAACCAAAAACGACTAAATGACATTAGTGGTGAGAGTGATGCACTTGAATATCTTTTACACAAATGCATCGAATGTGAACAAAATGCAAAGAATGGTAAAAGAGAATTTGTTTTTTTTTTAATTTACATATCAAATAAGTATATGAATTATTATTTATTCAAACTGAAGTGCTTCAAAGTATGAAGCTGGCCAGAGCTGAGCCAGAGCTCAATATTTACCTGAGCCATTCAGAATTCAATGTAGCTAATGGTCATTACAGGATTAAACATAGTTTAAACGGCAATAAGAATAAATGTCGAAAAATTGTTTGCGATTTTTTCGGCATTATTGCAAAAAAATGAAATAATGTCGAAAAGTGCCTAAAATTATTGCAACAATGTCGAAAAAAGTTTGCAAACATTACGATTTCGACCTTATTGCATACATTTTTGTAATAATGTGAAGGAAGTTCCAATAATTTCGACATTTTCGCAAAAAGTATTCCGGTGAGACAAAGGAATGATTCAATTGTTGAATGTAGAATTTTAAGGAAAATGTATTCTTTCAAAGGAATACCACATTGACCACTCAGCTATTCAATGGCCTTCATATAAAAATGCATTTAGATTTTGTTTTTACATAAGCGTCGACTATAATTGAATTACTTACTAAATGAAATAAAAAAATTATGTTTTATCAAGTCAAATTTTATTTTATTAAACAGGTACACAACCTTCTCGAATATCGCTTACAGCATGTACTTGGCTATTTATTGGATGGGTTTTACATTACTTGCCATTTTGGGCCATGGGACGTGTGTTATATTACCATCATTACTTTCCTGCCTTATTATTCAATTCAATGTTATCAGGCAAGTTTTGAAAGCTAAATTGTACCTAAAATAACATATTTTCAAAAAGATATTTTATATTATATCCTATCTCCTATATCAATACAATATACAATTGATTTTTTATAATTTTTTTATTTCAGGTGTAATGTTTCATTACTTTACAATTCGATTACCAAAATGGCTGCGTCATGTTGTATTGGGTAGTCTTCTCTCCATATTAGCATATAGTTTCATATTGTTTTCACCGCTAGCCTATGGTATGACGGGACCGTTGGCTAATGAACGTAATTCAACTATGCATGGTTTAAAATGGTTACAATCATGGGAATTTTGATTTAAAAATGTATACACATGTATGCTTATTGATAAAAAATACTTATAATTACATTACTTTATTTTTAAAGAAAATTCTTTATTTGTATTGCAAAAAGTAAAAATAAATGTACAATAAATCTAGAATAAATAGAAATTTTTATTTATATGTGAAGTAGGGATTTCTCCGGTATGTTGGCACGATTGGTAGTTAGTTGCTAGATCATTTTGCAAACACACATTTCAACACCGGTCACAATAGGAGTGTCCTCGTACGCAATAGTTTGTGATAATTGTTACAAACTATCACGCTTTGGCGTTCTCGTACCCAAAAAACTTGCAAAGAAGGGGAAATTTAAAAAGCGAAATGACATTTCATTTTGAGGGGAAGTTGCAAATTGTTACTGGACAAATTTATGCCAGTAAAGACTTGCTAGTAGGAAAAACAGCTGATCATAAGCAAAAGAAACTAACAAACAAGCAATTTACTTAGTGGAATATCAGCTGTTCGTGAAACTTGCAGGTAGCCTGAAATGTTACCTTTCGAATACAACTACGTTGAACGTTTCGATATACGGTAATCAACACCAAGTAGTGACAAAAATCGCGGAGACTTTTCAATATGTACAAGTCTACGACAGTTTTATCCTATACGAATGCTTCAATTCGAATACGACAATTTTAAGTTTTTCAAAATCCTAATTTTTCGCCAGGAAATTTACCAGAATCAAAATTCTGTCTCATCTATTTTGTATGTCTCTAAGCATAAGCTTAAACCCCCTTCAAATGGATGAAGGGGGTAAAGTGACCACAGTACACATCACTTAGTGGCACTTGGTTTCTTCTTCTTCTTCTTCATCGGCGGGGGATCATCGTCCTGAAAAGAGAAATAAATGAAAAAGTGATTGATTAGATGATGTTTGATTCGATATATTGCGCGAGATTCAACTTACGTTGTTACGGTGGAAGTTTGGATGAGTCTCAATTCCCCGGATGAGGCACTCGCCTATATATAGAATATTCACGCCAGCGTTGACGTCCCGATTCCAACAAGTACGGCAATTTGGGCAAAATTGGTACCTGTGTGGAGATCGGGACGTGATGTTCTCGGCGTGGCATTTCCCACACAATTTGGTGGTCCTGAACTCGTTTACAAACATTATATCAGCACCGCGGCTCTTCAGCGCAGAGATCAGTTTCGGCTTTGGAGTTCGAATGTAGCCCCGCATCGGCGAATTCGCAGCGATGCTCGTTGATCCAATGCAAACCAACGCATTGGAGGCTATCTTCTTCAAATCCGTACCTCTCTGTCGCTATGCGGTGTGCTGCCTTCTCGGTGCATATAAACTTCTGCAGCTTTAGGCGCGTGACTCGTCTCTGCGAAAATATCTCTTGCTTTGCGGCAAATATACTCAGCTGATATCGTGTGTAACTACGAAAATCAGCTGAGTATGGTGACAGCTGCCGCAACTTCTTTTCTTCTTCTGAGATATTTTCGCTAGTCTTGGTCTGTGTCCAGCGTTGCAGTTTGACCTTCCTTGAATGGTACCCTGCCTCGTGTTGGTACCTGCTATTCGAGATCTTCCGCGGCAAGCCATTCCGCGTTCCCCCCACAATGAGACGGAGGCCGGGATCGAGACCGATTTTGATGTCATATTCGGTATTTCGGATTTTGCTCAAATCCCCAGCATAATCATTTGCTTTCTTATGGCACTTGACCCGCGATGTTGTGGCTGCTGCTGCCTGCAGGGTCTTAGCCATGCAAAATGATATGCTGACGCCGTCCGTCATCATTGAATAACCGAATTTTTTCGATGTGGTCTCAGGGAACTCGAAATACTTGCGCCATTCAGCGTCTCGATTAGGCTCAAACGCTTTCTGGCTACCCTTAAACAGATCAAGACTACATAGTGTGGCGTGCAGTTGAAGCGCAAAGTTTTTGATGTTGTTCTCCTCGTTGTAGCGCTGCAGCTTGTAAAAAAAAGTGCATGTACTGCCAATAGTCGTTGCTCTTTTTGATGTTCTTGAACTTTTGCCCATCCCAGTCCAAATGTGTTCGCATCTGGGAGAGCAAAGTGTCGAGTTACTGGTAATCAATTATGCTACGAAGAGAAAATTTGAGATAAAAATTTTAATAGTAATAGCAATATAATTATCAATATATGAATTAATTAATAGAATTTAATAATATGATTGTATAACATAAACATTTCAAAGTGAACGCTTTAAAAAAAGTTAAATAAATATCAATTTGATCGTCAACAATCATCACTGTGTGCAATTTGTGCAACATGTACATAAAAGAGCTGCAAGAATGTTATTCGGTTTTCTACTATTGTAATTCTCTTTACACTCAAAACATGTAAATAGCTTATCTAAATAGAATGGAAAAGAGTGCGAGTAAAATATACGTAATGTGATCTGTTTTGTTATTGAAGTCAGTTACGAGAAGACTATTCTCTTTACTTTCATTTGGAAATTCTCTTAATACTGAAAAGAAATACATTTCTGCAGCTCTCTAATGTACATACACATCATCGTCTGTAGCTTCGGTTGCGGCTGCCATAAAGCCGAAGCTACGAACATGTGCGTAGGTTGTGTATGCATCGCTTATGTATGTACCTACGTAGATATGATACAAAACAGTTATGAACATATGAACCGTTATGTTTGATTTTGTTTTGTTGAATAAAAAAAAACGGTTTTTTGCGATTTTAGATTTAATTCACTTTAAATATTGAAATTGCATTTTAACACATAACACAAATAACACAAATAACACAATGAAGTCTTTATAGATATATGTATGTATATGTACATTTACTGGAAAGCGTCAAAAACACACAAAATTTAATGTAATTGAAATGCCCGAAATTCAATACAGAAAGAATTTTTGAAATACGATACTTTCGTAGAAAAAGAAATATATGTAATTATGAGCAAAATCGACAATCGGCACTCAGAAACTTCTAGATAAAATCATTCTTCTAAATTTGGTTCGTAATTACCCTTAGGTAATAAATTAAACTACGAAAACTGTACAAAATTACTTACCTCGTTATATGTCTTTTAATGCTTTTAAATTTGTATTATTACTACCAAAGATCACTAATATAATGCAGCAATTCAATGTTGCGCACAATGCACTACACACTTTCACTTATTCACTTCTTACTCTTTCTGCAGTCATTTCACAACTGACTATGGCAAATGTATGGTAGCAGAAATTTGAAATCAAGCGTCGTTTGTTGTTTTTTTTTTTTGTAACAACAGTAGCCTTTGGTTTTGATGTTTTTATCTTTGTTCAGTGCTGCCACCGAGACACTTTTTTTTTATTAAGTTGCTACTGTAGAATTAGATTTGAAAGATTTTCATAAATATAAACATATAAACATAACCAAATGGACATTAAATTAATACAATATCCTAAACATTATTAATTGTTAACGCAATATATATTTTTACATGCTTAATTTATGGAATATTTTTTAACGACGGTAGATGTACTTGCTCAATATTTTGAAATTTGATATTTATTGAAAACAACGTTGTTTAATTCTATGGCATCAGTGAGTTTTATAGTTTGATATCAAACATTAGTGTGAAGTCGGGCTTTTATGAAAATTAAAAATCTTTAAAATATTCGAATGTATCAACATCTATCAAAATTACAAAAGTTGAGAATTATCTACCAATTATTCGAAAATATTTGACCCGCACATAGATCTAATATACCTTTTGTATTATTTAAAATTTTTCAACAATTTGGACCAATTGCACCAAAACGGCAGCATTATATTATTTGTAACTTCAAATTATATATATGTGTATGTATCAATGTGCATATATTTTGCAACTTCATGTAGTGGACCTAAGGCATGATTAGATTATTTTGAAGCTAAAGCTTTAGTGCAATGTTACCATTTTAATGTTTTTTGGTTGATGCTATTTGAATTGATGATATTGACAATGAATTGATGCGTATGCGTATAATTTTAGATTACATCTTTCGCATTACAGACCTATTAATATTGACATTTTTATATCGCTGCTTTTATGACTATTTAAATACTCATCCATCAACAATGGGTAATACTAAAAGAAACCTTTCTGTCGCGTCGTCTATATATATTTGTGAGTATCAACTAACATAATATCCAAAATTTAATAGTATTATGTCTAGGACTACGCATTGAGAACATTAAGTGATACTAATTTAGTTTAGATTGTTATAATTTTCCCAGAATTGTATTGAGATATTACTCAACGATGTAAAAAACAGTGAGAAATGATAAAATAATTGAATGTAGAATTGAATGTTTTCTTTCTTTTTCTTTCTTTTTCACTCTTCTCTCTTCTATCTTCTATAATGAATGATAACAATTTTTTAAAGATAACAAAATTACGATATTAGTACGATATATATTCATATATTCATAGAAAAATGTCATCCGCATAATTTAAATCTTTCGAACAGCTTAGTGTTCATGCCATATCGAATGCACGGCAGTGGAGCTAATGCTCAAGGATGCCTCTATCTCATGGTATGTCTCATGACGATCTTTCATTATCAGTTCATTCACAGCATCGATGGTTTCTGGCAAAATGACCGATGACAACGCTTGAAGTCATTAAACCAGTTATAAAGTGTTTGGAGGGTTGGTGCTTCATCTCCAAATGCCGCATGAAGACGATCCAAGCACTGTTGTTGAAGTAATTCTTCAACAACAGTGAAGAATTGATTTTTCGAAAATCGTTAAAAATCATAGCACGAAAGTATTCACGAGTTAAATCCATTTTTTGACCGAGATGAATTTTTCAAGTCACTGTAAACAACACAAATAGCGCTTGTACATCAAAACGTTTATGCTAAAAAATATCAAATTTTTCAATGGAAATGACAGTTGTGACGAAAATGCAGTAGATCATACTTTTTAAATATAAAAGGCAACCTACGTATTAATAAGAACAAAATAAAAATGCCAAAAATTAGCAGAAAAAGAAAAAATACAAATTAATGATTGGTCATTTACACGATGAAATCGTAGCATAAACTTTTACGAGACGCGTAAAATCTATTTCATATAATTATATGTAAGTCAGCTGATTTACGGGCATATAACTTTATTAAGTATACACTGCTTTTATACTATTATACAGTCAGGGACTAAAGTTTAAATACACCCCACAAATCTTAATTTTAACTCGTATAAAGCATTGCTGCGAAAATCTAAGTAAGCAGTTTTTTTGCAGTCTATCAGTAAGCAAACACAATAACAAAAAATTTGTATTTGTCGCATAGATAACTGTAAATTCATCAAAAACTCAAAAAATACGCTGGACAAAAGTTTAAATACAATACAAGAAAACACGTGTTTTTGCAATTTCTTTGGAAAAGTACCGTTATATTTTTTTTGCTTTCTTCACTTACGCATATTTATTCAGTATTATTAGTGATTTCATCGTTGTCGGTAGACTTGAAAGCAAAATAATGGGCAAAGGAAAACAAATAGAGTCTGGTGTTAAAGATTTAATAATTAAACACTTTAAAGAAAGCAAATCCTACCGTGATATAGGAAAAATTTTGAATTTGTCCTGTGCAAGTGTGCAAAACGTAATAAGAAAATATAAAACTTACAAAACAGTGGAAAATAGGCCCAGAACTGGTCGACCAAAAAAACTTTCTCGCCGAGATGTAAACCTTATCCTAAGAGAAGTGGACAAAAATCCAAAAATAAGTGCGCCAAAGTTAGCCGGTAGTATTGCTGCGGTGTCAGGCAAACATGTTCACCCAAAAACCGTACAAAGAGCTTTACGGTATAACGGCTATCGAAGCATAGTTCCACGTAAAAAACCGCTTATTTCTGAAAAAAATAGACAACTTCGTTTGGATTTTGCAAACAAGTACAAGGATATGGATGAGGACTTTTGGCGAAGAGTCTTATTCACAGATGAATCTAAATCTAATATTTTTGGCAGCGATGGTCGCGCAATAATTTGGCGCAAACCCGGCACAGCACTTCAAACCAAAAATTTAATACCAACCGTTAAACATGGGGGCGGTAGTGTGATGGTTTGTGGAGCAATTGCAGCAGCTGGCGTGGGACACTTGGCTTTTATCGATGGAATAATGGACAAACACGTGTATAAAAGTATATTGGAACAAAATTTGCAGCCTTCTGTGGATAGCTTGGGTCTGGGAAGAAGTTGGATATTTCAACAAGACAACGACCCTAAGCATACCGCGCATTTGGTGAAGGACTGGTTGCTGTATTATGCTCCACGTCAGCTCTGTAGTCCTCCCCAAACACCGGACTTAAACCCAATTGAACACGCTTGGGAATTATTGGACCGAAAAATCAATCGCGCAGCTTTAAAGAACAAAGAATCCCTTAAAGAGGCTCTGAAAAAGGCCTGGTCAGAAATCAGCACATCCGAAACAGAAAATTTAATTCTGTCTATGCCACGTCGTCTGCAGGCAGTCATTGAAGCTCAAGGCGGACCTACCAAATATTAATTTAAGTTTAACGTTTTTTAATTAAGCTAAAATCAGCTAAAGAAAGAAAATTTTGTATTGTATTTAAACTTTTGTCCCATGTATTTTTTTAGTTTTTGATGAATTTTAAGTTATCTATGAAAAAAAGTGAATTGTTTTGGTTTTCGATATTGGTCATTATTCAACTAAAAATAAACTGCATACTTACATTTGTGTTAAAATGCTTTATTTTTATTTAAAGCGATGTTTTATGGGTGTATTTAAACTTTAGTCCCTGACTGTATGAATCCCCCTATTATATATCTGCCGTTAGTACGTTGACCCTTTACGCATGTAATCTATCGATCAAATATTGTGTTCGAAGATAGTAGCAGTTTTTTGTTTGATTTTCTTTCAGACATAAAAAGTAGTGTTAAGTTGTTTGAGAAGAGTCTCGGAAAAATGATGTTTTATTTAAAGTTGATTTATTTTAAATAGCATATTAATCATGTCATATTTTAGATTATTTATTTATAAAACCAAACATTTTTAATTATTATCTGAAAAAGGACATAAAAACAACAAATTTCCCATACAAAAATCTGTCAAAAAGTCGAAACTAGGTTTAAGTTGGAACATAATTTTAACATTCACTCTAAAGTGGTTTTAAAAAGTTCCCTTTGTAAATATGTAGATGTAAAAATGTAACTAACTAACTAAAGGTAAACTATAGAAATCGCTTAGTCATTTACTAATTGTTTTAATAGACATTAGCTGTCGACACAATTTAATGTGTGTACACTGTATTTAATTGAATTGACGTCACGTAGTAGACGCCCGTCGAATTAAATTGTGCATAGTACAGAGGTCTGGATGCGGTCGCGACTGAGATGCAAACGACAAGTGATCATCTTGGCAAATATTAAGTGATAATTCGATAAATTTCTATCGGACATCAATGTTGAGTGCACTTAACCCTTATCCTGTATTTGAAAATCAAAACGTATGTGACATTAATACATGAAACAAAATATCTTGATTAAAAACAAAGTTTAAATAAATTATTTTTTTCAATAAATAAGAAATATATATATATACTTCTTCATAAAACATATAGCGCTTAAGTTGGTTTGCAACAATTAATGGACGCGATCGTTATCTCAGAGTGAATTAAAAAATATGCAAAGTTAAAAATAGTTTGGTCAATTTTGACCCATGAATACAGGATGTGTTAATCGATTTGTTGACAAATATCTCAGTTCACTAAACATAATACTTAAAATGTGCGCACAAGTTGCAAAACGTGTTTTTTTTTGTCATACTCCTGGCAATAATGACGCGTGTTTTATGACTGGCGCTAGGATTTAAATGCGGATTTATCTTCTAAATTTAAACGAGACAAACTTCACTTTTGTTATCTAAAACGGCTGCATGTATTGTACACGAGAGGTGATGACAACGTGTCTTCGCAGCGGCATATTCGTATTATTAATAGAAATGGACTACCTATAATACATCTTACTTCAATATTTACCTGCGATTTTCCCAGTCATAAGTAACATATAAACAAATCTGTACTCGTCACCATTTTATTACCTTTGCAACAATGAGACAATCGTAGTGAAAAGGTCTTTGTCTGGTCGCCGACGTATTTGTTAAGTGGCGGCTACATTATTGAAAGGGAAATTGCTAGTATTCAGTAAATTGGTAGATATAAAAGATAGGACTGAGGCAAAGAACTAGTCAGAAGTAAATTGTAAACTCAAGTTAGAAGAACACAGATTTTCGCTCTGTTTAATAATTTCTACGAAAACGTACATTCATATACTCAGCACAAATAACCATGCAGAAAATATTACTCTTGCTAGTAGCTATAAGCTTGCAATTTTCACGAGGATTGTACATCAAGTCCAGCATCGAAAATAATCTTAATAAGGCAGTCGTCACCGATGATAAATGGAATATTTTCAAAAGAGAACTTGGACTAACAGATGAGAAAGGTATTAAATTCATTTAACGCATTTCGATGTTGATCGCAGTAATATAATATCAATTTTATTTTTCCCAGTTGAATTATTGAAATCTCAAAAAAATCAAAAAACTACTATCGAGTTGCTGAATCAATACATGAAAAAATATAAAGAGCATCAAGGCATTAAGACACCAATTGATAAAGATAAAAAAAGTGAATTTTCTTCCATGTACAATGCAATACGTAAACTTTTTAAGAAATTCAAAAGTACACTAAAAACTTCTTTGAATTTTGAACTTACTGATGCATCAAAGATGATCAAAGTACATCGACGGCCGCGAAGAAAAATTGCTGTAAAAATGGTTTCTGATATGTCATCTTCACAAATTGGTGAAATTTTGAAGGCATTCAATATACCGGGTGATGTGCCTAATTATAGTTCACAAAATCACGATAATAACTATGATGACTACACTAATGTTAATGCACCAACATCATCTAATGACGATGATGATGATTACAGTTACGACAACTTGAACGACGCGGAAGATTTTACAGGAAAATCCTATGGCAACTTTGGATTTGGGTCCCTTCAAGACCTGATAATACAGGCAACACAACGTCGTATAGAGGAGGAGAAAGAAGCAACCAAATTGCAATAATTCTTACTAATTAACTATTTTTGAAGTAAATAATATGCAAGAAAAGTTAATGAAAATGGTGGTGTAATAACAGCGTCTAGTGATTTCCCGATTTTTGTACATATTTATATATATATATGTAAGTACATTCATATAATTAATTTAAGATTTAGTGTTTTGTAGATACATAACATAACATACATACTACAATATCAATAAGCAATATTTCAATACTTTACGTATAAGAGCTAGAGCAATAACTTTTAAAGTTGTTATTTAAATATTTTAATGATTATGAAATAAAAATTTTCAAAAAGCTGATATCTATTTCAAATAATTATTGACGAGTGACCTCTTGTAAAATGTTCGCAGAAATAATGTCGAATTTCGAAGTTGGCATGAAAAAACGGTTTTATAATACAAGCCCACAATAAAATAAAACTAAGATGTCCTACGGACCAGCGTAATCACATAAAATAGAATTTTGGACGGTATTAAACTTATCTTAGCTGGTTCCGAATCGCAGAACTTACAGGTGGGGACCGTTCGCTTCACCCGTGGATTGTACCCACGACTATGGTTCTACGCCCGATATCATAATTTTATAAAGTCCACACCATTAACATCTATTGTGATGAAATGATGCAAAAAAAAATATTTTTATTCTTTCGAAAACGATCTAAATATCACTGAGAACGTCGCATTCGAATGTAGCGAATAGCTTTTAATATTGCTCACGCTGCCTAATGAGATGCTCAGGGGCCTCTACTAATTATCTCTCGGTCAAGCGACGATGAACTTCCAAAATCAAGTCCTATCTTTTTGCTAAGGTTTATGGGGTTGATATGGTTTTTAGACCTCCTTCAAGTGGGTCGTCTTCTATGCTAATACGACCACGTTCAAACAAATCAACCTGCTAACAAATCATTGCTTTTGAAGGACCAGTTTCGCCTAATATGTTACGTTTATCATTTCAGTGTGCATTTTTACTGTCTTTAAACAATTTCTTACAAATTTAATCAATTAAATCAAATTTAATTTTATCCATCCAGATCCAAAAATGGCATATTAAAATGCCGTTGAAGTTGTAGTTCTACTATAAATGTATTTGAAATTAAAATAAGGAACATTACGAAAGTAAATTTGAAAGGTTTATTCGTTGTTAAACAAAAGGAAAAAAAAAATGAATATAAAAAATTATGTTATTTATATACATAATGGGATGGCAAAATTATTTTTGCGCTCTCTTCTTATATTATACATTAATCCATTAACATGTTTATATTTTGTATTTAATGTAAGGGATAAACAAATGTTAACATATATAGGCTATAAGTACAACATGCTGACGTGTTCCACACGTTGATATACACATTGATATACTTATGAGTAGCAAGTCAGCTTAATCAGCGAGCCAAATGTCAGAAGTACAATCACCGCCGGGGTAACGCATCTCATGCGGTAACGTCGGTCCATAAGGTTCTAAGCCAAAATCCACAAAAAAATCTTCATTTAATTTCATGCCTCCGTTTACAACATCAATGTCTATTAGGCAAATGTGTCCACCTTTCTTTATCATCATTGGATAAAACTATTTTGTAAAATACAATGTAGTATTAATTAGTTGAGTTGCCAAAAAACAAAGAAACCTAATTACAAATTATACCATTTTATCCCAGGGTGAATACAATGACGAAGATACATACAAACGTTTCCCATCCAATGAGAGTTGCATCATTTGTGGTCCCCCTTCTAAGCGACGCCCTTTTACATATCTAGGTGGTGGACGTTCCTGAATTAATCAAAATATGTATTATTGACAATTAAATTTAGTAAAATGGGGGAAAAAAATAATCATATTCTCACCGTCAATTCTTTATCTTCAATCACTTTTACATTTGTTAAATCGCTGCAAATTGCACCACCCAAAAATAGTTGTCCCGTTAATTTTGGATTTTCTGGATCACTAATATCATATTGACGCACATCACCGTGACGCCAACAGTTGACATATAGAAATCTGTCGTCCAACGATAATATAATATCGGAAATCATGCCACCCATAGGCTGAGGTTTGCCATCACCATTGTCCACTAACTTTTGTGGTATATCAATAACTTTTTTACATGTAAATTCATCAGAATCGGTCTTTTTCTTAAAGTAGTAAAGGTTCGCATTCAAGGCAGTACCGACAAATCCATCAGGGCGTTTTGGATTATGCATGAAACGTATTTCTAGAGGAGTTATCCCTTCCATACCCAAGTCTATAGTTTGGTATAATGTTTGACTGGACCACTTATAGAAATTCAGACGGCAACCATATTGATTTAAATCATTCAAATCTTCGTCCTTCCATCCGCTGTAAGAAAACAAAGATAATAAGTTTGTTCGCGTACCATCACTTTCTGTCATTAAGAGAGTAAAAACAAATTACACTCTCAATGTGAGAAAATATACAAAGAGCACACGAACGGAAACCTATCAGAAACTTGCAAATTGACAATTATAGTACGTAATTGACAGCTTGATTTTTTTTCTATAGGTGATGGAAAGTGATGGAAAAAATTTTACTATTACAAACTATCAGCTCTTTTTAATTTTTACGCTCTCATATTTGGATTCTCTGTCACATAAATCGAGTACGTGACTCTTTCCTGTCGACAATTGTTGAAAGTTGTCAGTAAGGCGGCTGTTATGTTAAGAATCATATGATTACCAATCACGACATTATTACGCTCTTTATTTTGTGACCGATTGCTATTCAAGTAAAGTATGTTATATTCACGGGTTTTCGATATCCAATCACAAAGAATTTTTTTCCACCTTTTATTACTTTTTAGTACGTTTTTTCATTTGACAATTCTTCTATGTCGTTTCTGAATTTGGAGAATAGTGATGTGTTTGAAAATGCTTGAACTTTGTCATGAATATGCAAATAAAGGTGTATTTTGGCGAGAAAAACATAGACTAGCAATAAGAAAGTGCTTAAGTTTTGTTACTGTTACAAAAAAAAAAACGCCCGCATAAAACCAGATCATACGCGGTAAAGCCTTGGCGTATGGTTAGATTAAATAAAGGATAAATTGGTTTTGTTTCGAATGAACTTCGAGTACTAGATCCACAAGCCTATACATATTTAGTTTGTATAGACTTGATCGGTTTGTGAAAAATAATCAAAAACAACAACTTGTATGTAAAACAAGTAAAGACTAAAACGTCTTCATAGAAAGGTGTATATGAAATGTAAGTTGTTTTTGTTTTAAATTTTATAATTTAAGGACTAAATTGTCTTTTTAAAAAACAACTTACATCTAATTTAGGAAAGACGATAAAATATATAAAATACGACGAATAAACAAAAAAATTAAGTAACACGCAGTAAGTGTTGCCATCATGTATTTTTGATACTTTTTTCTCTAAAAATATCAAATTTGCTCCTAAAAGGATTTAATTGTCAAGAAATGTTCAACGCAACTCTTGCGATGATCTCGTGATTTGGTGTCGACAGCCAAATCCTGTGACTTTTTCGGCCAGTTCTTACGCTCTTGCTCTCAATTTTTCATTTTACATTGAAAACAAAAACAACGCGTGCCGTGATTGTTGCCGCGACCATCAACATAACAGCCGCCTAAGTAAATAAACCTAACACGTATATGGCAAAACAACAACAGAAGTGATAAACCTAGCGCGAATAATTATAGACGTTAACTTACTGAGCATGTTCACTAAGTTCGACAACCAATTTCCCTGTGATTTTTTTAGTCAGTTCTTACGCTCTTGCTCTCGCTCTCAATTTTTCATTTTACATTGAAAACAAAAACAACGCGTTCCGTGATTGTTACTAATGCTGCAACTAGCCACCGACGTAGCGTACGTACGTACCGTTCGTACGTAAGAGCAAAAATTTGTCAAAAGTTATGCCCGTAGCAGCGACGGAGAAATCGACTGTTCTTTCTTATATACATACATAACAATGTTGCCATGTAACACTGTGCGTGCATGCTTTTAATCACACTTACCATTTTCATGATCAAATTTCATAATATATATGTTATAAACTAAAAAAAAAATTAATATACGTGAAGTATATTTTAATAAATAACTAAACACGATAATAGTTTTGATTAATTAAAAAAAAAAACTAAACTATATTAGTTAAGTTTTTATTCATTTATAAAAGTCTAAGCTGGTAACCCTGTAAACATATAGAGCGATCAGCTGACACGTTTTTACGTAAAAAATCAAATTGCTGTTGATTCTCTCCGCTACGAGCAACGTCTACGTCACCGTCATACGTTGGTGAGTTTTCGTTAACACGGCATTCCCATAAGATAGGTCGTGTCAGCTGACACGTTCTACGTTTTTACGTCGGTGGCTAGTTGCAGCATAATGCTGCATAATGCTGCAACTAGCCACCGACGTAGCGTACGTACGTACCGCCCGTACGTAAGAACATACAAAATTGCATTGATTTTCTCCACTCCGAGCAAC
The DNA here is from genome assembly GCA_963854835.1 of Megamerina dolium. Taxonomy (NCBI): domain Eukaryota; kingdom Metazoa; phylum Arthropoda; class Insecta; order Diptera; family Megamerinidae; genus Megamerina; species Megamerina dolium. The sequence continues at coordinate 25,670,062 of OY978526.1, read as the reverse complement.
GTCAACGTCACCGTCATACGGTGGTGAGTTTTCGTTAACACGACGTTCCCATAAGATAGGTCGTGTCAGCTGACACGTTCTACGTTTTTACGTCGGTGGCTAGTTGCAGCATAAGTCCATCAACATAACAGCCGCCTAAGTAAATAAACCTAACATGTATATGGCAAAACAACAACATACGTGATATCCCTAGCGCGAATAATTGTGGACGTTAACTTACTGAGCATGTTCACTAAGTTCAGTGTTACCAACTATCTTAATTTTATAGTTCTCCAATTTAAATACATATTTACCGTCTAAATTTTTTAGGTGCTCCCCATTCTGAAGATACCATTACATCAAAGTAAGGTTGATACCAATAATCATATCCACATTTTGCTTTTTTATCCCCTTTAGTCCATGTTCCCAAGCAATTAAATGTTGAATCGAAGACTAAAAAGTCACCTTTTGCATTGCCAGCTGCATCACCCATTGTAGAAATCATAACATTTCCATTCGCTAAACAATGTGTCGTATGTGGAGCTGTAACATCGTTCTCTTTAAATACACTGTCATTGATAATCTTCACAATTTCTGGCTTGCGTGGATCATTTACCACATCCAGGATGTATATGTAATCCGAATTAAGTGCTGGTAGAATAAGCTTATCACGCTTTGGTATTTGTTTTGCATTCTTATCGACGATATAACAACTTGAACATGCATTCCATCCAGAATGGTGTAGTTCATTTCCAGTACGATTGGTAAAAGTGCGATGAATTATCTAAAACAAAAACCAAAAAGAACAGAAAACAATATTATAGATATATAGATAGAAATATGTTTCCCCGAAACTTTACCTGACAGTATGTTGGACTTTGTGGATCAACATCAATTGTTGATAAATAGTCGCCATGCAGTTCATCTAAATTTGGCTGAACAGTAACAACATACAGTAAATTTTCACGTGGTCCATTTTTCATTGCGTCCAATGGTGTAGCGTATCCGGGACCATGACAGCACTCTAAAAAATCGCAGCGATTAAAAGTAAAAAGTCTTTAAATAAAAATATATAACCGTATATGGGTGCCGTAGCTCAGTGGTTAGTGTGTTCGCCTTCTGATCTGTAGGTCGTGGTTCAATACCCGGCTGATGCATAACAAATTTTATATCGAAAAGATTTTTCTTTCGAATGGTACCCACCTGTCGGCTAGCAATTGGCAATTCTTCCGACAGTAACAACTTGCCATGAAAAAGCTTCTAAAAAGAACTCTGTGACAAAACTCAGAAAAAGTGATGTCACAAGTGTTCTGCCGTTCGGAACCGGCTAAAATAAGTAGGTCCATTCTAATACTGTCCAAAATTTAAGACGCACAACAGTAATAGAAGAGAAGCTCGGCCAATGAGCCCTTTGGGGCTTTAAGTGCCACATATTTATTTTATTTATAACTATATTTAAAAAAATTGATTTCTGTATGCATAATGTATGTGTTTTTTTTTTTCGATGTATTTCACCCACCCAGCTAATCGAGTGAAACGCCCGCATAACACACAAAACTAATTAACTAATATCAGAAAGGCGTTGCCAGATATTTATGAGTTGAAATGTGTATACCTAAATGAAAAACAAACATTAATTTTAGCTATTAATGAAACTGATAATGGTGGTAATAGAGTAAATAATTAATTAATTGTGAAAAACAGTATCAACAGACACAAAAACTCCATTTCGGCAGTAGCGCTGGTATATCACCTACCTGAACATTCATCCAGGTATCTTATAATACAACAGATCAGGAATCATAATCACACACTTTATATCACAATATTTCTCTAATTCGAAAATTCAAAGGTAATTTTATTATTTAGATCATATCTTTAATGAGAAACTAATGGTATGGTATCAAAATGAAGATTGAACTAACAAGTCCTACTGAAAACATTTCCAATCGATCCAATAATTTACTCGTAAGTAGTCAAAATATAACACAACAAACAAATCGAATAAAATATAAATCATATACTTATATTACATTTCGACTTTTCGTTTTTTACACATTAGTTCCATGCTGGGGTGAAATAAATAATGCAAAAGTGGTGTCAAAGTTTAAAAAAATTGGAGGAAAGCCAGTAAGTAATCTCATGGCTTCCCAGAAATTGCCCCTACATGGATAACATGTATGACCGACACTCATTAATATTTCCTTAGCATATTTTTTTTCGAAACATGCTTATCACCTATATTAAGTCCTTAGGGGACTCCGCCACAAAATTCACGTTTTTATAAAATTCCCTCTCACCACTGACAGGGTTCACATAAAGGGGTAAGGTGTACGATTGATCCCCATTTTTTTTTATTATTCGACATTTTCTCCAAACATATTTAGTACCTATCTCCAGTTCTCAGGGGAGCTCCCCTACAAAATTAACCTACAAACACCCAAAAATTCAAATTGCCCTGTAAATAGTTATTTAAATTATGAAATTAATTTAAAATGTAAGAATATAATTTACCGGCATTCCTGAACGGTATTTTTAGCATGTGATTTTATTACAAGAAAAATATTAAAATTAAATTTCATCAAAATAGAATCAACGTTTAACTGATTTGCATTATTTAGTTCTAAGTATTTATCACTGCTATTGTTGTTGTTGTTGTTATTGTTCCAAAAGCCTTGCATTTGTGAATCCAGGTTACTGTGATAAGCAGCTTTTTATATGTATAGTGTATATATTTTCATTCCTATTTTATATTTATTATCATATGAAAGAAAATAGTTATCACACACTAATAGAATATACATTTTTTTAAATCTAATTTTAGGAAAAAGAATTCCAGAAAAACCCGATAAATGCATACGATATCCATTAATGCCTACTGATGTATGAATACAAATGTTTGTCATTATACATACATACATACATATATATAATATGTACGATCGACAAACCACCTAATCCAGTTGTGAAAGCTTTAAATTATATAATTCCGCTGTTTTTTGTTTTTAACAATACGGCAAAATTAATACAATAATGCACATTTGTTCCGATATTTAATTTAAATTCACACTGTATAATTTTTAGTTTTACACACATAATCTGATAAGAAATATGAAGATATGAAAATACTTAATAAAATTTAAATTACTTTCACAATTCATCTCGTATCACTTTCAATATACGACAATTCAGTAGCAGCAGAAATAGTAAACTAAACAACATCGTGATCATGCTAGTTTATATGTGGCCGGTATTACATAAAAAAGAGCTTCTTAAACTATACGACGCGGCTATTTGGCGACTAAAAAAAAACTAGTAATATCTCCAAAGCATCCAAAAGTTATGTACGATGAATTCATATCGTTGAGAAATCCATTTTATTATGAGTACCTTCATTTATTTCCAACATAATTATATTAATTTACAGGTTTGTGCTAAGCAGTTTGCAGCCTGAAGTATGAAATAAGTATTCATCATGCATGACATAATTCCTTAACGAAAATATTAATCATTAAAATTAAAAATATACACTTACATATAATATTTATTAAGTTCCTGCATCCGAAATCGTTTAAAAAGTTTCTGCAATAAAGAATGTGCTAATGGATATAGTTTTGGAAGCCCTGAAGTAGTGAAATACGTGAGCACATTGAATAACCTACTCATACTAAGTGGAACTCTCGCTCTCAACAATTCAATCGAAAACAAAAACAAACTTCTAATAAGTGAATTAGATGACAACAAAGCTACATACATGTGTACATGCTCAAATGTATACAAATGCTATGGTGCAATCAAGGTAGTCGTATAAATACATATATTCACTTGTAAATATGCAATAAAAAAAAAATAAATAAATAAAAACTACAATTTAAACAATTGAATACGATGGGAAAAATTTAGTATAATCTGCTAATGTTTGCTGTTAATGATTTTCTGCTTTTTTACTTTTCATCCACTTTTCGATTGATGCTCTGCCTCTGCTAAAGCAACTGCACTTGATTTTAAATAATGCATTTCGTCAGCAAAAATTTTGCTATGATTGTATTTATTCCTCTCTTTTGTTGAGTGTTTATTCCTCAACACTACATTAACAATTACATTAGTTTGAAAATACATATTGACAAAAAAATATCATAATTTCACACTAAATTTTGCTGAGAGAGAGAGAGAGAGAGAGAGCGAGAGAGTTCCTCATGTTCACATTTTATAGTTTGGGAAGGAAAAATGTAGTCATAAAATACATGTATGCTTTTCATTCCCCACTCTTACAATCTACAATTTTCAACAGTTTTAATAAACTGTGAGTAAGTAATATCACTGCGTGTTCAAGAGTTTACCTTACCTAAGAGCAATTGCTTATCACAAAACTCAGTTTTTAATACAGTAATCTTTCCGAAAACTAAATGAGGCGCCCTAATTGTAAAGTTATATGAGTTCATATGAAAAACTGTATGATTTTCGAACAGTCTAGTAGTCAGTCTTTTTTTACAAAAAGACCCAAATCGAACACGTCTAAAAAAAAGAAGGGAGAAACTTTCGCAGCCCACAACAGTTAGAAGATTTATTATTAAGCATGGGGTGCACAAAAAATATTTCCACATATTTCCTAAATAATAAATATATTTTAACCGTGGGTGCCCTAGCTCAATAGTTAGTGCGTTCGACTGACTTCTGATCTCTAGGTCTTTGGTTCAATCACCGGCTGAAGCATAAGTTTGATATCGAAAAATTTTTTTTTCCGACCGGTACCACACACCTACGGGAAGCAATTGGCAATTCTTTCGGCAGTAATAAAAGTGGTGCCATGAAAAAGCTTCTAAAAGCGCTCTGCAGCAAAGCTCAGAAAAATTGACATCACAAGGATTCTGCCGTTCGGAACTGGCTAATATAAGTAGATCCCTTCTAATACTGTCCAAAATTGAACACACACAATAGTGCTGGAAAAGAAGCTCTCCCAAAGGGCCCTTTGCTACCTCTAAGTGCCACATACTCGTACTTTTTTTATATTTTACCCCTTAAGGTTCTTCTACAAAATCGACGTTTTTATAAAATTGCGTTTGGTAGTGTGAGTTTCTTAAAAACAATAGGAATTAAGAAAATCTATTTTCTATGTTTGCATTCTTGAATATCATCCACTTAGAACCATCAGCGTATAATTAGGAATAGAATTCAATTCTATTGAATTCGCTTCAAATTGAGCTTTAACATATTTGAATCAAGACGAAACAATCAGTGTCCGGATCTTGAAAATTGTGCCGACTATAGTTTTTTGAATAATTATTAGTATTACGAGTATTATTATTATTGTTATTATTTGAAAAAGTTTAACCGAACAGTCAACCACTGCAACTTAAAAGAAACTTAAAAGAAAAAGGTCATATTTGAGGGTGTGATATCCTATGCGTATGTGGGTTATAAACTGTCGGACTGAAACCGCTCCATACCTGAGGTCAGGAATGTTGTTCCAATATGCGTTCCAAAGGTTCTTTGCCCTGTACTCCACGAATGGGTTGATGGATGAATGGCAATGAAATCCTAAGCATTATTCTGGCCGGATGTAATATAGTGCTTAATTTGTTCTAGCTAATTCATATGTATCCTCATTTGTAGCGTACACACTGTGTAATGTATCAAAGTACTTTATTACGTGGTTAAAAGGAAAAATCCGAGTACAAAGAGCCTTAATAACAGCTTGGCTGTCCGAGATCACAGTGATCACTGCTTCCTTTAGTGCCATCATTCATCTTCGACTCATCCGTGTACCAAACGAGACTGTTGTTAGATCAATCCTAAGCATAAGCTTAAACCCCCTTCAAATGGATGAAGGGGGTAAAGTGACCACAGTACACATCACTTAGTGGCACTTGGTTTCTTCTTCTTCTTCTTCATCGGCGGGGGCTCATCGTCCTGAAAAGAGAAATAAATGAAAAAGTGATTGATTAGATGATGTTTGATTCGATATATTGCGCGAGATTCAACTTACGTTGTTACGGTGGAAGTTTGGATGAGTCTCAATTCCCCGGATGAGGCACTCGCCTATGTATAGAATATTCACGCCAGCGTTGACGTCCCGATTCCAACAAGTACGGCAATTTGGGCAAAATTGGTACCTGTGTGGAGATCGGGACGTGATGTTCTCTTCGTGGCATTTCCCGCGCAATTTGGTGGTCCTGAACTCGTTTACAAACATTATATCAGCACCGCGGCTCTTCAGCGCAGAGATCAGTTTCGGCTTTGGAGTTCGAATGTAGCCTCGCATCGGCGAATTCGCAGCGATGCTCGTTGATCCAATGCAAACCAACGCATTGGAGGCTATCTTCTTCAAATCCGTACCTATGATCTCTGTCGCTATGCGGTGTGCTGCCTTCTCGGTGCATATAAACTTCTGCAGCTTTAGGCGCGTGACTCGTCTCTGCGAAAATATCTCTTGTTTTGCGGCAAATATACTCAGCTGATATCGTGTGTAACTGCGAAAATCAGCTGAGTATGGTGACAGCTGCCGCAACTTCTGTTCTTCTTCAGAGATATTTTCGCTAGTCTTGGTCTGTGTCCAGCGTTGCAGTTTGACCTTCCTTGAATGGTACCCTGCCTCGTGTTGGTACCTGCTATTCGAGATCTTCAGCGGCAAGCCATTCCGCGTTCCCCCCACAATGAGACGGAGGCCGGGATCGAGACCGATTTTGATGTCGTAATCGGTATTTCGGATTTTGCTCAAATACCCAGCATAATCATTTGCTTTCTTATGGCACTTGACCCGCGATGTTGTGGCTGCTGCTGCCTGCAGGGTCTTAGCCATGCAAAATGATATGCTGACGCCGTCCGTCATCATTGAATAACCGAATTTTTTCGATGTGGTCTCAGGGAACTCGAAATACTTGCGCCATTCAGCGTCTCGATTAGGCTCAAACGCTTTCTGGCTACCCTTAAACAGACCAACACTACATAGTGTGGCGTGCAGTTGAGACGAGTCGTACCGTACGTGATGCGCTCCGAATTTCTTTATTGGGATCAGCGCAAAGTTTTTGATGTTGTTCTCCTCGTTGTAGCGCTGCAGCTTGTAAAAAAAGCGCATGTACTGCCAAAAGTCGTTGCTCTTTTTGATGTTCTTGAACTTTTGCCCATCCCAGTCCAAATGTGTTCGCATCTGGGAGAGCAAAGTTTCATCAGGCTGTTTGCAACTATTGTCCACAAACAGGTAGTCTAGCGTGTCGTATATGCTCGCTGGTGTTGATCCATCAACACGCCTAAGGAATCTACGGATTCTGCTGTACGCGTGCATCCATATGTTGTTGTGGAAAATTGTCTTGTACGTGTTCGCAGCATCGACAAACAAGTTTGACCTGTATGCGCTGTTGTACAGAGGTAGATCATTCCTCAACAGGCCATACTCGCTGTCCAACACGTACTTTCCCAGATGCTTCTGGCAGAGACAGTAGAAGAAGTCGAGGAAGTTTGGCGCCGCAAAATCATCCTGTTGCCATCTTTTCATCAAGCTGAAGTGGATATAGCGTGACGTTTCCACTATCAGCGATGAGATTTCTTTGACATCTTCTACTATCTTCACGTACAGATTATTGTTCTTACAACAATGACGGAATCCGGACTTGACGGTTACCGTCTCTGTAGGCGGTTGATCTTCTTTCTGCTTCCTCTTCGGCATTGAAGAGTGAGAAAGGCACTCAATCTACGACACTACTACTCCTGTTTAATATGGAAACGCTAGAGAAGACAACAAACAAAAACGCTGCTATATGCACTATAATAATGTATGTAAACGGGAAATGGGAATGCAACGCGATTGCTGACGTGTAGGAATGATGTTGTTCCTAAAACAAAATTTAAAAATAGCAAGAATAATTTAGTACAATGGCACAATACTTTGACATGTGCAACTATCAAAATTGACAATAAAATATATTCATTTATTACGTCGCGTTGGAAATGGATCTTATGGATGGAAATGGAGTCTCAAATTTGAATCACAGAAGATTTATGAATTCATGAGCCTTTTGGACTCTTTTGCAAATTGGCTAATTTGGTATCAAACATTTGTGTAGTCGAACTTTTATGTAAATTAAAAATCTTCTAATGTCTAAATGTCTAAGCTATTAGGCATTCTTGCAAATCACACTCCAAATAAGTCGATTTTTAATGACTTGCTCGAACATGCAATTAACTAAAAAGCATATAGTAATAACTCAATACAAGGAAAGCACAAGTCACGTTTTCGGAAAAAGTTCTTCGAAACCACAAGTGACAACTATTTAGTTTTTCATCTGCATGGAATTTCAATTTCAAAATCTCTTAAAATCTCTTGGCTTAATTGAAGTAATCAAAAACAATGGCGATGCCACAAATTATTGAAAAACATTTGCAATCAATAACAAAATCAATTGCACATGCATGAAATAAAAAATGTGTGTTATTCAAGTTTAATATTTTTTCTTATAAAAATGTAGGGCGTTGATTTAATTGTTTCCAGTAACACTTTAAAATATTCTTAAATTTCATTCTTTAATCAACTTTTACATATATGTAATTACTATTCGTCCTTTCAAAATATCAAAAGCAAAATGCATTTAATATGTTACCAATTTTTCTAAAATATTGAATTTGAAAGTGTATGCCACTTTACGCATATTAAACGTGGAAAATGCAAACCCTTAAATATATTGATTTAAAAGAAAAATGACTTAATAGGAACATAATATGAACATTTACTAAAAACCACAACTAAATTACTGACCTTGTTATTTGTTGTTTGATATGAAGCCAATTTAGCCACCAAGTGGACGTACGTGTGTCTGTCTGTTGCAAAAATGTGTCGAGCTGCAATAAGTAAGTAATAATTTATTAATAGTAAGATTTTTGTATAAACATATACATTTTAAAGTGAATATATACTAAAAAGCACAAAAATTACATAAAATAACCTACCTTGTTATTTGTTGTTGGACGCGAAGCCGTTTTTGGAGCAATTAGTGCTAGAGAATGTGTGTGTCAAAATCATGCAAAAATGTGTCGAGTTACTGGTAATCAATTATGCTACGAAGAGAAAATTTGAGATAAAAATTTTAATAGTAATAGCAATATAATTATTAATATATGAATTAATTAATAGAATTTAATAATATGATTGTATAAACATAAACATTTCAAAGTGAACGCTTTAAAAAAAGTTAAATAAATATCAATTTGATCGTCAACAATCATCACTGTGTGCAATTTGTGCAACATGTACATAAAAGAGCTGCAAGAATGTTATTCGGTTTTCTAATATTGTAATTCTCTTTACACTCAAAACATGTAAATAGCTTATCTAAATAGAATGGAAAAGAGTGCGAGTAAAATATACGTAATGTGATCTGTTTTGTTATTGAAGTCAGTTACGAGAAGACTATTCTCTTTACTTTCATTTGGAAATTCTCTTAATACTGAAAAGAAATACATTTCTGCAGCTCTCTAATGTACATACACATCATCGTCTGTAGCTTCGGTTGCGGCTGCCATAAAGCCGAAGCTACGAACATGTGCGTAGGTTGTGTATGCATCGCTTATGTATGTACCTACGTAGATATGATACAGAACAGTTATGAACATATGAACCGTTATGTTTGATTTTGTTTTGTTGAATAAAAAAAAACGGTTTTTTGCGATTTTAGATTTAATTCACTTTAAATATTGAAATTGCATTTTAACACATAACACAAATAACACAACACAATGAAGTCTTTATAGATATATGTATGTATATGTACATTTACTGGAAAGCGTCAAAAACACACAAAATTTAATGTAATTGAAATGCCCGAAATTCAATACAGAAAGAATTTTTGAAATACGATACTTTCGTAGAAAAAGAAATATATGTAATTATGAGCAAAATCGACAATCGGCACTCAGAAACTTCTAGATAAAATCATTCTTCTAAATTTGGTTCGTAATTACCCTTAGGTAATAAATTAAACTACGAAAGCTGTACAAAATGACTTACCTCGTTATATGTCTTTTAATTCTTTTAAATTTGGTATTATTACTACCAAAGATCACTAATATAATGCAGCAATTCAATGTTGCGCACAATGCACTACACACTTTCAATTATTCACTTCTTACTCTTTCTGCAGTCATTTCACAACTGACTATGGCAAATGTATGGTAGCAGAAATTTGAAATCAAGCGTCGTTTGTTGTTTTTTTTTTGTAACAACAGTAGCCTTTGGTTTTGATGTTTTTATCTTTGTTCAGTGCTGCCACTGAGACACTTTTTTTTTTATTAAGTTGCTACTGTAGAATTAGATTTGAAAGATTTCCATAAATATAAACATATAAACATAACCAAATGGACATTAAATTAATACAATATCCTAAACATTATTAATTGTTAACGCAATATATATTTTTACATGCTTAATTTATAGAATATTTTTTAACGACGGTAGATGTACTTGCTCAATATTTTGAAATTTGATATTTATTGAAAACAACGTTGTTTAATTCTATGGCATCAGTGAGTTTTATAGTTTGATATCAAACATTAGTGTGAAGTCGGACTTTTATGAAAATTAAAAATCTTTAAAATATTCGAATGTATCAACATCTATCAAAATTACAAAAGTTGAGAATTATCTACCAATTATTCGAAAATATTTGACCCGCACATAGATCTAATATACCTTTTGTATTATTTAAAATTTTTCAACAATTTGGACCAATTGCACCAAAACGGCAGCATTATATTATTTGTAACTTCAAATTATATATATGTGTATGTATCAATGTGCATATATTTTGCAACTTCATGTAGTGGACCTAAGGCATGATTAGATTATTTTGAAGCTAAAGCTTTAGTGCAATGTTACCATTTTAATGTTTTTTGGTTGATGCTATTTGAATTGATGATATTGACAATGAATTGATGCGTATGCGTATAATTTTAGATTACATCTTTCGCATTACATAAGTTAATGTCAAATATTTTAAATTATACCTATTTTGTACAAGCTTATTACGTTATTATTAAATAAATTTAATTGAATTTGTTTAATTAAATAAATACAATCATAGCTCTGCTAAAGCAACTGCACTTGATTTTAAATAATGCAGCAAAAATTTTGCTGTGATTGTATTTATTCCTCTCTTTTGTTGAGTGTTTATTCCTCAACACTACATTAACAATTACATTAGTTTGAAAATACATATTGACAAGAAAATATCATAATTTCACACTAAATTTTGCTGAGAGAGAGAGAGAGAGAGAGAGCGAGAGAGTTCCTCATGTTCACATTTAATAGTTTGGGAAGGAAAAATGTAGTCATAAAATACATGTGTGCTTTTCATTCCCCACTCTTACAATCTACAATTTTCAACAGTTTTAATAAACTGTGAGTAAGTAGCATTAGTTCAATCAATTTGTTTTTCTAATTTTAATATCACTGCGTGTTCAAGAGTTTACCTTACCTAAGAGCAATTGCTTATCACAAAACTCAGTTTTTAATACAGTAATCTTTCCGAAAACTAAATGAGGCGCCCTAATTGTAAAGTTATATGAGTTCATATGAAAAACTGTATGATTTTCGAACAGTCTAGTAGTCAGTCTTTTTTTACAAAAAGACCCAAATCGAACACGTCTAAAAAAAAGAAGGGAGAAACTTTCGCAGCCCACAACAGTTAGAAGATTTATTATTAAGCATGGGGTGCACAAAAAATATTTCCACATATTTCCTAAATAATAAATATATTTTAACCGTGGGTGCCCTAGCTCAATAGTTAGTGCGTTCGACTGACTTCTGATCTCTAGGTCTTTGGTTCAATCACCGGCTGAAGCATAAGTTTGATATCGAAAAATTTTTTTTTCCGACCGGTACCACACACCTACGGGAAGCAATTGGCAATTCTTTCGGCAGTAATAAAAGTGGTGCCATGAAAAAGCTTCTAAAAGCGCTCTGCAGCAAAGCTCAGAAAAATTGACATCACAAGGATTCTGCCGTTCGGAACTGGCTAATATAAGTAGATCCCTTCTAATACTGTCCAAAATTGAACACACACAATAGTGCTGGAAAAGAAGCTCTCCCAAAGGGCCCTTTGCTACCTCTAAGTGCCACATACTCGTACTTTTTTTATATTTTACCCCTTAAGGTTCTTCTACAAAATCGACGTTTTTATAAAATTGCGTTTGGTAGTGTGAGTTTCTTAAAAACAAAAGGAATTAAGAAAATCTATTTTCTATGTTTGCATTCTTGAATATCATCCATTTAGAACCATCAGCGTACAATTAGGAATAGAATTCAATTCTATTGAATTCGCTTCAAATTGAGCTTTAACATATTTGAATCAAGACGAAACAATCAGTGTCCGGATCTTGAAAATTGAGCCGACTATAGTTTTTTGAATAATTATTAGTATTACGAGTATTATTATTATTGTTATTATTTGAAAAAGTTTAACCGAACAGTCAACCACTGCACTGGAGGTCATATTTGAGGGTGTGATATCCTATGCGTATGTGGGTTATAAACTGTCGGACTGAAACCGCTCCATACCTGAGATCAGGAATGTTGTTCCAATATGCGTTCCAAAGGACGTGATGTTCTCTTCGTGGCATTTCCCGCACAATTTGGTGGTCCTGAACTCGTTTACAAACATTATATCAGCACCGCGGCTCTTCAGCGCAGAGATCAGTTTCGGCTTTGGAGTTCGAATGTAGCCCCGCATCGGCGAATTCGCAGCGATGCTCGTTGATCCAATGCAAACCAACGCATTGGAGGCTATCTTCTTCAAATCCGTACCTATGATCTCTGTCGCTATGCGGTGTGCTGCCTTCTCGGTGCATATAAACTTCTGCAGCTTTAGGCGCGTGACTCGTCTCTGCGAAAATATCTCTTGCTTTGCGGCAAATATACTCAGCTGATATCGTGTGTAACTACGAAAATCAGCTGAGTATGGTGACAGCTGCCGCAACTTCTGTTCTTCTTCAGAGATATTTTCGCTAGTCTTGGTCTGTGTCCAGCGTTGCAGTTTGACCTTCCTTGAATGGTACCCTGCCTCGTGTTGGTACCTGCTATTTGAGATCTTCAGCGGCAAGCCATTCCGCGTTCCCCCCACAATGAGACGGAGGCCGGGATCGAGACCGATTTTGATGTCATATTCGGTATTTCGGATTTTGCTCAAATCCCCAGCATAATCATTTGCTTTCTTATGGCACTTGACCCGCGATGTTGTGGCTGCTGCTGCCTGCAGGGTCTTAGCCATGCAAAATGATATGCTGACGCCGTCCGTCATCATTGAATAACCGAATTTTTTCGATGTGGTCTCAGGGAACTCGAAATACTTGCGCCATTCAGCGTCTCGATTAGGCTCAAACGCTTTCTGGCTACCCTTAAACAGACCAACACTACATAGTGTGGCGTGCAGTTGAGACGAGTCATACCGTACGTGATGTGCCCCGAATTTTTTGATAGGTATGAGCGCAAAGTTTTTGATGTTGTTCTCCTCGTTGTAGCGCTGCAGCTTGTAAAAAAAGCGCATGTACTGCCAATAGTCGTTGCTCTTTTTGATGTTCTTGAACTTTTGCCCATCCCAGTCCAAATGTGTTCGCATCTGGGAGAGCAAAGTTTCATCAGGCTGTTTGCAACTATTGTCCACAAACAGGTAGTCTAGCGTGTCGTATATGCTCGCTGGTGTTGATCCATCAACACGCCTAAGGAATCTACGGATTCTGCTGTACGCGTGCATCCATATGTTGTTGTGGAAAATTGTCTTGTACGTGTTCGCAGCATCGACAAACAAGTTTGACCTGTATGCGCTGTTGTACAGAGGTAGATCATTCCTCAACAGGCCATACTCGCTGTCCAACACGTACTTTCCCAGATGCTTCTGGCAGAGACAGTAGAAGAAGTCGAGGAAGTTTGGCGCCGCAAAATCATCCTGTTGCCATCTTTTCATCAAGCTGAAGTGGATATAGCGTGACGTTTCCACTATCAGCGATGAGATTTCTTTGACATCTTCTACTATCTTCACGTACAGATTATTGTTCTTACAACAATGACGGAATCCGGACTTGACGGTTACCGTCTCTGTAGGCGGTTGATCTTCTTTCTGCTTCCTCTTCGGCATTGAAGAGTGAGAAAGGCACTCAATCTACGACACTACTACTCCTGTTTAATATGGAAACGCTAGAGAAGACAACAAACAAAAACGCTGCTATATGCACTATAATGTATGTAAACGGTTGTGCTAGGGAAATGCAACGCTGTTGTTGCCGCGTAGGAATGATCTTGTTCCTAAAACAAAATGTGAAAATAGCAAGAATAATTTAGTAAAATGGCACAATACAAATGGCAAAAATGTTGAAAAGTATTGGTGTTGTATCGATATCAAAAAAATTCTTGAATAAATAAAATTTTGATTATATAAGAAATGATAACTTTAGTTGGAGCAACATATTTTATGCCATTCTTTTTTCATAAATTTTAGCATATACACATATAAATAAAAATGTATGTATATAAAATCTAAACAAAATCGCTTTATTGTTTTGACAATTTCTGTTCGCAGCAGCACTAATTTTATTTCGGGACTCGCAGTACAATTCAATAAATCTAATCTAATCTAATAATGCAGAAGCTACATTCAAAAATTACACAATCATCCGAATCCCCTTGCTAGGCAATTGTTGCTGAACACCGGGCATCGTCGATTAAAAATTTTGTATTGATGTAATAACAAAATAGACATTAAGAACTCGCTGCTAACATTATAATTTAGGGTTTGGCATAATCTATCTTGACAGAATTAAATGCACAAAAGTAGTTTAAGCTACGCAATATGACGAGTTGGACAAGCGATACGAAAGTAAATTACCACAATTGATTGTATTTAGTTAGAGTATAAAAAAGAAGGTGCTCGTATTTACTTATATTTCTTTAAACTTCAATTTAAATGTCAATGATGACGTTCGTACGTATTGATTTGACATTTAACATTTCATTTTGGGGACGAACTATTTTTGGTTTTTATTGAAATTGATTATTTTTGTACTTTGCTTTATTCGTTGGTACATCTTAGAAACAAAAAGCTCTTTAAGAAGATTTATATAAAGCCTCTGGGTTCATTTATTGTACATGTACATATATTGTATATATATTGGTGCAAATGTACTATACATATGTGTATTAATTTATTTTATTGAAATGCCGACAAAGCGATATTATTCACCTATTTACTGGTGACATTGTTTGAATCTAATGTGACAGATTAGTGTGACATGTGTATTGAAGTATGTTACGGTAATTGTGTATATCCTAAGATTTCGCCTTGTTGAAAGGCTGAATCGGAAGACTCAAAATATTTTCTTCATTAAAATTTTTTGAAGACATATTTTTACTATTTTCACTTTGATTTGCCTGCAATTTTATTTTCTGTTCTATGCAAAATACAAAAACAAAACGCACGCTGTTAAAATTCCTGCTCCAAAAAAGTTTGGCAGTGGCTGATAGATATAATATTTGAAATATTTGTACCCGTGAACAGCTGACTCAAGCAACCAATGTAGTAATGGTACGTACATACACGAAAATGTTCAAAACAAATACATACTCGTAGTGAGGATTCTGCGCAATGGCATTTTTGGCAATTTGGCCAGATAATATTGTATTTACATACATACTTATAGACAATAGTGTATGCACGAGTATGCATATGAAATATTTGACAATACCACTCGTGAAAATCTCTCAATTAAAGGATATGTGCTCTATCAGGGTATTATAAAGTGATAATTTTATTAATATTTTTTTTTTATTCGCTTGAGAAATTTGGAAATACCCAAATATATCGATTCATGTACATTCTTCTTACATGTTTTCATAATCAAAATTCAAAAACACTAGGATACTAGGAGTAGAATTATTAAGCTTCGCTCACTCTCTTTGGCTTACCAAATTTGAGCATAACAATTCCGAAATTCCTTCACACGCATAGAAATGTATCCAAGAAAATATCAGTCGTTCAAATACTTCTCCCAATTACGGACGCGTATTTCATATTGCTATTCGGATACTTGGAAAATAAGTGAATTATAAAGCTAATAAATATATTGTATATACATACATTCATAGTATACTTCTGCTATTTTATTAGGTATAGTATACAAGAAGAAGTAAAATATGAATAACTACATATATATGTATATGTATAAGTAAAGAAGTTTGTGATTCTTATAACCTAAGTGGTCATTTATCCAGTGTGTCGCGACAGCTGCAAACAATCAACCAACCCATGCAATTGTGTAATCAATTACGATTTTAAATTCATATTTCCGGAATTATTGTCATTTACTAAATGGAATTGAATGAATAAGTATGAGTTGCTTATGACTATTCCGTCCAGTGTGAGTGAGTGCAACGGTTGGATAAATTTCTGCTGGAAATGGTCGTAAAATTTACATATATATGTACAGCACATACATACCTACCTACATACGAATGTGCAGTTTTACTTTAAATATATTACATACTTGTTACATATGTTCTATATATATATATATGTATGTATGTACGTATGTTTAAGTATATTTTAAATGTACTTGAAACTTATAAAAAAATGATGCTGTTATGATCACCTATCGGTCTGTGCTGACTGTGCGACGAACATAAAACGTTACAGGTAGGAGAAGAGCTGGCAATTTTTTTCAAAAAATCTTGAACTTATTTATCTTATAATGTACATGCATATCTATGTATGTATGTGCATATCGACACATGCAAATCACTAATATTTTCGAATTGACGAAAGCAAAAACCCTTATCCTCATTACATATGCACATATGTGTTTATGTTTGTATGTAAATCAAGTAAAATTCCAACAATTTAATTATATTAAATACAGGGTTACCAACTGGAGTAAGAGTCAAATAATTACAACTTCATTTTCCATGCCATACCTCCTCGCCTAGCTAGACTCCACTTTTCTACTCCCACACTAGCACATGCACTTGCATTCTTCCATAGCCATAAAAAAAAATAAAAATAAATATGTGGCACTTAAAGCCCCAAAGGGCTCATTGGCCGAGCTTCTCTTCCATTACTGTTGTGCGTCTTAAATTTTGGACAATATTAGAAGGGACCTACTTATTTTAGCCGGTTCCGAACGGCAGAACACTTGTGACATCACTTTTTCTGAGTTTTGTCACAGAGTTCTTTAAGAAGCTTTTCATGGCAAGTTGTTACTGTCGGAAGAATTGCCAATTGCTTGCCGACAGGTGGGTACCGTTCGAAAGAAAAATCTTATCGATATTAAATTTGTTATGCATCAGCCGGGGATTGAACCACGACCTACAGATCAGAAGGCGAACACACTAACCACTGAGCTACGGCACCTTCCATAGCCATATAATTATGAATATTTCAGATTTCCAGCAGTTCAAATTACAAATATAAATTATGAATTGTGAAAGCAGTTTTTATGAAACCAAGAGACAATACAAAATTACTACTGTAAATTCTTTCATGTATATAAAATTTCGTGTTCGCATTGGAAGCTATGTGTATGTTTAAGCTGAAACCACGTGTTGCATGTTATACTCTCCCTCTCTCTCTCTATTTTTAAGGTGTACATTGAATACATTTGAGCCCTTCACTCCACTTTTTGAAATATTTTATAGTCATAGCCACTTAAATTTCAGATATTTCCAAGAAATGGAGTTGATCGAAGTGTAAAGTGAACGGCTCAATTAGTACTACGAAGTATTATTCTCCATCATGGCGGAAGGAATGAATAAAAACTAGAACTGAATAATCAAAATTCTAAGTAATCAAATTTATTTATTGCATTAATCAAATTTATTCGATTAATCGTGATCTTGATTAATCAAATTTGATTATATTCAGTTAATCATGACTTTGATTAAAGAATATTAAAATTATGAAATTAATTAGAAAATTGATGGATCATAATAAAATTATTCGCAAAAATTATTCAAAATATTTATAATATTTTTTCTAATTAATTAAAACAATTAGTTTTTTAATGTTTAAAATAAAATAAAACTTGATGTCAATATTATTTTGATTGAAATATTAATTTTTTTTATTGGATGTCTATCTTTAACACATACAAATTTGTTTTATGTTGAATTTTATCTTTAAAAAAATATTTTCTTAAGTATATTCTAATAAATTTAAACTCAGAGAATACAACGCTAAAAAATTAATTTATCTATTACTTCTTAGTTATTTTGATACGAAATTGAATCCATTAATATCCAGTACTGCAATCAAATATCAAAGAACAGATATGTAAGATACTAGTGTAAAAGTAAAACAGTTATTATAACGAATGCAAAAATAATATTAAAACAATATAAGTTACAGTTAAGAGGACGTTTCATAAACTTTATCCAACCGCAACTGTGCAAATCGAAATGTCTAAAATTTTTTAATTAATTTTCGTAGGGACATAACCTAATAAATGGAAAATAAAGAATTATTTTGCATAACACTTATGAGATTCATCATAAAATTAATGCAAAATTACAGTAAAAATAAATTAAATTTTATTAAGAAAAATATAATAACAAAACTCTACACCTCGTTTGATTTTGAACACACTAATGCACTTACATATACATATACAATATAAAAAAATCAATAACTACATATGCAAATGTACTTAATCAATGAATAAATAATTGTTTTTTTTTTTTTATTTTTCTTCATCCATATAACTGGTCATTAGGATATTTCCAAATGTGGACTAGTATTTATGTATATTGAAATAATAATTTTACTGAATATAAAAATTATTTATACTTTCTCTCCACTTAGATTGAGTATATTGTAATAGTTGTGGTCAGGAAAACGTTCCAACTCAATATAATCCATTTCGGTGTGCAGCAATTTATCAAGCATTTGCACAACCTCTGAAAATGTTGGTCGTTCGTTGGCATCTTGTGACCAACAGTAATACATGATATTATAGAGTTCACGTCGGCAGTGTTCAGGCTTCTCTAAACGATAGCCATCGCGCACCTATAACATAAGGAAAATATTTAAAAATTTGTAGAATATACACTATGACTCGCAGAAGGAGATTACAAGATTAATATCATTTGAGGAGGGGCGAAATCAATTTGTAAACCTACTTTGCGCATAACATCTGCAGCTGATATACCAGGATATGGTGTCGAACCAAGAGTTACAATTTCCCACATTAGTACTCCAAAGCTCCAGATGTCTGATTTCACGGAAAATATATTATCGTAAAGTGATTCAATCGCCATCCATCTAAATGCGGGTAGAAGTGTCAAAGATAGCACAAAATAGGGGAACAAAAAGAAACGACAAACAATAAATAGCCATTCTTAACCAATTCGAAAATAATAGTATAGTGTTGAATAGAGTCAGTTGTTATATATGAGCTCAAATAGCATTGAAATAATATTCATTTGATCGACTTACACTGAAAACTATATTTTTATTCGATTTCGCGAAAATAGCCGGAGATCTCTATAGATCTAACCGAAGATTGTATAGAGAAATAATTTTAATAAATTAACAATTTTTATAACCTACCTTATCGGCAATTTTCCTTCACTTTTGCGTTCATAGATTTTTGAGGTAATTACATCGCGCGCAAATCCAAAATCTGCCACTTTGCACGTATGATCGTCAGTGATGAGAATATTCCGCGCAGCCAAATCTCTGTGTATAATCTATAGAATATGGACAATAGATTAGATTGTTAATTATATTAAGATTATTTATATATTTTTAGAGATACCCATTTTTAATAATATGTCTAATATTTCTTGACTCGACTTATACTTTTTATTAAATTTCTACGATTTACAAATTAATTTGATTTTAATTAAATTTACTAGAGCATTAAAGTGCAAATTACATTTCGTTTTCCGAACGTTTGAATTTTTAAGAATTTTTATTAATATAATTTTTTATTTATTTTTTAAATAAACGATTTGAATCATGGTCAGCTCGAGGTGATTTCGTGCACATCACATTACTTTTAAATACCTACATTTACAATATAAGGTACAATATAACATATGTACATGCGAGTATAACCATAAACGTTAACAAAATTAAAGCAATAAAAGTGACTGATAGATACACACTCGTATATTATCGTACACTCGTACACTCACCCCACGTGATGTCAAATAATCCATACCCTTTGCCACCTGGTACATGAATGATGTTAAATCGCCTGACGTCAATATATTCGATTTACCATGAGTATTGCCGTAATGCCTGGTATAAAAATTCAAATCATTAAGTAGACATTTTAATACTTTCACATTGTAGTAGTATATTTTCAAGAATGCCATTAGGCACGTCATATCAATACTTTTACTATCTATAGTATGTTGTAATGACATTATTAAAAATGACGGATAATGCAATAAATAAAAGGGAGCATAAGCTCCTATTTTTTTTTCTTATATCTAAAAGTGTCGTATTTAAGCTCGTAACAAGAAAGGGAAAATCTTATGGCAGTAAAAAGTTTGTAAAAATTAGTTTTAAAAGGTTCCTTATTATAAATGACTCTTTTCTAGATGAATTTATTATCATTTTTGGAATCTTTTGCGAGTCTTGCATTTTAAAAACAATTTTTACACTATTATTTTAATGGAAATGGCATCATAACTTATACTATGACTTCATTAATTTATTAATTTGCTACTCGAAAGCGATCAAATTCACTGACCTTCCAGTTAGGTTAGGTTAGGTTATGTGGCTGGCCTCACTCTGAGAGGACACACTTAGTCCAGAAAGGCCCATTGTGATACTACCAAGCTTCTCTTCCAATACTGTTGTGCGTGCTAAATTTGGACAGCATTAGAAGGGACCTACTTATATTAGCCGGTTCCGAACGGCTGAACCCTTGTAACATCACTTTAACTTAGTTTTGTCACAGAGTTCTTTTAAGAAGCATTTTTTGGCAAATTGTTACTGCCGGAAAAATTGCAAATTCTTGCCGGCAGGTGGGTACCGTTTGAAAGAAAAATCTTTTCGATATTAAATTTTAGTTATGGTTCAGCCGGGGATTGAACCCACGACTTACAGATCAGAAGGGCAGCACACTAACCATTGAGCTGACCTTCAAGTTGAAGCAATCTAATTCGACATAAGAGGTATTAAACCCAAAAGTGTTTCCAATGGGTATGGTTTGCAATGTATATAAATCTCAAGGATTTAGAAAATTGCAAAAAGGAAATATTTACAATTAATTGTAATTATGCAGGTTGCATATACATAACGAATAAAAACCACACGTTTTTAATGTTGCATACTTTCAAGCGCATATGAAATGCATATACGTTCAATATTCAATTTTGTTCTTGGGAATGCAAATTATGCAACAATATTTTACATATGCTCTTCTGCAAGATCATTTGCATTGGATCGTGATCTTGATTATATTGTAAGTGGTTTATCACATGCATATTAGTTAGTATATTAGCTATATATTATAGAAAAATAAAATCTATCCAAAGCAAGAGGTATTAAAAAAATTGAAAAAATTACTAATTGTATCAAATTGAAATAAGCTTACCTTTCAGCGCGTGAATTACGCAAATACGTCTGCAATTTGCCGCGATTTACAAATTCAATTATTACGAAAGCTGGATCCTTATCAGTACAGGATCCTAGCAAGCGCACCACATTAACATGTGGCTCCAGAGACTTCATTACCTACAATCAAACAAAATTTGCGCTAAAGAAAAATTGTTACTTGGTAGCCATCCACTTTCACACTTAGAACCTGGGCGATAAGTAAAACCCAACTGAGAGGTAAACATTGGTTTGTCCTCAAACACAATACACAGAAATAATATAATCTAACCACTCACTTCAAGCTCAGACATTAAATCCTTTTTCTCATTTTCAGCAGCATTTTCTTTTAAAGTTTTCACTGCAACTGTTGATACACCTTGAATTCCTGCATTAAAAGAAAATATATAAAATATATATAAAAAATTTTGTAATAATTCGAAAATTGAAAAGAGCTGAATTTTTATAAAAATATTTACATGACTCCATAATGAATAACCTTTTATGTCTGGTCTTGGTAATCAAGCCGAAGAGGTTATTCATAATTGCTCCAAAGTATTCTCTGATGCAACGAAAATTAGTCTAATCATTTAAAATATAATTACCATCAATATCAGTAGCTTCACAACGCCATACTTGTCCGAAAGCGCCTTCGCCCAAAATATTGAAAAACTTCAATCGGTGTCTTGGAAATTCCCATCGATCATATTTGTTCTGGGAATTTCTGTTGGCGGTGCCTACACTATCATCTCGAGCAGAGTTGGCTGAACCATTTTCACCGGGAAGATTGGCACTGCTTGCAACATTTGTAGACAAAGCAGAAGTTTCCTAGTTAAAGATAATTCATTTGAACTATTAGAATTACTAGCCGGAAAATATGTACTCACCACACCGTATGGTGTTGATTGTTGATCACTTTCCCACGGTACGTAGCGATTTCCATACGCCATTGGACCATTCCAATGTTGTAGAACCATAGAATTGCGGCTATCATCAGTTATACTACTGCTCAAATTACTTTGAGTTGATTTTTTGGCCATTTCCTCTTTGGATTTTTTCTTAAGCTTTTTGCTAATGGCACATAAGCTTTTGCGATAGATAAATCCAAAAATAATAGCTGCCGATATGAAAACACCACAAATGGTAACTGCGACTGAAATTACAGTTGCTTTTAACGGATAATCATTACTGAAATTATCAGACATCGTGGAGCCCTCTTCGTGAAAGCCTATGTCATCTGTTGACGAATTTAAAGTAGAGTAATTTTGTGAAGTTTTGTGAATATTTCGATTATTGCCATCAACTCTGATGGCCGTCAGCTTAGTGCGGCTGGTCGTATGTGGTACTCTTGTTGTATCTGCGGGCGTAGTTGTTAACGTCATTTGATTTTCATTGGACTCAATGTTATTGTCATCATTGTTATCGTGTTTATTATTTGGCCAAAGTGGGAACGGCTGATTTGGCACGTTCACCACCTCACCATCACTCAACTGGACATGATCAGATGTAAATATTGGTGAATGTGCACCATATCCTGAAGTCGGGCGGTTTGGTTGCTGATTCCGAATCGACATTACTCCTGGTAGCTTATCGAATGCAGGCAAAAATTGAGAAATATTTCGTACAACATTCGTAATCGATGGTGGATTGTTGTAATTTGAATTTTGATTGTAATTTTTTCCCAATATATTTACAAATACTTCATTTTTAGCCGTCAATTGTCCATCGGAAACGGTTACATATAAAAATAAGTTTTCATTCGCCTGCAGAAAGTGTGAGAACAGATTAGAATATACTCGTACACAAGAACACAATTTCGAATTTCGACATTAATGCAGTTCATCGTCAACACTTACCCGTCCAAGTAGGCTCTCGTTCAGATAAACAATTCCCCTAACCGGATCGATTCGGAAAGGCAATTTATCATGCTGTTCTTCATCGTTAGCATTTGAATTAGCATAATTCGAAATCGAATGAGGTTCCAATCCAAAGACTAGCTCATCATTTTCAGCATCTTCCGCACGAACTCGAGCAATAATTTGACCGACTTGCTCATTTTCGGATATTCTCCAATTGCGCTCTGGGACATATAGTATTGGTGGTGTATTTAATAACGACTGACTCGATACTATGGAAATAGTTTGAAAAAATTTTAGAACAGGAAATATAAACAACAATTTAGCGACAATGGTGACATTATATGGTATATTGTCGAAGGATTAAAATGGATTTCTAGTAAAACTATATGTAAGCAAGATAAAATTAATAATAATAAAATAATTTAATTGAGAATTAGATCTATCCAAAGAAGCAATATAAACGTACAAACTTGTTTACAAACTGTCAAATTGTAAAGTAAAAAAAATGTTTACTTATAAAACTATTAGACATTTATGAGTTCAAAGATATACCCATAATACCCATAATCTGTACAATCATCTGGTCACTTACCTGGATACTTGAAAAAGGATGCAAATTCTGCATAAAATATAATAAATATCATAAATAAGCTGCATTTCGTTGACCTCGCTCGTAACCGGATTTTGGATAGCCACCGATGGGGCTCAGTAGAAAAATGCATTGCACAACTATTCACCTACACTCAGGCAAATCTTTGGAATACGGAAAACAGCAAGAATTTTAATCTAAATCACTTTTTTATAACTAATGTGCGTGAATATAATTCAAAATCATTGGCATCAATGTAAACACTATGGCATATTTTGTTAAAAAAAAAATATGTATAATTAATAAATTTATGTCGATTATTTATATTCAAATTCGTAGTTAGGTAATAGTAAAAATATCTGATTATTTTTTATTTTAAATTCTGTATGTTATTTAAAAAAAATTTTTAATATTACGTATATTCGCTTTTTTTACTTGTCCCGAAAACTTTTGTCATAAATTTACACATCTCTTTACATTACACATGCATAGTTACACATACATATATCTATATAGTTTACATATATATTGTATAAGTATACCTATGCATGTACAAAGGTGTTCTTTGTTTTTAATTTACACTTTGCGAACAAATCAAAAATAGAGCAACTTCAACAGATGCATGGTCTATCAACATAAATAAGAATACTTGAATGCATTGACAGACTCGATTTAAACTATAAATAGTCATCCAATCGATTTGTACAAAACTAGTTTTGCATAATTCAAGCGCGGACACAGAAGTCTCAGTGCCGAATTTTGTGAAGGTCATACAATTTCCACTGTAAAGATCGATGCTTTAAAAGAGAAATTACTATACAAATGGCATTGAAATGAAACAGAAACATGCGATTGTAATAAACTTAATTCTTAATGAATTTCTGGCAGATTTCGTAAAATGTTATATAAATGAAATTTGTTTAAAGTTTTTAGGATGTCAATCCATTAAGTATGTTAAATTATATGATAAACAAATTCCACAGAGAGTCTTGTTACAATTTTATGCAGTTTATGAATGTTGTTGAACACACAATCCCTTTGGCACTCAGGCTTCAAAAACAAAAATGTCCTTAATAAAAACCATTTTTTAACGCGTTTTTACAAAAGTATTATCTGTGTGACCCATGCACATTTTACAATTTTTCATCAAACAATGCATCATAATGGTATGTCGTATGTATGTCGATTGCGAACACTCAAACAGCCAGTACAATATCCTCTGGACCGAAAAAGAAGTCACGCCAAAAAGGATTTGTGGTGAACGAGGGCAAAAATAGCACAGATACACGAGAAAAAAGGTAGTGTCTACCAGATATAACAAATATATTTATGTGCATTGTGGCTGCTTGACCTGAAACCGGGATTGGACTGACGGGGTGAAATCATATTTGGTTTTTAATTTAATAAGAAATTTTGAACTAAAAATAACCAAAACAAAATTAAGGTTTATATAAAATGGACTCCCTCTAGTCTCAGGATGCTTATAGAAGGGTCAAATTGACCGTCGACATCCAACATAGACCGACATAGTCGACATAGTTGTTGTTGTTGTTGTACGAAAATGTTTTTTTTTGACATAGTTGCTCTCTATCGCCGCCTCTGACAGCAGTGGAAATAAATTTGATGGGCGATCCCTCTAATGGTTGCACATAGACGTAACTACATTTGGACAAAATGTTGCGACAAAAGGATTAATACATCGCTCTAGCTCTAGGGATGATCGCTGAGCAATAATGGGATTAATTGTCGGCTCTCTGATGCTTTAAAATTCATGTTGAGCCTCATTAAAGGGGTAAGTAGGTAAAGGAATAGAAATCGGTCATACGTTCTACATCTTTATCGGTGGGATCGATTTTTATAAAAACGTCAATTTTGTATGGGAGCTCCCCTAAGAGGTAAAAATAGATGTAATTTTGTTCGAGAAAAAACTTCTTAGAGGCGATTTTATGTATTTTAATGAACGCTTTAACTTTCATCACCTCTTTTTAGGTACGGAATGAAAAACGATCTCACGGAGTCAAATCAACTCCGAATTTGAATTTAGCGATCCCAAATAAAAAAAAAATAAATATGTGGCACTTAAAGCCCCAAAGAGCTCATTGGCCGAGCTTCCATTACTGTTGTGCGTCTTAAATTTGGACAGTATTAGAAGGGACCTACTTATTTTAGCCGGTTCCGAACGGCAGAACACTTGTGACATCACTTTTTCTGAGCTTTGTCACAGAGTTCTTTTAGAAGCTTTTTCATGGCAAGTTGTTACTGTCGGAAGAATTGCCAATTGCTTGCCGACAGGTGGGTACCATTCGAAAGAAAAATCTTATCGATATTAAATTTGTTATGCATCAGCCGGGGATTGAACCACGACCTACAGATCAGAAGGCGAACACACTAACCACTGAGCTACGGCACCCACAGCGATCCTAAATACTTATAGAAAATTTTAGCTTGTCTGGCTTGCAACCCCTTTTTTAATATGCCATTATAACAAAGAATCTCAGAACAATACTTGACTGTCGACTGCATCTTATCTTTGAACCACTAGAAACATATTTGGACATAGGCTTAGAAATTTTTAACTCGTCGAGTGGGCAAGCCCATTTTTCGTATTACCTAGTGTTAATAAACCAGGAATCTCTTATCTTGGAACCACAAATAACATAAATGCGCAGTGTTGAGTATTGCTTTTGGTAATAAGCTACAGTCATTAGCTGTATTCAAACATTGACACGGTTAAGCACATTAAAATCAAACAAATGAAAAAAAAATTTCCAGCTAGTATCAGCATATAAAACATAAATAACAATTGGTTATTTGAGGAAAAAGTAAAAATCATAATTCACAGATACGAATCAATCACGCAAGTAGTTCCGCCAATGATCGTGATGTATAACATTTTCAAAGTTGCTGCAGCATTAATATGAAATATGGAAAAAGCTTTTGTTAACTGTTCAGTAGATCCATGACATTCATATTTTGCTCTTAGAAGCCTAATCGAGATTTATTTTATTCATTTTGATATTCATTGACGTACCTCTACCTATTGTGCGTGAAAATAAATAAAGTAACAGTACTTCGCTGTTACGAAAGTATACCAAAAAAGAACTGCGATTATGTTTTGATTATGGGTTTTTCCCAGAAACAACAATACACAAGCGATATACAAATGCACAACACCTTTGTATAAACATACATTCGTAATAAATATGGGTGTGTATGCATCTACGCAATTACGTACTAAACGTAGATGCACATATATAGACATTCAATATTTCACTTTCACGACCAAATAAATTTTTGGAATTATTGTACAATAAAAAGCTTAAATTCCAAACATGCTGCAATTGCTGCAATTACATCTACAAGTAATTTACATATGGGCGCATATGTGTCTACATACTTGTTTATACACATGTATATATACATGTAGGTTCTAATGTAATCGACTCTTATTTATGCATGAATATGTATGTATATGGATTTTATATACAAAATTGAAGAAAAGTTAATCTGCCAAGTGCTAATTTATGTAAATGTAGACTAATGCGTTGTAATTTTGCACATCTGTTTTTAGCTTAAAATTACGGATGTTGAAGGTGAACGATATTACAATTGTATGAGGAAAACTCAATTTTGTTATCATTTTATGTCACTTATGGAGTAGCGATTTCTCTTTTCACACTCAATCGATGATTACGAATCAATTTGATTCAACGCTTGTATCTATTGAAATTATTATTTTTTTGTTATTCCATAATTCCACGTACGCTTGAATAACCACACATGGTATAATATTTTTCATTTTTGTATGTATACCACTTATTCGCATAAATATTTCATCACAAATTTATTGAAGAGAATTGAAATTGTTTGTACCATTTGTACATTCACATATGTAGGTACGATTACAAATATGTTCCCGATTGAAATCCTATATAGTATTTTGTTACGAATAAAATTAATTTTTAATACATTTACGTTGCTGATGGTTGCACATATAGTGCAAGTGCAGAGCACCTTTCAACACGTCTCGATTACTAACTAGCAACTAAACATTTATATGATTCTTTTTTTCAGAAGAGATATTTAAAGCGGAGAGTTTTGACCACCGTTTCATACAAGAAAAGTCTCCGCACGATATAAATAAGTATTTACATCACACGATGGTAAAGCTAATCAACATATACTACAATTCAAAAGACTTTCATAGTTGAAGTAAGAAACAAACTTGATATAAACTATCAATAGTGATGCCAGATTGAAGAGTTAATCAGTTTTTAATAAAACTTTTAAAAAGTGGGAGTGTAAACTGCATAGTCTACTAAAAGAATAAATGTTACGTTTGTTACGTGGGCCGTAGCAGTTAATTGACACCTTTTGACCCGTAATATTTTTATCTACAAATATGAATATAATTTATTTCTAATATCGGTTGCGACAATAGATCATAAAGCAATAAATAAACTGAAAAAGGGATGACCAGACGTCATCTATATGTCTATTATTAACTAAATTTCGAAATTCATCAACCTACAGATTTTTATCAAATTCGTGGACAATTGAAACATATCTTCGAAGATCTCGCGAACAGGAGGTTGCCCACCATTGGTCTATTATATGCAAAGTAGGAAGAAATTAATATTCTATCTGTTTGCATAAACATTTATTGCAATTAGTGATAAGATCTATTCGAAGCGATTCTGACGTGATACAAAATTTTGAAAAAATAATGGGATATTTTGAAAAAATTCCCATCTGTTAAAAAGTAACCTTCAAGTAGACATTATTTTAACTATGACTACGTGCTAATATTAATAATTTCACAAAATATGCCTCACAAAAGTGTACTCACTCTCTTACTAACAAACTTCACTTATGGAGGCTATGATTCTTATATTATTTTTAGAATAGAAAGTTGACTTTTTTTAATGGAGTAATGAAATTAGAGTAGAGAGTAGAGAGAGTAATGAAAGTAGATCACATTCATTTGTGATATAAAAAAGGGGAAAATTTCAAAATTAAATTCGATCTAAAAAATTTTTTTTGGTGAAATCCGGTAACGCTGATCATGAAAGCTTCTTTTATACACAAATAGACAAATAATGAATGAGACACAGACATGAACGAAAGCTAAATTGTCAAAACAGAGATGCCAACTTCGTGAATTCCTAATTCACTGTAATATCCCCCTCTCAATAAATCAATCCATTTTTAGCACATTTTGAACGAAATTTTTCGTGCAACATTTGTACTGAGGTTTAACTGATTTTTGAGAATTTTTGAAACCAATTTCACTTGAACTTAATATCATCCATAAAATTCCTTCTCAAAGATCAATACATATTTTTTTTTATCAAATAAATATTATTTTATACATGTACGACTTTTTCTACAGCCAAGTTCATTGTGCCCATCAGTTAAATAGAATTGTGTGGGTTGATCAACAAAATACAGTTGCACATATAATCGTACTTTTTGCAAATTTTTTTTTACAGTGTACGTCCAGTATAATGAGCTTAAAATTCAACGATTTAACGAACTGCCAAAGTTTTTACATCTTCAGTTTGATGTTATTGTATTCTCTTTTGCTCAATGTTCATATACCAACAATATACAATTGACCATGTTATGTCAATATTTAGACAGCAAACATGACAATGAAGTGGGTACCATATCACAGTGTTTATTACGTTGGCTTTCCGATCCGTAGATTGTGGGTTCAATCCTCCGACTGTTACAACTTTAATATCGGAAAGATTTTTCTTTCGAGCGGTTCCCACCTGTCGGCAAACAATTGGCAATTCATCCTGCAGTAAAACTCTCCCATGAAAATAATCTTAAAGATCTTTGTGACAAAGCTCAGAAAGAGTAATGTCACAAGAGTTCTGCCGTTCGTAACGAGCTAATATAAGTAAGTCCCTTCAAATACTGCCCAAAATTTAACACGCACAACAGTACTGGAAGAGAAGCTCTATGATACCACAAAATGCCTCTTAGGCCTTACCGCCGAGTTCAGCCACAATAACTTCGTAATCGGCAATTTGCATACAACAATAAAATTTGTTATTCGAAATTCCCTCCTCGTCAAGTAAAAACCACATTCGAATTGTATTTGTTGATATTTGGATATTTATTCTTTACAAAATCAATAAAAATTTGGTTTTGTCCATTCAACGGTATCGCAATTGTTCTTGTTTTTGCTGTTCCAGTAAATGGTGATTATTTTTAAGACAATGGTGAAAACATATTTTTCAAAACTTTATGAAGGCTTTTTTTATTGAAAGGTATTTGATAACTAAATACAAAAATTCAAATGGTATGCAAAGGTTTATTACATAAGCAGCATACCAGCAGCATAAATAAAATGAATGAATGTAATGAAAATAAAGATCGTTTAATTTAAAAGCTTCGATTTATTAAATAGAACATAAGATTCTTTATATTGAACGTCCACTGTAATACCTACTACCTACATATTTCCTTATTAAATTTTTGCTATGTTTGCTTCGTTCTGTTGGCAGTGTGGCAAATATAGTACGGTTGTTAGACAGTAGATGAAATCATACCGTCTGGTTGTCTTTCAGTCTTTCCTACAAGGTGCTTGTTTGAGATAAGAAATTTGTGTTTATTTAAAACATCACACTGATAAGGAATTGAAGCTCACAATCGGAAAAAAATCGCTATGAAAGTATCTATGAACATGTATATAACGCAGTTTTTGCTTTCATATTATATGGATTAGTTGGGTATTTTTGCAAACATGTAAATAAATAAATCGTTCAGAATCGTAAAGGCACACTATATATAGTAAGTAGAACAATGCATAGAATTTTAAACTTTTTAACAAAAAAAAAGTAATTTGGAACATTTTTATTTTACAATACAATTTTTTTTTTGGGTATGGTATGAATGAATAATACAAAATAGTCGTGCGCATAAATTCATTTTTATCTTTAGATAAGAATATATATTATTTTAAAGAAGTTCAAATTTAAGTTATAACAATATTTTTATTTTATGTTCAATAGTCCATTTCTTATTTCCCATTATTATTTGTATACAAATGTTTACGTTTGAAAAAGACAAAGCAGTTTTTTCCACTGTGGCCCACCTATTGACCAGCAGTTGTCAATACTTTCAAAAGGATCAATTTACCATAAAAAAATGTTTGAAAGATCGCTGCGATAACATTCAGCAAAGGTTGTCATAACGATTATGTCGTTCAGAATCTGCTATTATAATCGTTTTCCCGTCAATACTATTTAAATTTACCATGTAGAACAGTAATGGAAGAGAAGCTGGGGAGTTTTTTTTTTTAACGGTGCCGACCAGTCGACAAGCAATTACCAATTTTTCCGGCAGTAGCAATTTCCCATGAAAAATCTTCTAAAAGAGCTCTGTGACAAAGCTCAGAAAAAGTGATGTCACAAGTGTTCTGCCGTTCGGAACCGGCTAAAATAAGTAGGTCCATTCTAATACTGTCCAAATTTAAGACGCACAACAGTAATGGAAGAGAAGCTCGGCCAATGAGCCCTTTGGGGCTTTAAGTGCCACATATTTATTTTTTTTTATGGGTATTAGTAGGCCATAAAAATAGACAATTTCTATTTTGAATAAATGCTTCCATATTCATTTCATTTTAATTAATAAATTTGCCTGCGACTGTTAAATTTTTGTTTTAACATGTGACATTTATTGCGTTCTATGCTTTCAGAACTTATGGTTATCAAATTAAAATTAAAATTTACAAATTTTACTATCAAACAACTCCACATCATCATTATTACAATTGCTCAAATTGAAGAAAATGTCTTACTTACATCACATTATATTGATTTCCATCGCTGTAATGACGCATTCAACTGACTATCACGAGATCGATTTGAATATTCCCATAAATTATCAGTCAATACAAAACGATAAACATGACCAACTACGGATACCGAAGGATCAAACACTCATTGTACGCTTGCCATCAAATACTTTGCTCAAATACACGGCTTATAAGGATGTTTCCATTCTTCACTTTCGTATACCATCAGACACACGAACAGCCTTTTTCACATTCAAAGCCTTTGAGGAGTCCAAGAGTGCCTTTCGTAAGTATTCATTTTTTTTATAAATACATACATATAGTATATCAATTTTCTTACTTATATTTGACAGGAAGAAAATGTAAACCTCGAGACGTCACACTGCATCTGAAGGCCAGCAGTTATCCTGTGATAAGCCCTGAGAACATAACATTTCCTAAAAATTTCCTTGATCAAAGGTAAGCTAAGCTTAAACCCCCTTCAAATGCATGAAGGGGGTCAAGTGACCACAGTACACATCACTTAGTGGCACTTGGTTTCTTCTTCTTCTTCTTCATCGGCGGGGGCTCATCGTCCTGAAAAGAGAAATGAAGAGAAATGAAAGAGTGATTGATTAGATGATGTTTGATTCGATATATTGCGCGAGATTCAACTTACGTTGTTACGGTGGAAGTTTGGATGAGTCTCAATTCCCCGGATGAGGCACTCGCCTATGTATAGAATATTCACGCCAGCGTTGACGTCCCGATTCCAACAAGTACGGCAATTTGGGCAAAATTGGTACCTGTGTGGAGATCGGGACGTGATGTTCTCGGCGTGGCATTTCCCACACAATTTGGTGGTCCTGAACTCGTTTACAAACATTATATCAGCACCGCGGCTCTTCAGCGCAGAGATCAGTTTCGGCTTTGGAGTTCGAATGTAGCCTCGCATCGGCGAATTCGCAGCGATGCTCGTTGATCCAATGCAAACCAACGCATTGGAGGCTATCTTCTTCAAATCCGTACCTATGATCTCTGTCGCTATGCGGTGTGCTGCCTTCTCGGTGCATATAAACTTCTGCAGCTTTAGGCGCGTGACTCGTCTCTGCGAAAATATCTCTTGTTTTGCGGCAAATATACTCAGCTGATATCGTGTGTAACTGCGAAAATCAGCTGAGTATGGTGACAGCTGCCGCAACTTCTGTTCTTCTTCAGAGATATTTTCGCTAGTCTTGGTCTGTGTCCAGCGTTGCAGTTTGACCTTCCTTGAATGGTACCCTGCCTCGTGTTGGTACCTGCTATTTGAGATCTTCAGCGGCAAGCCATTCCGCGTTCCCCCCACAATGAGACGGAGGCCGGGATTATTAAATAAATTTAATTGAATTTGTTTAATTATAAAGAATATGCGCTATATATTTGTTATAAATGTATATCTTTCAATTTATTAATAAACAAAACTTAGTTAAGACTAAGTAGCTAGGTAGTTGACATCTCTATTTGCCTCCTTAGATGTCGAGTATATGGAGGCGTTTTAAACATATGATTTTTGACATTTTCTTTTTAAAACAAACAACATTCAACAATTATTGGCAGTAAAGCGTGCGCATAATCAATTTTTTAACAGAATAGAACCGAAATATGAGTGCGTAAAAATGCAAAAACCTTGAAAGGTTGTGATAGTAAAATGTTTCCCATGAAAGTATAACAAGTTTAGTCATATAAAATTTGGGATTTTAGGTCACTGAATCTGAATCCGGGGTCGAATTTCTGCCATCGCCCTCGAGTTCCTTTTTACCCTCAAAAGCATAGATTCCTGCTATTGTTGTTAGTTTTTTTAAGATTAGAAAACAAAAGAGAAATTAATTTTGGAAATTCAGCTACCAATTTGGGTTCAGTGACCCACAATCTTGTCCGTAGGAC
This sequence comes from Megamerina dolium, assembly GCA_963854835.1. Taxonomy (NCBI): domain Eukaryota; kingdom Metazoa; phylum Arthropoda; class Insecta; order Diptera; family Megamerinidae; genus Megamerina; species Megamerina dolium. The sequence goes on along the minus strand of OY978526.1, from coordinate 25,636,348 downwards.
ATCGCGCTAATTCTTTATCCGACTTTATGTGGCGCTCTCACAGCTACAAAAAAGGTGGGATGCTCGACGGACTAGATTAGTCATATTCTTGGGACTTTTCGTCGATGAATCCGAATTTTTCTTCAGTTTTTTTTTTCTAATCTAAAAATACAACGTTTTCAGATTTTTTGCAAACCTATTGAGACTAGAAGGAATGTGACTAGCATGGTCCGTCGAATATCGTTAATATGTATTACCTATTTTTCTTCTTGCATATCCGTAATCCCAACAATTTTTTATTTTCCAGATTCAAAACCTATGACTTAAATTTTCAATCGGACGAAGTTCAACAGCACATCGTCGTAGAAGGTCCGTTAATCGGTAATTGGTTTGCAGTAGCATTTCTTAGTTGGTCGGATCCCAATAATGACAGAATTGAACAGCAAGGTAAACAAAATTTACAATAATATTAAATATAACATTAAAGAATCAATTTGAAATCAAAAGACAATCGCCAACTCAGTTTAGTACGCTCAAACACAAGGGTACCCAGTACTTTGTTCCAAATGAATAGAAATTGCACATTACATATTTCTCTTCTTTTTACCGTTTTTACAAGCGAATTTTGATTTTTACCGAATAAAAAATATTTGACCGTCGATCTTCCATCGCTGGCACCAGCTAGAAATTCGAAGAACTGATAGGTTGTCCAGTACCAGTGCGTCGGTCGAGCATGTCCTTCCATTCACTCGACATGACCGAGTCAGAGCAGCCGCAGCAGCGCTTAACTAAGTCAATATCGGCGTATAGATCGTCCAAATTTATTCTAAACTTGCCACCATCGCATATAGATCCAAAGACCTTACGTATGATTTTTCTCTCGAATGCTCCAAGCAACCATTTATCTTTTATGATACATTAACATCAAAATCGTTAATCGGAAGGCTCTAGCCCCAGTATTCCTTAGCACTTGAATTTTTGCGTAAAAAGTTACGTATAAAAAAGTATGAATAATTCGAACTCAGATGTATGCAAAACTTCAACTTACAATAGACAAATATTTTTATTCGCACTAAAATATTTAATTTAATTTTCTTAAATTTTTTTAGGATTAACAGCTTCATGTGAAACATTGCTTTTAGCCGAGTTATCAGTTACACGATTCCAACCAATTATAATGAACAGTGGTCAAATGCACAATGCTACACTTGTGAACTATCGATTCAGCAAACCTAAACAGTCTTCAAATGCAAAGGATGATATGTACACCGTTAAGGGTTTTAATTCAAATGCAAACGTCTCATTGAACACTACTGAGAGAGCTCAAAAACAATTTCGGAACAACAACATCACAAATGAATGCAATAGAAGCACTGCAAATAATGAAACTGTTTATAAATTTTTTGTTCCTGCCAATTTTGAGGTGGTAGAATTTTGCATTACAATTTTGGAAGCATGTGTACGCTGTCCAAACTTAGAATTTCATATTAAAGCAAATGCTTACCCAAACACACCGTCTGAGAGTAATGATTACGACAACAACTATTATACCAAAACAATTATTAAGCCAAATCAAACAGGAGAAGTTTTATTTGAACTCTATGTGCAATCCAATTCCTGGCATTATGCGGTTCTTAAGTTTGCCCAACAGAAAGGATGTGAATGGTTAAATGTTAATGTTACAAATTCGCTATCGTATTCGCTGGAGATAGATTTTCACGAATCATTTAACAATAGTGCGAATTCGGAGGCAGTAAAAGCTCTACCTAAAGAATCAGCGGCGACAATGAAGTCAGCCACCATTGAAAATGCTCGAGAGCATAATATAAGCAATTCCAGCAAACCTGATATGAAAGAGAAGCTTACGAATGCTTGGCAACCTTTACGATTCCGTGATATGGAACTGTATCCACTACTACGTCAAACATATCGTGAGTTTTTTATGTTCGACTACGACTTGGTTCCTGATGAAAATGGTACTGTGCCTACATTTTTGAACCTTACCGCTGGTGTACCTGCTGCATTCACATTTGAACTTGGCGATGTGTATGATATTGGAGGAACGCTAACGTTTGCCGTTTCGATGCGAAATAGTCTGAAGGACTCTACTGACCTGAAAACTATGCCCACTGTCAACTCTGTCACTGAACGTAGCGGCATTCTAGCAGAGAAATTAATTGGTGGTCCAACTGAAGCAAGCGCTACCTCGGAAGGCGATGATGATGATGAGGATGACACGTCATTACCGCATAGCAACCAAACTATAATTGTATGTATGAATCTTGCCGAGCCGGGTGAACCGATTTGGCCCGATAAATGTAGATACGGACGGAAATTACTGCCGGCCTCTAGCGTCGTCAACAATACTGATTCCAACACCAGCACAGGTCTAATACATGTACCATTTCCGGAAAGCGGACAATGGTACATAACCATGGGCTTGTATTGTCATGGCGCAGAAACAGCTGCACGTATTACAATTATCGACAGTGTTAAAGACTTTGTTCGAAAGCACGTTGAAATGTTAACCGATATGGAAGCTCCTTGTGCGTGTGCAAATGAGACTAGTCGTTACAAAGCGTGTATCAGTGATCATAAATGCATTGGAACAATGAATGAAACAGAGACTTTGAAGATAAAAGAGTGCTTGATGGACTCGAAATGTACACACAGATATGACGAAATGACACGAAAGTTTGAAGTTCATCATAAAATAGCGACCGAGCAGCATTTCGGTGTGGAAAATTGTAATACATCGGTGGTGTTTACAATTTCTTCAAGTCCCTGCGTAGCAGGTAGATGCGGCCGATTCGGTCGGTGCTATCATTACATGTCTGGTGGATTTGTTTTCTCAACCTGCGTCTGCATTAAAGGATACCGTGGATGGGATTGCACCGAAGACTCAGAAGTGCCCTCCAGTCTGTCGATATTGGTGGCTTCGCTTTTGCTGACACTGAGTAATTTACTCTTTTTTCCTAGCATATATATGGCTGTCCGACGAAAGTATTACACTGAAGCGACTATTTACTTTTTTGCTATGTTTTTCTCAATATTTTACCACGCTTGTGATTCCGGCGAAGATGAGTACAGCTTTTGCTTAGTCAAAATCGGAGTTCTTCAATTCTGTGATTTCTACTGTGGTTTACTGGCAATTTGGGTCACATTGGTGGCTATGTCACACTTGAGGCCACAATTTGTTTCGCTTTTGCACATGTTCGGTGCAATACTTCTGGCATTTGGCACCGAACTTAACAAGCAAAGCCTATGGGTATTCCTAGCGCCAGCACTCACCGGAATTTGCATTATATCTGCCAGTTGGGGTTTGCGCTGCTACAAATCGCATAAATGGTTTCCTGCTAAAAAATACCTCACCATCTATATGCCCTTGGGAATAGTATTGGTAATGACGGGCTTAGTTTGCTATGCCTTTTTGCAAACAAAACAGAATTATCACATTGTTCATTCAATTTGGCATATGTTAATGGCGTGCAGTATTTTGTGTCTATTGCCATCACGTAATTCCTTCATACCCAAATGCTAGCATTTGGCTCAGGCACGAGAGTTTTTGCTCATGGAACAGGAATTCTACATGTAAGCTTATCGATGGTTCCAATGCTGATTGTAGCGAATATCACTGACGCGGGTCTAGAATTCCTATTGCACATGTTAATAGAAATTGAAGTACAGTTAAGTAGAAAAGGAATATTATAAATTAGATTGTGTACTTTGTTGTTCAAAAATTACATCTACTATGCAGGTACACATATGACGTCATGCTGTAAAAGATGTACAGCACTTTATTTGAAAAAGTTATCGATTACTTTGTTAGATTGCTTTATTTTTGTTCGATAATATTTGTTTTCCATTTCTTGCATTGTTATTAACATTATGACGTCATAAGGGTCATGCACATATAAGCGAAGGGAAATGATGGAGTTGAATTTTTTATGAGAATCGAGAAAAGGTATCTTGTATAGGTATGTGTATTCAAAAATTGCACCTTCCTCTCTATATATAAGATAAATTGATTATAAGGTATAATATTAAGTAGAAGAATATATGCATAACATGAATACCTTCATGAAAGAAGTCCTACTAATATGAGTACTATTTTTTTAGGTTACATTATAAACAAAAATTATATATAGATATGTATATATATACAGAAATGAATGTATAAAATGATGAAATAATAGGTATTTTCTATACGATTAAATTTAATTCAACTTGATTTCAAAATAAAATTTATAAAATTGTTAATGTTTGTAAAGCTTTTGAAAAGTAAAAACGTTCTTATCCGCAGCGCCTAGCTGCGCCCTGTGTGCAATATAACCATAGTATATTTTGAAACATTCATATATGTATATCTCATTTGGATCAAAAATGTTCGGTTAATGTGATAAATGTAAACAAATTATTGTATTCTATGTAAAAGTAACATAAACTATTTTCTTTTTCTAATTCATTGGTACCTATAGTACATAATTTAAATTATAAATTAATAGAAAAATGAGATTATATACTTAATATTACAATACTTTCACTATACTTTTCACACACTACTAGTAAACGTTAGGAATATGATAAATATAAAATTGATCACTACTTAGATAATGGGCTCAATGTAAATATAACCTTATATAATCCTGGTTTATATGGATGAATTGGAAAGAATTGATTCTAAATTGTTTACATCATATATGTACATATACGATATATACATTGGTCCAATATTTTTTTCAAAATGCCAGAGAAATAAAATATTGTAACGATAACAATTGTTTTTTGTAATAAAAAAAATAAGCAATGTAAACTAGTATTGCTCAAATACCATTCTTGAGTCATTGGCATATACATATTTGCTCATACAAAAATAAACCTAGTATAAAATTAATTTTTATACCCTGCATAATGCAATATGCATGGTATATTCATTTCGGTCAGATGTTTGTGTCCACTTGAAGGAATCTCCGGAGATATAGACATGGATATATATTCGTGATCAGCGTCGATTAAATTTTCGATTTAACGATGTCCGTCCGTCCGTCCGTCCGTCCGTCCGTCCGTCCGTCCGTCCGTCTGTCTGTCACCTGGCTGGTTCGCACGATAACTTGAGTAAATATTGAGCTATTTCGATGAAATTTGGCATAAGTAATCTATGATCCAAGGGTACGGAGGGGATTGATATTGGGCATGATCGGTCAATAACCACGCCCACACCAAGCATTCAAAGCGACTAACCTCGAAATTTTCAAAATCTTTAACTTGCTATAACTCACATAATATACCACTTGGAACAACAATATTTTGCACATAAAGTTATATTATACTACTATATAACCTCGCCAAAAGTGGGTGAGCCACGCCTACTTTCTAGCGTAGCTCCCATACAAAGTGTCTGTACTTCTTTTAAATTGAAACTGCTGTAACTTCTACAATCTTCTGTCTAGAATAACCATAATTGACACTTAGATTAACACGGCAGTCAGAAATAATATGGCAGAAAATCAATGTGCCACGCCCACTCCTTTTTGGGTCTCCCATACAAAGTTGCGGAAATTAAAAAAAATGTTACCGGTTGTAACTTGCAAACTATTCAGCGTAGAATAACGAGATTTAAGGTGTGGATTAGTATTGTACGAGCAACTAGGCTCACAGAAAATGGGCGCACCACGCCCAGTGTTTATCGTAGCCCCCATACAAATTTTAAATTGAAACAGCTGTAACTTCGGCAATCTTCTGTCTAGAATAACCATAATTCACACTTAAATTAATATCGTAGTCGGCAAAAATCTGGCAGAAAATCAGTGTGCCACGCCCACTCCTTCATGGGTCTCCCATACAAAGTCGAGTGAATTAAACTAAAATTTTAAGCTCCATAGCTTACAAACCATTTAGCCTAGGACAACGAGACTTAGGGTCTGGATTAGTATTGTACGAGCAACTAGCGTCACAGAAAATGGGCGCACCACGCCCAGTGTTTATCGTAGCCCCCATACAAATTTTAAATTGAAACAGCTGTAACTTAGGCAATCTTATGTCTACAATAACCATAATTGACACTTAAATTAATATCGTAGTCGGAAATAATCTGGCGAAAAATCTGCGTACCACGCCCACTTCTCATTGGGGCTCCCATACAAAGTTGAGGAAATTAAACAAAAATGTTAACCACCATAACTTAGAAACTATTCAACGTAGGACACCAAATTTAAGGTGTGGATTAACATTGAAAAATTAATTGGATTTACTAGAAAGTGGTAAGCCACGCCCACTTTTTATAAAGCTCCCATACTAAGCCTCGGAATTATCTTAAAATCCTTTTACTTCGTCACAGTCAACCATATTTCGGGTGTAAATTAGTAGTATATGCAAAAATTGTTTCTCGAAAAGTGGAAATAAAAGAAAAGTTGGATATTCGAGTAAACTTTTTATATACAAATCTACATATGCAGGGTATAGTTTGGTCGGCCCCAGCCGACTGTAAGGAGATTTTTTTTTTTTTTTTTTTAATGTGGCACTTAAAGCCCCAAAGGGCTCATTGGCCGAGCTAAAATTAAATATGATGACTAAAAATTGCTACCCAAAAATATACACTTTCAAACATTTGTGTTAGGGTTTTACACTATAAAGATGATGATAGGTGGAGATCATATGTTTAAAACGCCTCCATATACTCGAATTTTATATGAAATGACAGACATCTAAGGAGGCAAATAGAGATGTCAACTACCTAGCTACTTAGTCTTAACTAAGTACGCAATTGACTGTTCATAATTTAAATGCTTTTAATAGAATATAAAACACATCTTATGCCATGAAAACAATTTATAACCACCATATAATCTTGCGACTGAAATGTAACGCTGGAAATTTTTGCTCATCACTGTTAATTTAGCATTATATGTTAAAATTGTAGTTTGATTTATAATTTTAAATTAAAATATAAATGAATAAATAAATATATTAAACTGAAACAAGCATTTACTATTGCCTTTGTCTCTTCTCTTTTGTCCTTTGATTTGTTCCCATACAACATATTTCTGTATTCTGATGAGTTGAATAGACCTTGGTCGACCACGTAAATCCATCCATTCTTGGGGTGCTCCTTCTTTTGTATTATCAATCGGTTAATCGGAATGACACTAAACAAGCAATGTAAATTACTTTAGTAAGGAAATAAATTAATTGAAGCTGTGGAAATCTAAAAAAGTGTTCATAGAAATTTGTCAAAGCTATTTGATTATAAAAGGTTTTGATAGTTGTGAATGAAGCCGAACAACGACAAAATACGGCTTATAAATCATACTTGTTTTCCTAAAAGAATTTCAATAAATGTTGCGGATTGAAGTCAATTCTACAAGATTAATTTTACATTGAAATGTAAAGGTATTTCCTTCTTATCAGCGTCTAATGCTAACTCAGAAATTTGTTTTCAAAGATTGATCAAATATAACTGAATTATACCATCTCTACGAAACTACAAATAAAGTTTTGGCGTTTACGTAAAATATATATTTATCACTCTGGGCAATTTTTTTTTTTTTAACCGATTAAATTCTTTTAATTTATCTATTTTTAATGTCTATCTCAGGCAGTACATATTTTAATTATTCTTCAATAAAATTGAACCGATCAATAAATATAATGCTATACAATATGATATCACTAATCTGATACGTGGTATCGGTATATAGAGCCAATGATGGAAATATGAAGTCATGAGTCAGATGAAAGACAGCAGATTTAAGTCCTACAAAACCAATGAAATATCATCATTTTGATTTAAAAATGCAACATTTTTTGTATCACAAATCAATTTTATACATTTATACTAATTAAATGATAAATCTGGCATTCATCGATTCAATTTTTTATAAGATTTTGATATAAATCACCATTATAATCACTTAATTATTTCTAAAAAAAAAAAAAACAGTCGTAATAGTAAAATTTCTACTTCAAGGCTACTGGTCCATAACGAATTTCTCGCTCAAATTGTTCTGCTTTCAATGTGCCATCAATGCTTTCACAATTTTTATTGAAAACACTATATGCGCTGATTTCATTATGTGTTTTTGGGTCAGTACGTGTATTGAGATAGATTCCTATGAGAGCCGATAGCATCAAAAATACGATACCAAATTTCAATTCAATGGCAATAATATAAAGAGTAACCCAAAATAGGAAATATACTATTCGCAAAGTGTACGTCAACCATTTATCTTTTTGTAAATCTGTTGGGGTTATTTCTAATTCAGAATTATTGTCATCATCACTATCACCAGTTTCACTAGGTGAACATTCCTCAGTCTCCGAACAGGTGTCTAATTCTTTAGCATCCTAAAAATATAATAATAACACAAATAAACAAATACGTGTATTATAAAAAATACTACTTACTACATCAATTACAACCTCTTGATTTTCTTTTCTTCTAAACCCCCGCATAAGAAATTTAAGAACTTTCTCCTTATATTCCACAAATTTCTCTTTTCTTCGTTTTCGTAAGCGATATTTTTCCAACGTTTGCTGCATTTCATCCATGTCTGGTGAACATGATAGGAGATGGGAACCAAAACAATGTACGTATTCCACTTTGTTGAAACAATATATGTTAAGCAAAGTACACGTCAGCATACAAGTATGTCATGCGCCGGTGAAGTTTGTATACAAAATACCTGTGTGAACACATGTCATACAAATCAAAAAAATATTGTTACGTTTTTATTCTGTGAGCGTTTAATTCTATTTGAATTACCTTGTTCGATCACTGGATTCTGTTAATAATAACTGCAACACTTATTTTATACAACTATATACAGCAACAATTTATTTAATAATCTCTATTTACAATCAACTCTGTTTACAATCAACTATTTACTATAACACTTAAATGTTCTTGCAACTTTTGCCTCTGTATCAATGTTTTCACAATCACGTTCGGAATTAGATTGATTTTTCTTCTCAACACTGGCTCTATTTATACTCTGTTGGCAACACCCCAGAATCTTCCGTTATCGAGATTCTTCTCTTCCTTTCTCGTTGGCTTTTTCTGGTTATCGCTTATTTCTTTTTGTTGACATTCGTTTCGATGCTGCCAATAGTGTCAGTCACAATAGTGATGAGTAATCAACTATCGATACTCGTTACAATATATATACAATTTCTAAATATAGTTTGCTATAGTACGTTAATATGGTAATTAGAGACGAATAAAGGAGAAGGAGTAAAGAAAAAGAACAAACACATACGAAAATGAGAAGAAGAAAAAACAGCAAACATACGATTTTGAGATTACAAATTTTATTTTCTAATTTCTGTACCTGGTTATTATTACTTTGAATTAGGCCGATATCACACCAACAACATTTGTGGTTTGTTCGTCCAATAACTTTAACAAATATTGAGCTGCATGCCCACCCATTAATTTAAAAAAACAACTCGCTAACAAAATAAATAACTAAATAACTGAATTTAACTTAATATTCCATCTAAAACAACAATACTTGACATGTAGATTAATGTTATATTGCCTAATAAATTTGCAAGAGTTTGGCCGAGCCGAATAAGCCCTCTGTTCATTGTAGCTCCCATACACAGGCTCAAACTTCTTATAAGCATAAGCTTAAACCCCCTTCAAATGCATGAAGGGGGTCAAGTGACCACAGTACACATCACTTAGTGGCACTTGGTTTCTTCTTCTTCTTCTTCATCGGCGGGGGCTCATCGTCCTGAAAAGAGAAATGAAGAGAAATGAAAGAGTGATTGATTAGATGATGTTTGATTCGATATATTGCGCGAGATTCAACTTACGTTGTTACGGTGGAAGTTTGGATGAGTCTCAATTCCCCGGATGAGGCACTCGCCTATGTATAGAATATTCACGCCAGCGTTGACGTCCCGATTCCAACAAGTACGGCAATTTGGGCAAAATTGGTACCTGTGTGGAGATCGGGACGTGATGTTCTCGGCGTGGCATTTCCCACACAATTTGGTGGTCCTGAACTCGTTTACAAACATTATATCAGCACCGCGGCTCTTCAGCGCAGAGATCAGTTTCGGCTTTGGAGTTCGAATGTAGCCTCGCATCGGCGAATTCGCAGCGATGCTCGTTGATCCAATGCAAACCAACGCATTGGAGGCTATCTTCTTCAAATCCGTACCTATGATCTCTGTCGCTATGCGGTGTGCTGCCTTCTCGGTGCATATAAACTTCTGCAGCTTTAGGCGCGTGACTCGTCTCTGCGAAAATATCTCTTGCTTTGCGGCAAATATACTCAGCTGATATCGTGTGTAACTACGAAAATCAGCTGAGTATGGTGACAGCTGCCGCAACTTCTGTTCTTCTTCAGAGATATTTTCGCTAGTCTTGGTCTGTGTCCAGCGTTGCAGTTTGACCTTCCTTGAATGGTACCCTGCCTCGTGTTGGTACCTGCTATTCGAGATCTTCAGCGGCAAGCCATTCCGCGTTCCCCCCACAATGAGACGGAGGCCGGGATCGAGACCGATTTTGATGTCATATTCGGTATTTCGGATTTTGCTCAAATCCCCAGCATAATCATTTGCTTTCTTATGGCACTTGACCCGCGATGTTGTGGCTGCTGCTGCCTGCAGGGTCTTAGCCATGCAAAATGATATGCTGATGCCGTCCGTCATCATTGAATAACCGAATTTTTTCGATGTGGTCTCAGGGAACTCGAAATACTTGCGCCATTCAGCGTCTCGATTAGGCTCAAACGCTTTCTGGCTACCCTTAAACAGACCAAGACTACATAGTGTGGCGTGCAGTTGAGACGAGTCGTACCGTACGTGTTGCGCTCCGAATTTCTTTATTGGGATCAGCGCAAAGTTTTTGATGTTGTTCTCCTCGTTGTAGCGCTGCAGCTTGTAAAAAAAGCGCATGTACTGCCAATAGTCGTTGCTCTTTTTGATGTTCTTGAACTTTTGCCCATCCCAGTCCAAATGTGTTCGCATCTGGGAGAGCAAAGTTTCATCAGGCTGTTTGCAACTATTGTCCACAAACAGGTAGTCTAGCGTGTCGTATATGCTCGCTGGTGTTGATCCATCAACACGCCTAAGGAATCTACGGATTCTGCTGTACGCGTGCATCCATATGTTGTTGTGGAAAATTGTCTTGTACGTGTTCGCAGCATCGACAAACAAGTTTGACCTGTATGCGCTGTTGTACAGAGGTAGATCATTCCTCAACAGGCCATACTCGCTGTCCAACACGTACTTTCCCAGATGCTTCTGGCAGAGACAGTAGAAGAAGTCGAGGAAGTTTGGCGCCGCAAAATCATCCTGTTGCCATCTTTTCATCAAGCTGAAGTGGATATAGCGTGACGTTTCCACTATCAGCGATGAGATTTCTTTGACATCTTCTACTATCTTCACGTACAGATTATTGTTCTTACAACAATGACGGAATCCGGACTTGACGGTTACCGTCTCTGTAGGCGGTTGATCTTCTTTCTGCTTCCTCTTCGGCATTGAAGAGTGAGAAAGGCACTCAATCTACGACACTACTACTCCTGTTTAATATGGAAACGCTAGAGAAGACAACAAACAAAAACGCTGCTATATGCACTATAATAATGTATGTAAACGGGAAATGGGAATGCAACGCGATTGCTGACGTGTAGGAATGATGTTGTTCCTAAAACAAAATTTAAAAATAGCAAGAATAATTTAGTACAATGGCACAATACTTTGACATGTGCAACTATCAAAATTGACAATAAAATATATTCATTTATTACGTCGCGTTGGAAATGGATCTTATGGATGGAAATGGAGTCTCAAATTTTAATCACAGAAGATTTATGAATTCATGAGCCTTTTGGACTCTTTTGCAAATTGGCTAATTTGGTATCAAACATTTGTGTAGTCGAACTTTTATGTAAATTAAAAATCTTCTAATGTCTAAATGTCTAAGCTATTAGGCATTCTTGCAAATCACACTCCAAATAAGTCGATTTTTAATGACTTGCTCGAACATGCAATTAACTAAAAAGCATATAGTAATAACTCAATACAAGGAAAGCACAAGTCACGTTTTCGGAAAAAGTTCTTCGAAACCACAAGTGACAACTATTTAGTTTTTCATCTGCATGGAATTTCAATTTCAAAATCTCTTAAAATCTCTTGGCTTAATTGAAGTAATCAAAAACAATGGTGATGCCACAAATTATTGAAAAACATTTGCAATCAATAACAAAATCAATTGCACATGCATGAAATAAAAAATGTGTGTTATTCAAGTTTAATATTTTTTCTTATAAAAATGTAGGGCGTTGATTTAATTGTTTCCAGTAACACTTTAAAATATTCTTAAATTTCATTCTTTAATCAACTTTTACATATATGTAATTACTATTCGTCCTTTCAAAATATCAAAAGCAAAATGCATTTAATATGTTACCAATTTTTCTAAAATATTGAATTTGAAAGTGTATGCCACTTTACGCATATTAAACGTGGAAAATGCAAACCCTTAAATATATTGATTTAAAAGAAAAATGACTTAATAGGAACATAATATGAACATTTACTAAAAACCACAACTAAATTACTGACCTTGTTATTTGTTGTTTGATATGAAGCCAATTTAGCCACCAAGTGGACGTACGTGTGTCTGTCTGTTGCAAAAATGTGTCGAGCTGCAATAAGTAAGTAATAATTTATTAATAGTAAGATTTTTGTATAAACATATACATTTTAAAGTGAATATATACTAAAAAGCACAAAAATTACATAAAATAACCTACCTTGTTATTTGTTGTTGGACGCGAAGCCGTTTTTGGAGCAATTAGTGCTAGAGAATGTGTGTGTCAAAATCATGCAAAAATGTGTCGAGTTACTGGTAATCAATTATGCTACGAAGAGAAAATTTGAGATAAAAATTTTAATAGTAATAGCAATATAATTATTAATATATGAATTAATTAATAGAATTTAATAATATGATTGTATAAACATAAACATTTCAAAGTGAACGCTTTAAAAAAAGTTAAATAAATATCAATTTGATCGTCAACAATGATCACTGTGTGCAATTTGTGCAACATGTACATAAAAGAGCTGCAAGAATGTTATTCGGTTTTCTAATATTGTAATTCTCTTTACACTCAAAACATGTAAATAGCTTATCTAAATAGAATGGAAAAGAGTGCGAGTAAAATATACGTAATGTGATCTGTTTTGTTATTGAAGTCAGTTACGAGAAGACTATTCTCTTTACTTTCATTTGGAAATTCTCTTAATACTGAAAAGAAATACATTTCTGCAGCTCTCTAATGTACATACACATCATCGTCTGTAGCTTCGGTTGCGGCTGCCATAAAGCCGAAGCTACGAACATGTGCGTAGGTTGTGTATGCATCGCTTATGTATGTACCTACGTAGATATGATACAGAACAGTTATGAACATATGAACCGTTATGTTTGATTTTGTTTTGTTGAATAAAAAAAAACGGTTTTTTGCGATTTTAGATTTAATTCACTTTAAATATTGAAATTGCATTTTTCATAAATAACACAAATAACACAATGAAGTCTTTATAGAGATATATGTATGTATATGTACATTTACTGGAAAGCGTCAAAAACACACAAAATTTAATGTAATTGAAATGCCCGAAATTCAATACAAAAAGAATTTTTGAAATACGATACTTTCGTAGAAAAAGAAATATAATTATGAGCAAAATCGACAATCGGCACTCAGAAACTTCTGGATAAAATCATTCTTCTAAATTTGGTTCGTAATTACCCTTATGTAATAAATTAAACTACGAAAACTGTACAATATTACTTACCTTGTTATATGTTGATGGTCGCGAATTTTTCAAATCAAATTTGAAAACAATTAATGTTAGTGATTCTTTTTCTTTTAAATTTGGTATCATTACCAATCAAGATCAAATATAATGCAACAATTCAATGTTTCGCACAATGCACTACACACTTTCACTTAACCACTTCTTACTCTCTCTGCACTTATTTCACAACTGACTATGGGAAACGTATGGTAGCAGAAATTTGAAATCAAGCGTCGTTTGATTTTTTTTTAGCAACATTTTTCTGATTTTTTTATCTTTGTTCAATGTTGCCACTAAGGAACATTTTTTTCTATTAAGTTGCTATTGTAGAACTAGAAATGAAAGATTTTCTTTTAGCATAATCAAATCATATATTTCTTATAAATGTAAACCTCTATAACTTCAGCTGTTTTCTACCTAACTGTTTTACACCTAATATTGTAGTCGGAAATGAGTCATGTACATTTCTTAATGTACCTCCCATACAAAGTCAAGGATACTAAAAAAAATTTTGTTGTTTGAGAACAACAACAACTACAGACAACAAAGATTGCCTCCCATCTGATCAATATAAGTTTCATCAGTGGGAATTTTTGTATGTGGGAATTTTTTATCTTGATAACAGCATTTGAAAAATGGCATCAAACAAGTGTGTTCGCTGTATTGGAGGGCTTAAAAACTTAGAAAGACTGCAAAAAATTTATGAAGAAAAGGGGAAAAGAAAAAACGAATCCGATATAAAACTCTAGCAAACAAAATGTGCGCCGATCAAATCTCTACATCCATTTTGAAGATGTTGCCGCGACAAGCTTTAAGTAGAAATGTAAAATTGGCTGTTGGCAAACTGACAATTCATGGCAGACAATATTTATCAATAAACAGTTTTGATAATTATTGCTTTCCATAAGGAATATGCCGTCTCCACTCCAAACCACTCTTCAACAGCATTGAGGAGTTGGCTGAAGTAAACATCAGCAACAGCCAAAAATTTTTAAACAGCATGAACTGGATTTAACCGTGCTGCCCACACAAACAACCTAACGAACAGTTGGAAGCGAGGATGTGGTAACAAAACGGTGCGTAAGCGCTATTTGGACTCATGGATGAGTCACCACTTCAACCAACCAACCAATGCCGTCTCCTTTGGCAATATATTGTCTGATAACATTATCAAGATAAACAATTTTACCAGTGGAGAGTAAGATAGAATAATGTGTCCAGGTATTTTGAATATATCAGAGTATTTCAACAAGTGGTGTCATTTTAAATTTCCCATAATTTTTTCTGGTGTCAACATACAACTGTCATTCATTGAATGTTGAAAAACTATAGATTTTCAACAATGCATTGAAATTGGGAAATCTCACTGCAAAAATAGTGGAAATATCGCTATAACGATTCGTAAAGTTCGTACTGGTTTTGGCCATCATCAAGCCTTCTCGCACAGCTAAAGTGAAATTAATCTATAAATTAGTACGTCTCGGACAAGTTTGTGGTGTAAAAACATCGGCCCTTATTATCAGTTGCATTCGATCTTCGGCTGTGGTCGAAAGCGTTGATCGAACGAATTTTTATTTGGTATTATGTCCTGAAATTGATACTACGGATGTGGACGACGATTATTTTCAGCAGGATGGCGCCACATGCTATACAACTGATGAAACTATGACTTTATTGCGTACAAAAAATTCCTGGATGTGTAATTTCTCGAAATGGAGACTTTGAGTGGCCGACTTAACAACATTAGAATTTTGATCTCTGTTATCCACGTTAAAGTCTACACCAATGCTCTAGCAAATATTGAACCACTCACAGACAATATTAGAGTTGTTATGTGCCAGATATAGCCGCAATTATGAGAAAATGTGATGAAAATTTTCATCAAAAGAAAGGCCTAATGCAAGAACATTCGCGGCGGATATTTGGCAGATATTGTGTTCCATTGATAAGCTCAGAGTTTGTACTTTGGATTAAAATAAAATTATCAGCTCTTTTCATAATATTGCATTTTTTTAATATTTGAAATGATACTTCTCGTTGAGGAATGCTGTATTTCAATTTGGATTCACGTATTTTTTTAGCCTACTAAAACTGGCTATGGTTTCAGAAAATTTAAGAAATCAGGGTAGGAAAATTCTAAGTTGTGTTTACAACCAAAACTGTTTTCAAAGTTGTGAGTTTTCACTAGATTACGTTAGGTTGAAGCTGCTGTCTCTATTAGGACAAGTAACGCCAGTTCTGATTTCGCAGGTGGGTTACTTCATTTACCTTGGGAACCAAACCGAGATTCGGGTAAAGCCTAAATTATTTCCCAACTGACAGTAAGCCAGCTCGGTGACGTCGATCACATGTAATTACCCACATGCGTAATTCTACGGCACCCCAGATCCAGCAACACACAGGATGTGAGTTATGCCCCCTGGTTTTTATTTCCATTGACGCAGCTCCTACAGTAATCAGACGCTGTGATGTCTGGTCTATTTACGTGCCTCTCAATCAGGCAATGCCTCATTCCTACCAGCATATTAACCGTGTGTGTTCTCAGAAGAAATTTCAGTGTTCTGGCGTCCAATTTCTGCCTGGCTTCGGCAGATAACTTGGACAACGACGGTTTTTAGACGAATGGAGCGTCCAACTTTGGGTCGCTCCATTCCCTCTCTGGAAATATCTATGTTAAAGGCGCGCCTCGTTCTAGCCAGTCACTGAAAAAGCCTATGAAATTTTGCAACTGGTGAGGCTCTCATGTAATCTGTCGGGACATAGCAGAGCAACTCAATGAAATGGAACCATTTCTGAAGCGAGTGATTATGAGCAATCAAGAATGAAGTGAATACGAGGATAAAAGGCCTGTAGTCCATCACAAATGACATAAAATACAAAGTTATGTTGAATATTTGCTGAGATGGGAAGGGAATTATCCATTATTAGTTGCTACAATCTGGAGTCTCTTTATAATAACCAATATTTACATATATTCTGAAATAATATATAATTAGCAGTAATTGTATAAAGCTTTAAGCTCGAAATTTGCACGCAAAGTTGATAATGCAGCTCTACATAACCCCATTGGAAGCTTTCTTATCACAAACACACAAGGCAGCAGCATCTTATAATCTGTATGGTTATCATTTTCTCTTTTTCTCTTGCACTCCTTGAACTTTTGATAATGACAGCATCCAATGCGCAACTGCTCACAACTGTCAACGACGCATATGTTTGTGATACATACACACATTCATACTTACATACGGGATGCTGATATATATGTGGTAAGTACTTCATGTATTGAAACAGTATAAAACTGCACTGAATACCATCACAGCTATTACCGCTACTACTATATACATATGTGCGTCGATTGATGATGGCTGAAAACGTCAACAGGGATAAGTCAACTTACAAATAATTTTTTGATGTTGTCCACTTTTAGTATAGCTCGAACTTTTCATGTAAATGAACGCACTAAAGAAAACATCTAATAAAAAGGCAACAGAGATAAGCACACTTGCAAATATTCCATTTGATGTTGTCCATTTTTAGTATGTAGCACGAACTTTTCATGTAAATTAACGTACTGAAGAGAGAAAATAATATCACAAAATGATGTTAACTGTGATAAATCAACATCAACATCATCAGAAATAAACCAATCAATCAATCCAAAAGCAACCGAATTAATATAATAAAGTATAATTATTGAATTGTGCCGTGTGAAAATATACAAGTATCCGCTTATGCTCCAGAGAAAAAGATTTTAAAAAAAGATGCTGTATTCTACCGAACAAAGTTATAGACCACTGCTTATTTGGTGTTACTGCTGCATAATCATCAGCATGCAAAGTACAAGTAATGCACTTCCGGATACTATTAAAATTGGTAAGTTGTTCTGTTCAATTGCCCTCCAATTGCGTGCAACACACGCACACCTGCACTTACGGAAACTCACGCCAATTTAAAGCATGTATCTGTGGTTTTTGTGTTGTATTGATTTTTTTCTTTAATTTTCATTAATGCTCCAATCCTCATCCTGCTTCGGGTTCTTGTTCTTTTGCTGCAGTAATGTTCATTACTGTCAGCTTCACGTCTTTGCTTTTGCGGTATGTGAGTGTGTGTGTGTGCTATGTTTGCGTTCGTGTGATTTGACTAAAATTTAGATTATGTGGTTGCGACTCTTTATAGTCAACAACATTGTCGTCACCAACATATCTACTAAAGCAATTTCACATACATGAACATCTACATGCCAACGTACACACTAAAAATGATATAATATAAATAACAAAGTTCAATTCAAGAAGCGCGTGTTTAATTATAATCCACATTCACCCTCATTCAATCCTCTAAGTACTTGTAATATTTTGCTAACACTTTTCTTTGTATTCACTTGCATATACCATACATACAATACATTTGAATGTACTTACATGTCTTTTATTTTGTTTTCTTTTCCTCATCTTCTTTTTTTTTTTTTATTCCCATCAAAAACGACACCAGGTGGCTTATTTCATCCAACGGACGATAATCAAGAATTGGCATTTCGACAAGCTGTTGAACGTATCAATTCGGATAGACTAATATTGCCGCGCTCAAAATTGGTGGCACAAATTGAACGCATCTCGCCATTTGATAGCTTTCATGCTGGTAAAAGAGGTAAGTGATTTATAGCGAGCGATTTTCCTTGTTTCCTTCTTTTATAGTCAATTAGCAATTAATGATGGACGTGATGCGATGAACGGAAAAAAAGAAATAAATAACAAATTGTAAGGGACAATTTCACGGCTGGATACAGTTTTTGTTTCCGGGTTTGTTTGAATTCATTTTTATAGCATTTGATTTGGTAGAAAAAGAAAGAATTTTATTTAGTACACAAAGTTTTTAGTTTCCTGAAGCGTTTCTGATCACATTTTTAGCATTTTGTCCGTAGAAAAGGTATCTGATTACGAAATTGTTCTATCGTATTGTCATATTTGCATGCTGGTGCTCGTAGTAATAGCCATAATTACACTTTGGTCAATTGGGCACCTTTTGCAAATCTAAAATAAAATGATGGACATCTTTAATTGGAGATTAAAATTACCGATGCTAATTACAAGATTCCATTAGCCCGCCTTCAAAATTGTTCCCAAAATTGCAAATTATAAAAAATTACATAGAGCTTATACTTATGCTTATAAATACCAAAAATTCGAAGTGTAAAATCACAAATTACAAATTCACAGAGTTTTTTGGGTATAAAAATAAGAGATGAATTGAAATATTTTTATATTTCTGGTATCGAATTGCAACCATTGATGAAAAAAAAATCTCCTTACAGTCGGCTGGGGCCGACCAAATTATACCCTGCATATGTAGAGATATATATAAAAAGTTTGCTCGTATATCCATCCTTTTCTTCCACTACTTGGTATAGGACCTACATTAAGAAGCAGGCGTACCTCACCAATTTTGGAGGATCAATTTTTGCCTATAATACTAAACTACATAGGTTGCAATGGGTTGACCTAGGCGTATTAATTAGTAAGTTATGGGTGTTTTAATGTTTGAGATAAATCCGAGACTTTATACGGAAGATATATAAAAAGTGGGCGTGACGTATCTCTTTCTGGTATATCTAATTAATTTTTCAATATCAATCCACACCTTAAATTTGGTTGTCCTACGCTAAATGGTTTGTAAGTTATGGAACTTAAAAGTTTTAGTTTAATTCCCTCGACTTTGTATGGGAGACTTATGAAGGAGTGGGCGTGGCACACTGATTTTCTGCCAGATTTTTGCCGACTGCGATATTAATCTAAGTGTCAATTATGGTTATTTTAGGCAGAAGATTGCCGAAGTTACAGCTGTTTAAATTTAAAATTTGTATGGGGGCTACAATAAACAGTGGGCGTGGTGCGCCCATTTTGTGTGAGCCTAGTTGCTCGTACAATACTAATCCATACCTTAAATCTCGTTGTCCTACGCTAAATGGTTTGTAAGTTATGGAGCTTAAAATTTTAGTTTAATTCCCTTGACTTTGTATGGGAGACTCATGAACGAGTGGGCGTGGCACTTTGATTTTCTGCCAGATTTTTGCCGATTACGATATTAATCTAAGTGTCAATTATGGTTATTCTAGACAGAAGATTGCCGAAGTTACAGCTGTTTCAATTTTAAATTTGTATGGGGGCTACGATAAACAGTGGGCGTGGTGCGCCCATTTTCTGTGAGCCTAGTTGCTCGTACAATACTAATCCACACCTTAAATCTCGTTGTCCTACGCTAAATGGTTTGTAAGTTATGGAGCTTAAAAGTTTTAGTTTAATTCCCTTGACTTTGTATGGGAGACTCATGAAGGAGTGGGCGTGGCACACTGATTTTCTGCCAGATTTTTGCCGATTACGATATTAATCTAAGTGTCAATTATGGTTATTCTAGACGGCAGATTGCCGAAGTTACAGCTGTTTCAATTTAAAATTTGTATGGGGGCTACGATAAACAGTGAGCGTGGTGCGCCCATTTTCTGTGAGCCTAGTTGCTCTTACAATACTAATCCACACCTTAAATCTCGTTATTCTACGCTGAATAGTTTGCAAGTTATAACCGGTAACATTTTTTTAATTTCCGCAACTTTGTATGGGAGACCCAAAAAGGAGTGGGCGTGGCACACTTATTTTCTGCCATATTATTTCTCACTGCCATGTTAATCTAAGTGTCAATTATGGTTATTCTGGACAGAAGATTGTAGAAGTTACAGCTGTTTCAATTTAAAAGAAGTACAGACACTTTGTATGAGAGCTACGCTAAAAAGTAGGCGTGGCTCAACCACTTTTGGCGAGATTATATAGTAGTATAATATAACTCCATGTGCAAAATATTGTTGTCCCAAGTGGTATATTATGTGAGTTATAGCAAGTTAAAGATTTTGAAAATTTCGAGGTTAGTCGATTTGAATGCTTGGTGTGGGCGTGGTTATTGACCGATCATGCCCAATATCAATCCCCTCCGTACCCTTGGATCATAGATTACTTATGCCAAATTTCATCGAAATAGCTCAATATTTACTCAAGTTATCGTGCGAACCAGCCAGGTGACAGACAGACGGACGGACGGACGGACGGACGGACGGACATCGTTAAATCGAAAATTTAATCGACGCTGATCACGAATATATATCTATGTCTATATCTCCGGAGATTCCTTCAAGTGGGCACAAACATCTGACCGAAATGAATATACCATGCATATTGCATTATGCAGGGTATAAAAATTATTTATATGTAAGACGTTTATATGAAGATTAGGAGATGAAATTTTGAACAAAATGAATTTGCATTAACTGTAATCTACAAATAAAACAAATTAAAAATAATTTCATATTTTTGTTGAATACATTAAAATCATATCTCTAAACTTCAACTTTAATAACGCAAACTTGCTGACGAACGACTGTAAATGAAAATTAAATATTATTCCATATGACAGATATCAACTCATACCCAGCAGAAACTTCAAGAAAACACTTGACATAAACTTGTATGATATGACAGAAATCGACTCATTCCTAGAAACTTGTGAAACAACTTTGTATAAATTACTTCAAAAGTTGTATGACAGAAATCAACTCATTCCCAGAAACTTGGATAAAAAAACTTTACATGAAATACTTCAAAAGTTGTAAATTTTTAAACTCTTAGAACGACTTACAGTGAAGTTAAGAAATTTTTTTCCAAGCGGCTGAGGATTGGCTGATTTTTTTTCTTTTTTTCTTCTTGATTTGATATAAGTATTCGATTAATTTAATTTATACCAATGCCAAACTTATGAGTACGTACTGTTATTGAACTTTCTTATTTTATTTATTTTTTAAGTATTGAAAATATGTGAAATAGGTCGATTTTCAATTTAAGAAGGATTTTTATTTTAACAGAACTGTTTATTTTTATTTTATTCTTAAAAATAAAGTTTTGCTTACTTCTTGATATATTTGTAAGAAGTTGGTCAATTTGAAACGGATATAGTATACAAGGGATTTGCATACCTACTTCGGATACCTATTTTGTATGGGTGACATATCAGAATGTTAAGTCATAGGTTAATCATAAATTTCTTCTCCAATCTAAGGGCATTTTTTCGACTTTTTTTGTTCTTTAAACTAAATCTTCTGAAAAAACTTTGTGACGGTACTACAAAAAATGAATTAACTTTTCGATTGCTCTTGTCAAGGTTGTACATCAGGTCCAGTACGTAAAATGCAAAATCATGTTTAAAAGGATTTCAATTCTCTCCAATTTTCGATTTACCAATAAAACCTTGTCTCCGAGTCACATGCATAATTTAACGATTAGGAATTTAGCCATTTGTCAATCTATTTCCGATTTTTTGCGATTCTCAAAAGCAATCTTTCGAATGCTATACTTTGTTTTGTCAGATGAAAGAAAATACTATATTTTGAGTTTTTGACCAGAACATTTTAAAATTTTTAAATTGTTTCTTGTCATCCGCTGAGCAAGTAATTTCTAATTCTTTCGACAATTCGTTAGGGTACATGAATTAAAACCGAATAAATTCATATCATGAAATTTTCCCAATATTGTTGAGATATTTTTTGTCGCTTTTCGGACTGTATTGCGAAAAAATTGAATTAATGTCGAACATGAAAATTTAGAATTAGATTTTCGAAAAATTTTGCTAAAATTGTTAATGTATATAGCATTATTACGTTTTTCCCACTAGAAGAACGTTCAGCCTTGTTCGATCACTAGATTATGTCAATGTACCACAATCAGGATTTATTTAACAACAGTTCTAGTTGTAGTCATTGTATAGTTGTTGGGATGTTGAAAAGGACGGCCTTGTCTTTCTTTACCCCAATCGTGTAGTAAAGGTTACGCTTGCTGTATTGATTCTAATTGTGACTACCTGTTTCTTTGCTTCACTCATGTACTCCTGACTTTACTTCTTAATGAAATAGCCCTGGATTTCATTTTTAGTAATTAAAAAAGGCATAGCTTAAAAAACAAAGCTAAAAAGTCGGTCCAATGTCAATTTCTTTATTTCTGTATATATTTATTGGGTAAAATTTCCCATAGTATATTGGGACTATCGATTAATTTTAAAGAATTTTGTGGCAGGAATATATCTATATTTCAATAACAAAATATATGAAGACATTATTCAAAGTATTTGCCATCTATTACTTTTTCCCATCTCTCTGGTAGCATATGGATTCCGTCCGAAAAGAACTGCTTATTTTTGAGGTCAAAAATGAATCAAGCCAATTTCCGATGCCCTGTACTGAAGTAAAGCGTATTCCAGTAAGGGCATTCTGTATCAATCGAAATAAATGGTAGTCAGACGGGACAATGTCTGAACTGGTGAACTAAAACTTTCCAGCCGTTGTTTTCCAAATAATATTCAATCGGTCTTGCAACATAAGGCCGAGCGTTGTCATGGTGGAATATTGTAGCCTAGTTGCTCTCTTCAAACGAATCAATTGTGATCGGTACAGGTACCCTGTATGAATATTCTACACAATTCTTTCTTTGCCGTCGTTTTCGCTTCGGGTTGTAGTAATGAATCCATTTTCCAATAACAATTCGATGCGAAAACGATTTCTTTTTGTAACGCTCGAGCAACATTTCAGCATCTCTTGGCTTCAGTTCACGTAGCACCTAATTTCCTTACTTTTAAATGAATCCTGCTGCTTTTAAACGTTCGGGAATGTTTGATTGAGTCACTTTCAAGAATTCTGCGAGATCTTTTTGCATTTGAGAACAATCTTGGTCGAGAAATGCTTCCGATTTTTGATCTTCAAACTTTCTTCGCTGACCAGAAATCTCCTTGTCTCCTATGTCCAAATCGCCACTTCTGAATCGTCTGAACCTGTACACTTTTACTTTTAGTGCTTCATTGTTAAACGCCTATTCCACAAATAACCCAATTCTGCTGAAATGTATGTCCGTCCGCGTATTACTTTGAGTTTTATATTTATGAATGAGACAAATATAATCTGTGCAAAAACAAAATTGAAAGAATGTCAAAACGCAATTACTACAAAATGGCGGTTTCGACATTGTTGACCAAACATTTTGTTTTTTTTTTTTTTCTTATATGGAAAAGAATTTTGACATTATTGCAAAAAATTCAGCAACTTTAATGCGATAGAAGTATATCGTAATTTGTATTGAAAATCTTCTCACAGTCTTTAGTGGAATTTTAACATATCAACAGTTCAACTTCATTGGTAATAACTTTTGCTTGTATATGTAACAAAAAACCAAAACATATAAAAAAGGAAAAATTATCTATCAAATGAAAGAAGAAAAAATAAATGCGAACAAAACTTTAGTTAATCCAGACCTCAACATATGCACACTTAATCATGTATCAATCTTGCTCTGATTAATGATGAAGAGCATTCAAGCACACAAATATAAGAACATATGTACACCACCTAAATGTGTTGTGTGTGCATGTATTTATTTACTTAGTATTGGAATACATACTTCAACTCTTCCTAATTTAATATCAGTTGAGAAAATAGGAAAGCCATTAATAATCCATAAAACAAAAATTAGTAAAAGTTGATGTGAAAGAAGAAATGAGTGAATAAAACATTGCATATCCCATGCATGCATGTTTGTATGTAACAACTTCTCAGCAGTCTCAATATAAACATTCAAAATATACTACGATATAAATACATACATACACACACACAAGAACTGAATCACACATACTTGCATGCCAAAGGAGCTTAGTTACATATGCACACATACATATTTCAAACGACAACAAGTAGTACCACTTGCGTTTGTTGACTAATCCAACGAAACTTTGTATGTATGTATATATGCATGTATGTGTGTATACTCGTATGTATATTGTATACATATGGTAGAGATATGCTCGTATGAACTACTTGCATATTGTCTATACAGGATGAGTTAAAGATACCCTCAAGTCAAGTGCTTGTATTATAAACATATTTCATATATTTACAAACACATACATACATATTCCAAATAATACTCAAAAATATACCAAATATGAGCTTCAAATGGATAAGATGCCTTTATTATGGATGAGTATGTAGATTTATATGCACTTGTATATATATGAAAAAAGGGAAAATACATAACAATAATAATAGCAAGAATAGTAATCAGCATTTAATTCATGTACTTATGATCGAAAAGAATAATACAATAGTCATTGTATTCTATTGTCGTTTAAACACACAGGTATTTATTGGTAGATAGATAAGATGTATTCTCAGGTTGTATCGTTCAACATGTTGCACATTCCCACATGTACACACTCGTATACACACATGTACATAATACATAAAAGATAATCACATACAACAATGTATGTGTACATATGACATAAGCAGGTTTAACTATGTCTCTAGTATGATTTTTTCTACTTAAATGATAATGATGATGATGATGATGATGATGATGATGATGATCACGATGATAATGATGGCGGTATGCAACAATATGGCACAAGCCATACTCACTTGACACTCCATCATATGTGTATATATATACATTTGAAATTGAAAAAGTAAGCAACACATTTAATCCATATTATATACCGGCATACAGGGTACCAAAAATAAGTATATACAAAATTTTAAACTGTATAAAATAACGGTATTAATTTGTTCGCAATGATTTTCCGATTTTGATCGCTTGTAGAACATTTTGGCGTCATTTTTGTTTTTGGCTCGCTGGCGCTGGGTAGGAATTACAAGCGTTGACAGGTTCTCATGTACTTGGGCCTTCCTCTAAAAATTGAGTATTCTTCCATGTCAGCGACCACCACCGAGCACCGAATAAATCATTTTCTTCGCTTGTGCATATTTTTTCGTTATAACACAATCGAGCTAGCGCAAACGGGGGATTTTGATACACTTTGGACACTATGTCAATATCGGGATACAGCACTTACAGCACGCGACTGTACTTTGTTTGGTACTCACCGCCAATACACGTAGATTTAAAAAATCTTGCGAAAAATCTTTCTCTCGAAAAATCCAAATATCCTTTCATCAGAAATGACAAAAGTCAAAACTTATGCTTATCTGCAAACAGATTTGATTCAGATTTTATTATGCCTTATAAGCTACAAAATTCTTAGACGTGATGTAAATAGGTCCGAGAACACCGTAGAAGGCAATTTTCCCAGGCATTCAGGCAAGTGATGAGACCCATTGTACTAAAAAAAAACGTCACTTACTTAGAAATGAAAACAAACAACTATATTCTGGCAGAGCTCGTAGGTTCAAAAGCATTTGATAATGTGGAAAATCCCTAAAACCACCTCAACTCCTGGAACGCTACTTATGATTGTATATCGATCAAATTCATAATGCCTTGGACTGAAGTTTTTACCGATGCTAACAATGATCTACATTTTCGAGAGATTTTGCCAGCGTTACATATCTATATATGTGTGGCACTTATAGGCCCCGAACGGCCCTTTACCCGAGACTCTTTTCTAGTACTGTTGTTCATGTTGAATTTTTGGACACGGAGTTTATTAGAACGGTCCTACTTCTATTAGCCGCTTCTGAGCAGCTGAACCCTTGTGACAGCACTATTTCTGCGCTTTGTCTTAGAGCTCTTTTAGAAACCTTTTCATGGCAAATTGTTGCTGTCCGAATAATTACCAATTGCTTGCCGGCAAGGGGATACTGTTCGATAGGCAATTATTTTCATTGTTATTAGTTGTGCGTCAACCGGGAATTGAACCCATGATCTAGAGGTCAGAAAGCCAACTAACCACTGAGTGACGGTACCCAAATTAATGATGTTAAAAATTTATATTTCAACAAGACTTCTCTTCAACTCACACAAATCTAAAGACGATGCAACATTTATTGCAGAGCTCTTGTTTACTAATTTGATAAAATTACAAAAATTGAAACTATGTATATTCAAAAGAGTTGAATCACATGGCACAGTGTCTAGTCCATTTCAGCGACCAATTGTTATTTTAAATTCACCAAAAGTTCGAATTGTAATGAATAACGCTAGAGAAGCTAAGGCTCATAGCCAAAAATTCAATCAACTGTTTGAGACTGTGTATTTTTCGCAGTGAATATTGTTTGCAGTTCTATTTAGTTATACTTTATTACCCTGTATATGTGCATATGTACGATGACAGTCTGCTGATAAATGCAGCAGCTTTTATTGATATGAGCATCTGAAACCAAAATTAAAGTTTAAAAGTAATTTATGAAATTTCATTGAGATTGTATTAACACAAATGACGCTGAGCACCCAGGAAATCCAATTGAGGCCACCATCGAAAAAATGATTTTAAAAATTCTTTAGCCGGTAGTTATTTATAGTCGAAATTTATCTATCATAAATTTCAAAACGACTTGTTTGGCATATTTCCCCATATAAAAATATCTGTGAAAAGCCGACGACAACTCGACGACCATCAAGGTGCAGTAAGATAGCTAATAGCTCAGTGAGTTTCTTCGTCCTTTTTCCAACTGATGATGTCACATGAATATATTATATGAATGCGATTTCTTTCAATTTCTATAAGTGGCTGGGAAGTAAAATATTTTAAAATAATGACAAGACAAAGGAGTATTTTCAGGAGTTAGGTAAATTGAGCTTGAAAAAATTTAACGTTGAACGAAGTCTTCGCAGTCTACTTTGAAAAATAATGAAAATTTTTGTTGAACAAACTATTTTGATTTTTCATTTCTTACGGACTTATGAACACCATTTGATATTTTCTATTTACAGTTTGCGGTTTACTAAATATTGGTGTGGCAGCCATTTTCGGACCACAATCTTCGCGCACAGCAAGTCATGTGCAAAGTATTTGTGACAATATGGAAGTGGGTTGTTATTGTGGTTTTACATAAAACAATAAAAATAATATATCCGTTTATTTATTGTATCCTTTTTCTGCTGCAACATAAATAGATACCACACTTGGAGAATCGTTGGGATTATCGTTTGCGTCGTGAAAGTTGTCTTGTGAATCTATATCCCCATCCCAATACACTGTCAAAGGTATTGTGATGATTCATTTTCTTTTACTTATTCGTACTTACATACTTGATCGACTTGAATATTTGAATAATATGAATATTTATTTAATGACAGGCTTATGTCGATATTGTACGTCATTGGGGTTGGAAGACGTTTACGATCGTCTATGAAAATAATGATGGCATTGTACGATTACAGGAATTGCTAAAGGCACATGGCACTTCGCCGTTTCCCATAACAGTGCGTCAGTTAAGTGACTCTGGTGATTATAGGTAAATTTTTTAGTGTACTGCATTAATGTCGAATTATTTTTAAATATAAATTTTTCTTCGGTGTTATTGTGCAATTTTTTGGAACAATGTCGAAAAACTATTGTAATTTCATACATTTTTGTTGACATTATTACAATTTTTTGCAATAATATCGTACTTAACTGGTCATTGTAGCAGCGAATTTATAATTCATGAATAGAATACATATATGAATCACTTCTTCCGTACAGACCTCTACTGAAACAAATCAAAAATTCCGGTGAAGCTCATATCGTACTCGATTGCCGTACGGAAAAGATCTATGAGGTTCTCAAACAAGCACAACAAATTGGCATGATGAGTGACTATCATAGCTATTTGATAACATCGCTCGATATACACACAGTTAATTTGGATGAATTTCGTTATGGCGGTACAAATATCACCGGTTTTCGATTGATCAATGAGAAAATCGTTTCAGATGTAGTACGGCAATGGAGCATCGAAGAAAAAGGTATACTGCGATCAGCTAATTTGACCACAATTAAATCGGAAACAGCACTCATGTATGATGCGGTGCATCTGTTTGCTAAAGCATTGCATGATTTGGATACATCACAACAAATTGATGTACATCCAATCAACTGCGATGGTCAGAATACATGGCAACATGGATTTAGCCTCATCAACTATATGAAAATTGTCGAAATGAAAGGTCTAACAAATGTCATCAAATTTGATCATCAAGGATTTCGTTCCGATTTCATTCTCGATATTGTGGAGCTTGGGCCGACTGGTATACGTAAAATTGGTACATGGAACTCTACTTTGCCGGACGGAATCAATTTTACGCGTACCTTTAGTCAGAAGCAACAAGAGATCGAGGCGAACTTGAAGAATAAAACTCTAGTTGTAACTACTATATTGGTAAGATTGTGGAGCAGTTTTGATCGTTTAAGCGGGAAAAACTCTAATCGACTATTCCTCTCTTACGATTTTAGAGCAATCCATACTGTATGCGTAAGGAATCATCGATACCGCTCAGTGGAAATGATCAATTTGAGGGCTATGCAGTTGATCTCACATATGAAATATCAAAAGCACTTGGTTTCAACTATAAGATCCAATTGGTACCGGATGGTAGTTATGGAAGTTTTAATAAACAAACTGGGTCTGTTGAGTTTTTAATTTTTTTTTTTCTGAGAATCTAAATCATTTAATTTTTTTGAACTATTTATTTACTTAGCGAATGGAATGGTATGATACGCGAGTTATTGGAACAGCGAGCTGATCTAGTTATTGCCGATTTGACGATTACTTTCGAACGTGAACAGGCAGTTGATTTTACAATGCCATTTATGAATCTAGGTGTCTCAGTGTTGTATCGAAAACCGGTTAAACAACCGCCAAATCTATTTTCATTCCTCTCACCACTATCATTAGATGTTTGGATATATATGGCAACAGCTTATTTAGGTGTATCGGTTCTACTCTTTATATTAGCCAGGTATAATTGTACACAGTATATAGTAAAAACGCATGGAAAATAAATAAACTTTCGAATTCTACATTTACAGATTTACACCCTATGAGTGGCCCGCCTATGGTGAAGGAGAAAAAGTTGAAAATCAATTCACGTTGCTTAACTGTATGTGGTTCGCCATTGGTTCACTTATGCAACAAGGCTGTGATTTTTTGCCCAAGTATATAACCTCTCTTCTTTTTTTTTTTTTTGGATTCGATATATTTCTTTTTGTTGAAATAAAATTATAATCACATTACTGCATTTAATAGAGCACTCTCCACACGAATGGTTGCTGGTATTTGGTGGTTTTTCACATTAATCATGATTTCATCGTATACAGCCAATTTAGCTGCTTTCCTAACAGTCGAACGAATGGATTCACCCATTGAAAGTGCTGAAGATTTGGCTAAACAGACTCGCATTAAATATGGCGCACTCAAGGGTGGCAGTACAGCGGCATTCTTTAGGGTAAGGAGTTTAGGTGTTATGTTTGCGAACTGTTTTCTGGAATATTCTTTGTTTTTCGTAATTTAATTTCTCCTTTCACATTTCATTAAGGATTCAAAAATTTCAACTTATCAAAGAATGTGGTCGTTTATGGAATCGGCACGACCATCCGTATTTACCAGCAGCAATGGCGAAGGTGTTGATCGTGTAGCCAAGGGCAAAGGTATTTTGAACAATATTCGAAAATTAAATTTATAAAAATCAAGTATATGAAAATGAAGTAAACATGAATATCATTCCATCTTTAGGTAGTTACGCCTTTCTCATGGAATCGACATCCATTGAGTATGTGACCGAACGTAATTGTGATCTCACACAAGTGGGCGGTATGTTGGATACAAAGGGCTATGGTATAGCAACACCACCAAGTGAGTGCAAGTCAAATACTTATATTAGGATGTTTTATTTCAGAGTGATAAAAACCAAAGAATTAACAGAGAGAGAGAGAGAGAGAGAGAGTTTTTAATATCCAGCCTTTGATTGAAAGTTTTCCTTGAGGGCACCTCGGAAATTTTTTCTGCAACTCGGAACAGGCTACAATAAGTAGGTCTCTTCTAATACTGTCCAAAATTTAATACGCACAACAGTAATGGAAGAGAAGCTCAATCAAAGAGCCCTTCCGGGCTTTAAGTGCCACATATTTATTTATATTTTTTTACGATCTGTAAATGTAGGCTACATAATGGTGGACATTTATGCAGTATACCGGTCTGCCGGCACAGCATTTGGGCCGTATAACGAAGCATAGTGGCCCGTAAATCGAAAAATGTTAAATTTTAAAAATGTGGTCGAATAGCGAGGTATATGTGTATCTGTCATCAAATGTTATTATTGTGTCAAAACCCCATTTTGATTGATTTAGGGTGGTCGAAAAATAAAATTAAAACGTTGCTCTCAGGGAAAGCTCTCAATTAAACAGTAGTTATTTCAATATTTTTTCTAGATTGATTATACTTTAGAACTTTTGAAAAATGTGAGGAATTCGATTTTCGATATTATTGCAAATATTTTCGCAATAATGTCGAAAATAATTTTTTTTTACATAACGATTTCGACATTATTGCAAAAGTTTTCATATAATGTCGGAAGAAATTCGGTAAAAATTCCATATATGTAAAGATTATTGGCTGTATTATAAAAAATTTCGACATTAAATTTATATTATTATTATTAACTTTTCTCTCAGTTTTAATCTTTCTTGATCTTTCATAAATATCGTCCAAATCTCCATTTTTTTCCAGATTCACCATATCGTACTGCTATTAACGGTGTCATTCTGAAGCTTCAGGAAGAGGGCAAATTACATATACTGAAAACAAAATGGTGGAAAGAGAAACGTGGCGGTGGAAATTGTCGTGTTGAGACATCGAAATCATCATCGGCCGCCAATGAATTGGGACTGGCGAATGTTGGCGGTGTATTTGTTGTACTAATGGGCGGCATGGGTGTGGCATGTGTTATAGCTGTGTGTGAATTTGTATGGAAATCACGAAAAGTAGCCGTTGAAGAGCGACTCAGTGCAATTTTGCATGAATGAGAAAAGTCATAAACCCAAGATGTATGGGTTTAAAAATTAAACAAAGAAACCAAAAAAAAAAAATGGAAATCAGAACGAATAATAAATAACGAATTTGAACAAGAAAAACGAAATAGAATTGTAAACGTAACAATACAATCAAAAAACAAATCAAGATGCATAAAAATCAAAATGAAATAAATCGAAACATCTGCATTAAAAAATTTTCAATTTAATCCTTTTACTAAAGTAAAATGCATAATTGCATTTTAATTATAAAAGGAAAAAATTGCAAAATATATAAAAGAGTGTCGAAAACAAATTTTTAATACACTTCTACATGCGCGCATACCATTTGATATGAAAAAAATGATATTTTTCATCCAAATTTCACGTAGGAAGTTATTCTTAATTAGTAAATTTATTAATATAATTACATTTACCACATATTATACATAGATACATAATTACTTACTTATAAATCACTTGGGAATTGTAATATAGCTATTTACCTACATACAAGTACGTATGTAGTTAATTGTATTAGTAGATGAATGATGAATAAAATTAACAATGGAAAATTGCAAAAACTCAAAAAAGAATAATATATATACCTAGATATACAATTTACTTTAGAATGCATATGAAAAGAAGAAATAAACATACATACATATATATTCATAAATATGACCACAATTTAGAATAATTATTTCATTTACTAATAAGAGTATTATACATCAAATATAAATCTCTTTATATTGGCCTTGATTGTGTAAGAGATTCCAATTTATGTATACAATTATTGAGACGATTAAACAATTTGTATCAAAAAGAAAATATATAAATATGTATGAATATATACATATACATATATAAGGAGCTTATTAAAACAACGAATTCTGGAAAATTTGTATTTTTATTAAATCGGTTTCGTTAAAAAAAGAACATTTGAAAAATGACAATACCCATAACGTAATAGAGCTTTTGTCGATAAAATCGATTCGAGTAGAAAAATGTCACTATCAAACAATTTTATTTAAACATCTGATATAGAAGAAAATATAAATCAAATTGATTCAACAATATCGTAGTGTTGCAGAGCATAACATAAAAAATTTGTTCGTTGGAAATATTTGGTTTTTTTTTTTTGGCAACGTAGCAAAATAGTTATTTCAAAATTTATGTATTTTTCCAAATATTTCGACTATCCAAATTGCTTTTACACAATCAAGACCGAATTTTGTTTGTTTGTATGTTGATTGCATGAAATATTTAGAATTTACATAGTGCATATGTATTTAATATGAATGAATCAAAAGTATGTAGTTCCAACAAGATAAATGTACTATATAATGCTGCCATATATAGACATTTACATTTTTTTCTCAAATACATAATATACATACATACATTAGGGTGTGTTATATTTTTTTGTCCACAAATCGTATCACAAAATTTGCTTCAGACTCCATGATCCTAAAATCAATTTCGACTCTGAACAATTTTACATTTTATTTTTATCAATATAAAAATAATTTTCAAAAAGTTTTTTTTAACTATAACCATCATTAGTTGATTTTTTGCTTTACGTTTTGTGTTACATTTTTTTCGATCTACTACTCGTAATTTGATCCGCCCTAACATACATACGAAAATGCATCAATAAGTCCCTGAAAATTAATCAATAATAAGGAACGCACTATTCGGAAATAAAAAAAAGTTTTATTTTCCAACTTAGTTTTTCTTTAGTTCGATTTTTTTTTCCTGCCCTCCAATAACAATATTTTTCGATTTTAATTTGACCCAGATCTCTTACCGGCAGGTAATTTCTTCATGTCTGAAAAAAAGAAATAGATGCAGGCGGCTAAAGCTGAAATATGCTCGATGGGGAAGCAATTCGTAACCTAATTCATGCAATTTTGACATTGCTGCTGCGGTTTTGTGCGCCAGTGCATTGTCTTGGTGGAAGATAACTTCTTTCCTCCCCAAATCTGGTTGTTTTTCCTTCAAATCGGCTTCGAATCAATCCAATAACCTTTGTACACTTTATTCTTTTCTAACCAATCGTGCACACCAAAATCTGTCACCATGACATTGTTGGCTGACAGACCCACCTTGGCCTTCTTCGTGTTCGATACACCAGTCCACCTCAAGTTCATTTTCTCGACTGTTTCTAAGTCTCTGATGTACTGTGATGAACTCGTGCTACGTTAACGCTTGTGAAATGGCACAAAAACTGATTCGTATTGTGATTGAACATCGCTAAATACTCTTTTGAAGTTGCCAAACGATTGTATTTGTTGTATATTGTAAGCAAAAACGGCACGTATATTGAAGGTAATTTTTTACCCACTGAAATCACTGACCCTTGTGTTAAGCCTGTAACCTCTTCAAGTTGGCGAACCTGCACTCATCGATCGCTCAATATTATATCGTCGATTGGGCGACCGGAACGTTTGGCGTTACTTGTGCTAGGATGTCTGCACTGAAATTGTGTAAAGCACTTGTGAATAGTTCCAATCGATGGTAATGCGTCCACATAATACTCTTCAAGCTAATGCTTCATATGGGTACTGGCTTTTTCGAGCGAAAATTTGTGTTTAATGAGCAAATGAAATTCACTTTTTTATATTTTTAAACGGACGTCAACTTCAAATTGTTGTCACAGCAAAACTGTCTAAAAATCTGGGTACGTTTGGGTTGGATGCTTCTTTACAAATAAAATCTTTTTGGTTTTTTTCGAATAAGGTGTTCCATGTATTAATATTCAGGGACCTTTTGATCCACAACAACAACAACAACAATAGCAAATTATTGCCATATTTTTACACAACAATAAAAAACAAAAAACAATATCAGTGCAATGCAATCAAATCTAATTGATTTAGGGAATGTAGCTAGGTACTAGCTCTTGTTGGGACAAAATCAAAAGGAAATTAATTAGAATCTACTACTATACATATATACATGCATACATACATACTTATTAATATAATAAAAAATTGATATTCATAATTGTAAATTATTTAAGAAATTCAAAGGATTTATCAAATAAATGATTATGATGGAAATCAATTGTGAAACATCAAATGACCAATGAATGAATCAAAATGACTGCAATTAGTTGCCGGCAATATAATTAGTCGATTTTTATGGCGAAACTATACATAAATATACATAAATTATTTGCTTCATTGTACGGCTATAGATTGTATTGAATTCAAAACAAAAACTATGGAACACCTGCATCGCATCAATCTGGGGTTTTTTTCTTTTTAATTTTGCTTTTCAACGAATAAACTACTTACATACTCGTACATATATACAATATCACATATGTCAGTCAAGCAATAATTGTACTTACATGCATACTCGTACATTGTGGCGTATCATTCAAAGCAATTGCCAGTCATGTAGTCAAGAATATTGTGCAAAAGGATACAAATTGAATATCATACGAACGTATGTATGTTACTGAAGAAGACCTTTTGCTCCCCTTTTATTCATGGCACTGTCACTTTCAATTTCATTTGAGAGCAATGGTCATTGTATTGAATTTTTTATGAAGCTATCGTCACTTCTTCGGTCAATTCAACACGCAAAATTCAATAAGTTTCGAAACGTATTGCTACATAAATGAAGGTGGAAGAATACTCTAGTTGGACATTGCCCATACAATTGGTCTAATTCGTTTCAGTTGATATTTTGCTTGCTTAGCTGACGCCATGAGGAAGATAACGTTTCTTGTGTTACTTATTTTGATCATATGCATTCTATTGCCAGAATATACGGTGTGCAATGATTATTCATCATTTTTAAGTGCAAATGCATCCATAGGTACTTTCCTATTTCTATAACAATTCGCTTTTATTTAATATTTTAATTGCATACAACCACTTTGTAGCTGTTGTGGTTGATCATGAGTATATGCAACGCCGTGGTGAGAATATCTTGGCACATTTTCAAAAGATTCTTAGCGATACGATTCGTGAGAATTTAAAAAATGGTGGCATCAATATTAAGTATTTTACTTGGAATGCGGTACGTTTGAAAAAAGGTAAGCAATTACGAATGTTATTGTCTATTTCATGTGCCAATATATCGTGTACATAAAATGTTGGCAATAAAATTCTTTTCCACAAATACGTATACATCCTGTAAGCATTTACCCGCAGATTTTCTTGCTGCCATAACTGTAACCGATTGCAAGAGTACATGGAATTTCTATGAACAGGCACAACTCCGTTCAATTCTACTCATAGCCATTACGGATGCCAATTGTCCCAGATTGCCACTAGATCATGCTTTGATGGTGAGTTTAAATTGTTATATAGTTCAGCTACTGTCGTATTCTGGCTGAATGGATGCCATATATGCATAAATACCAATATGGTAGAAGACATCAATGAAAACACTATACAAATGAGAGGCTGGATAAGTAGAATACTCTGAATATCACCCTTTTTTATTAGAACAACCCCAGCGAAGCTATTTAAACACCGAACCGACTCAAGGGCACATCCGTCTAACGTACGGTGTCTGAAAACAACCGTAATCCGGACTTGAGTCTATATAACAAATAACAATCCAGTATTCATGTCAACTATATCATTTTCGAAAGAACTTTAGGTGTGATTATTTTCTTTAGTTTGATTTGTTTTTATAAAAGCTCGACAGGCTAAAAAAATATGTATACTCCATAATGGAAAACAGTAGCGTAAATAGAAAAAGTCGGTCCGTTGAAAATCCATTTGTTCAACTATATTTCAGATTGAGTTAATATGAAAATACTTATGATTACTGTAAAGCTATCTAGTGTCAACAAACAAAGAGTCCCGTCGTCTTGGACAGCACGTCACTGTTGACAACTACGCTTTTGAAGTAGTAAGGGACTTTGGCTATCTTGGAACCAGCATTAACAGCAGTAATGACGTCAGCCTGGAGATATTGCGAAGGATCACTCTTGCAAACAGGTGCTACTTTGGGCTAAGTAAGCAATTGAGAAGTCGAGCTCTCTCTCGAAGAACGAAAACTACACTCGACAAGTCTCTCATCATGCCTGTCCTAACATATGGCGATGAAGCCTGGACAATTTCCACCTCGGATGAGCGAATGCTTGGAGTTTTCGAGAGAAAAGTCCTACGCAAGATCTTTGGACCTATTTGCGTTGGTGGCAAGTACCGAATAAGGTACAACCATGAGCTGTACGAGCTGTATGCCGATATTGACATAGTAAAGCGCATCAAAATCCAGCGGCTGCGATGGCTAGGTCATGTCGAACGAATGTAAGAACACGCTCCAGCTAAGAAGGTGTTATATTTGGAACCCGCTGGAGGACGACGCAGAAGGAGAAGACCTAACCTCCGGTGGAAAGACCAAGTACTGGAGAACCTGACGGCGCTTGGAATTTCGAACTGGCGCCAGCTAGTGAAGAACAGAGATGGCTGGCGAAGCATGTTATATTCGGCCTAAATCTAGAATATCTATCGATATTATGGCCCCATAAGTAAGTAACTACTGGGAAGCTATTGGATTTCCGATTAAAATGGAGAAAGATTTTTAGTTTGGGTATTTTCACGTAACTACTCAGAACTTGAGTCCTTTCGATGGATTTCATTCATTTTTTTTTGTAAATGCGCTCTAATATAAAAATATAGGGCGATTTAAAAAGTTTTCGCGATTTTGAACAAAACTTTTCTTTATTGATAGTCAATTTTAAACAAGTACATATTTCCCAATATTATCTATGACCTTTTGCCATTTTTTAGGTAACTTCACAATTCCATCGTTGTAGAACTGCTGTGGTTTGTCGATGAAAAACTTGGCCAAATGATTTAGAGCGGCATTTCGATTGGCCAATTTTTTACCATTAAAAGAGTTTTCCAGGGACCCAAACATATGAGGTCGGGGCTAGAGTGGATACATTAAAACTCCCCAACCACATTCTCTCAATTTGTTCCGAGTCATCAAAGATGTGTATGACCTGGCATCGGCATGCAGAATCAACTGTTTCACCAGGTAGTAGCAGTTCGTAATAGACAATTCCCTTCCAATCCCACCAAACACTCAACATAAACTTGTTTGTTTTGAATCCTGGTTTTGAAGTCGTTTGCGAAGCTCGCATATCTGGCTTGTTACACCAGTTTCAAAATTTCATCGACCTTTTCAGTGACTGGCCGACTAGAGCGAGATGCATCTTTGGCATTGAAATTTCCGCAGCGGTTTTACCTTATGTTTAAAACTAACACGTAATTAGATTTAAAACAAATATTTAAGACAAAAGAAAATTTCGAAGTTGCAATTTCTATCAAATTGATCAAATTAAATCATACGAGAACTTTAAAACGTTAAAACCCTCTTTTTCATAGTATCGTATAATGATGGTGTTTATATGTAATAACTCCTACTTCGGACAAAACTACGGAATTTCAACTGTAGAAACAATTTTGGTCCAATTTCCGGTTTGTATTTTCCTTACAAATTTATTACAGGAATAAATATATACATATACACATATAAGGAGCTTATTAAAACAACGAATTCTGGAAAATTTGTATTTTTATTAAATCGGTTTCGTTAAAAAAAGAACATTTGAAAAATGACAATACCCATAACGTAATAGAGCTTTTGTCGATAAAATCGATTCGAGTAGAAAAATGTCACTATCAAACAATTTTATTTGAAGCGCTGATTTAGAAACTTAAGCATGACTGAAACGTAGGAAATTTCTAGTAAGTATTATTACAAAACATTTTTATGACGATTTAATAATTTATTAAGAGTTTTTTAAAGTTTATGTAAAATATTATAGATGAGTTATTTATTATTTTGAATCTCGGTTTATAATCCTAGTACATTGTTATGAGAATTTACGGGTTGTTCTCGTAAAAAAATATGTTTAGTAAAGAAATGTATTTACAAAACAGGTTCCTACAGTCGGTCATGGTGAAGAATTTTCTCAAATGATGTTGGATATCAAATTACAAGAGATGCTTAACTGGAAGACAGCAGTTGCACTAATGGATAACGCTATGCGTAAGTAATTGATGATAAATTATTTAGAATAGAGTAGAAAAAAGTTTATCATGAATCAGGGTCCATGATAAAAATCTGATAATTATGTTTCAAGAGTTGTGAGTCGGTCTCTTTTAGTCTTGTCCGTAATTAACATGTATACGAAGAGCGTTTCGTAATTTAGTGCGTTGGTCTTCTGATCCCCGGATGAACCACAACTTTAATATCGGAAAGATTCTTCTTTCGAACGGTACCCACCTGTCGGCAAGCAATTGGCAATTCTTCCTGCAGTAACAATTTGCCATGAAAAGGCTTCTAAAATAGTTCTGTGACAAAGCTCAGAGGGAGTGATGTCACAAAAACTTAATACGCACTACAATACTGAAACAAAAGATCGGTCAAAGGGCCCTTCGCGGCCTTTACGTGCCACATGTTTACTTTTTTTTACGAAGAACAAGAACAGAAAGAAGCTTATAGAATAGTAATAATATGAATTAATTTCTCTTTATTCCCACAAAAAAAAAATAGTAAATGAAAACTCTTTAATGGTACAATCGGTGAGTTATGAAAGCATACGTGAGCACATTTCACCCATTTCGGTATTACTTTATAAATTGGATGATACGTTACGCGGTCAAAAGATGCGCATTGCCATACGTCAAGCATTAGCTCCATTCGCACATCGAACGCGTGATCATCATCAGTTTGTGGTATTATCAAAATCCTATGATGACATCATCGAAATAGCTGAAAGTTTGGAAATGTTTCACATCTACAATCAATGGTTATTCTTTATATTGGAGGAGACAAGTCGTGATTTTGATGTTGTTACTGTGACGCAAAATCTCAAAGAGGGTGTTAATATTGCATTCGTTTTAAATGAGACATTGCCAGATTGTATGGTAAATATTTACCACATCATAAATTCTAATCAAGCAATTAGATATAAATAATTGTATTTCTTTTTCAGGATACTATAAATTGTACCATCACTGAGCTCTCAATGGCTCTGGTGACATCCATCTCACGTATGATAGATGAAGAGCAAGCAATATATGGTGAAATATCAGATGAAGAATGGGAAGCTATACGCTATACGAAACGAGAGAAACAGGATGAAATCCTAAAATATATGAAGGTTAGTCAAATGTTAGGCACTAAGTAGGTACTTATACTTACATATTTTCCTGTAACTATGTAGGAGTATATGAAATCAAATAGTAAATGTTCGAGCTGTTCAAAATGGCGACTAGAAACTGCAATATCTTGGGGTAAAAATAAAGGACATCAAAAAGTTAGCGGTTCGTTTTTGCGAAACCAAAACAATTACTAGAAGAGTTAATATTTATATAACATTTGCTTTCATTTTGTTAGATAATGAAGCACATAATCGAAATTTTCAGTTCATTAACATTGGCTATTGGAGCCCGCTGCTAGGATTCATCACACAAGAACTTGTATTTCCACATGTTTCTCACTATTTTCGTAATATAACCATGGATATAATAACTATTCATGTAAAATGCAAATGTTATACTAATATTATTGGCTTTTTTTAAATATTATCCATTTTTTAATAGAATCCACCTTGGCAAATACTCACCAAAGACAATAAAGGCAATATTATTGAGCATAGGGGCATTGTTATGGAAATTTTAAAAGAGTTAAGCCGCATGCTTAATTTTACATATCAGCTACATGATGCCAGAGTATCAGAGGATGATGAGCTAACTATTAATTATAATGAAACTGTAAATTTCAAATACTTCCAATCGCAAACAGTCTAGACTTTTAATTTTCTTCTGCTATATTATTTTTCAAGGATGAACTAGTGGGCTCGTTAACATATATTATACCATATCAGGTGGTACGAATGATTCAAGGCAATCAGGTATTAATGGCTGCTGTTGCTGCCACCATTGATGATCCCGATAAGAAACCGTTTAATTATTCGGTACCCATTAGTATACAAGAGTATTCATTCATTGCACGGCGACCAGATGAAGTTAGTCGTATTTATTTGTTTACGGCACCGTTTACAATTGAGGTATATTCTATTACGTAATAAAAATGGATTAAAATGAAATCAAAATCATTTTTTAGACTTGGGCTTGCCTTTTTGGTGTCATACTAATAACAGCACCTGCTCTTTACATTGTAAATCGTTTAACACCCATGCAACATATGCGTAACAAGGGTTTAGGTAATGTTAAGAACTGTTTTTGGTATGTGTATGGAGCGCTTTTGCAACAAGGTTAGTCTAGTTTCCATTAAATTGAACAAAATTTAACCAGATGCACTCCTATAGGTGGTGTCTATTTGCCACAAGCTGACAGCGGCCGATTAATAATTGGAATTTGGTGGATTGTTGTCATTGTCCTGGTAACAACATATTGTGGCAATTTGGTTGCTTTTCTCACTTTTCCTAAATTTCAACCTGGCCTGGATTATTTATTTCAATTATTCAAAAACAATCA
This sequence comes from Megamerina dolium, assembly GCA_963854835.1. Taxonomy (NCBI): domain Eukaryota; kingdom Metazoa; phylum Arthropoda; class Insecta; order Diptera; family Megamerinidae; genus Megamerina; species Megamerina dolium. The sequence continues at coordinate 25,595,249 of OY978526.1, read as the reverse complement.
TGTCGAACAATATGGTTTAAGGAATGGTTCACTCTTTGAAAAATTCGCAACAGTAAGTTATTCCGTCGCTCCACAATCAAATACCTACCTACTTTTATCTATTATTTTGATTTCAATAGATTTCGTCACGGAATGAACTACGACAATATGTTGAACGTGCCATCATTTATAATAGTCGTGAGCAAGAAAACATAGCCGCAGTGGAGGAAGGCAAAAGAGTGAATATTGATTGGCGTATAAATCTACAGTTGATTGTACAAATGCATTTCGAAAAGAATAAAGAATGTAAATTTTTGTTGAGCAAGGAAAATCTGCTCGATGAACAAATTGGCCTCATCATGCCTAATAATAGCCCATATTTGCATTTGATCAACGAGCAAATATTACGAATGTTTCGCATGGGTTTCATTGAGCGATGGCATCAAACTAATCTACCCTCAATGGATAAGTGTAACGGTAAAAATATTCTTCGTCAGATTACCAATCACAAAGTAAATTTAGATGATATGCAAGGATGTTTCCTAGTATTGCTCTTTGGTAGGTATTATAAATTTAACATTCTAGTCAAGATGCTGATTTTGGGAAACACAACGAAATTACGTTCAGTCAATAATAAGGCAAAAAAAAAAAACAAATTGTACTAGTAACACTTTCAATTAAAACGAAATTTTGAGTTGCGTTTAAAAAAATCAGCTCATTATTATGGAATGCCTTCCTTATGTTCTCTTCTTTCAATACTGCATTGCTAGGATTTATAGCTGCTCTGTTCATCATAATGACTGAATATTGGTATTATCGCTTCTACGTAATTACTAAGGAAACTGGGAAAAACAATTTTGCTATGTAATCCTATTTGAACTACATACTTTACATACTTACAAAAATTTAATCATACCTACTATTATACACATGTAATGGCAAAGTTAAATATTTAAATAAAAAGTGCTAATCCGAATTTCACATTTCAGTTTTTCGTCTTCAGCCTAATTCATAATAGAGAGGAAATTAAAAACATCGCTGTTTAGTTTTTTTCGACCTCATATTGTGGAAAAATATCGCCAATAACGATGTAACTATTTATGACCCAACAAATTGTTGCTGTATAAATTTTGATTGAACATTTTTGAAATACCACTGTGACAAATTATCTTACGTCTTTGAAATTACCAAATCTATTGTAATGTTGAACAATACAATACAGACAAAACATCATCCGATAACAAATGTCCTTTTAAAAACTTGTACGTTTTTAATTTTGAAAAATCTCAACTTTTTACACTCATATTACAAAAAAAGGAATTCATTTTATTTATTAGCAATCTACGAGTTAGCATTGGGTCCACGACGACGACTGAAACCTTGTACAATGTTTACAAAACGACGATTGTACTGGATCCTTCTCTTTGCACGACCTGTCTTCTTCTTTTTCTTCTCTTGCTTTTCTACTTTTGGTGTTTGGCCTTTCACTTTGCCGGCACGTGCGAGAGAGCCATGGACTTTACCACCCAACATAGGGACAGTGATATCCAGCTCAAAAGAAGCCAGCGATGAAACAGCGCTGTCATTGCTCAAGGAATTACCTTCACAATTTAGGATAATCTCCTCGGCATTTAAACCATGCAACTGTGCAATTTGAGCCTGAAAATATATGGAATAACATTAGTACTGCAGCCGCTATTTATGGGCACCCTCTTCATTGAGGTTAAGTTCAAGTGTCTTATTACTATCACATTTTTTGTGACCGTTGATATACACTGCATTATTTACCTTAACGGCTGCAATTGTAGCATCTTGATGAACCTCTAGGGATTCTACGTTTTCAAAACCGCGAACAAAAAGCTGCATCTTGATGTGCTGAAAATATATTTTCCTTGTTAATTTTCAATTATAATTCATGTGCACGTATATATGTGATAGTCGTCAAATATGCACCATGCACGTGCATAATTTTTTTATTTCACTACATTGTACATATTCAACAACAACAACGTCACGTGATATTCTCAAATTTGAATTACACTTTATTAATATAGCTGTATATGATGAATTTAACACAATTTCTATAAAAATGCTTTGGAATTTCACAAAAGATAAAATAATCTCACCTCGTCACTAGCGCTAGGATTTGCGAAAAAGAAAGATGGCCGTTCTTTAATTTCGTGTATCAAAAATCTCGAGACTCGTTCGAAGTTGTATAGCGAAGAGTGTTCGGAAATTGTATATTTTTCGATTGCAGTGTTCACATAACAAGTATGCAATACATACAGAGATGTATTTTTTAAGTTACTATCGAATCATACACACATTTCATTTATATATTTTAATTTAACAGTAATATGACTGCATTTTATTCCAATTCCATTAATTTGATGTTAAATATTTTTATTGTTGATACATTTTATTAATTAAATAGTCAGAATTTGTTTTATTTGAATTTTATATATGAAATAAAAATCAAATCAAATCTGTTCGGAAAACTAAGCAACCATGCAGTTTTTTTGCACAAAGATAGCGAGTTGTCGATAGAACGCGTCTATTATGTCTTCACCGATATTTAAGTTAAATAAGGATAGCGATACATTCAGGGGAATATTTTTCAAATATTATTGCTGGTGAGAATTTTCGATGAACGTATTCATTTGATATTAAAATTCATGCTTTGATTCGCAGTGAATTATTCGCCTATGAAGCCACCTCATTCTGAATTCTACAATTTTTTTATATTTAATATTTTTATTGAATTCATTGGGAAAATCGTTGTGCTTCTTTTTGAAGTCAACACCTTAATAGTATGTTTACACATAGAGATTACCACAACTAGGTTATGAAAATCTATCTACCCGTTTACATAGTAAGATTTATTTCGAAAGGGATTGTTAACTGTCAAAATCCAACAAATGCCAAAACAGAGTTGCATAGAGGAAAATCTAACAAATTTACCGGTATTTGCACTAGATACCGGTAATAATTTTATAAGGGAAATCTGCTTGTTTGAAACTATATTTGAGTGATACTCTCAAAAATGAATTTAATCTCGTATGTGTAAACATACTATTCATACTATAAGCCAAAAATCAACCAAGACATTCATTTGGAAAAGAAATTTACATGTTTTATTATAAAAAAAAATCTGCCAACAGAAAGTATCTTAGTCCCCGTTTAGACATGAAGACATTTGGATGAAAAACATTTTGTTTGTGAGCGAGGGTTTTTGTTTACCGTACACGCTTTGTGCTTATCATTCGTAATGTCAAGCATTCAGAAAACATACAAACGAGATCACATGTCGTGGTAAAATATTTTTGCTCTTGAAACATCAAAAGAGAATCAAAAATGTTGTTCATGCAAATGTCTATGGCTAAACGGGGACTTAATAAGCAAAAAATTATGTTTAATCGGTGAAGTCATATCATGTTCAACTCTAAATATTATTAAAAAGTTTGCGAAATTAAATTATGCATTCAATTTAGGAAAGTTAAGAATACAAGTACCAACAGAAATGCCTCGATCGCAATTGTAATATACAGGGTGGACCATTTAGTTTTTTTTTTTTTGTTTAATCCTTTGTTATTTGTGACAGCTCTTATCCGCTGAAAATTTTGACGAAAAATCAATATCAGATCTCCACGGAATGAAATGAATCGCTTTATGGTTGAGCAATGTGGGGAAATAATGCAAACTTACTTCCAAAGTCAATATTGAGGAGCCCAAACAGTGCGTTTATTGGAAAGACATTTTTGATTACTACGTCTGCCGACTAACCATCCATTTCAAAATGCACCTAACGCAAATTTTGCACAAAGACCTCGAATTATTCGCTTGCAAGGCCCAATTGACTCAGCAGTTGAAAGCACATGACCATTCACTGCATTATCGCTTCTAAGTTTGGGCCTTAGAGCAGCTCGAAGTGGACAACGATTTTACTCGAAAAATCATCAGAAGCCAATGCATTTTCAGAGAAAGGCAGTTTGGTTGCAAATTTTGGAGAGGTGGCATCATTGGCTTATTTTCTTTGAAAATGCTTATGAAAATGCCTTTTCGGTCAACGGTGAGCAGTATAGTGGCATGATAAATGATTTTTTGTGGCCGGAAATTGATGACGTGGACTTAGACGATATTTGGTTATATCAGAATGGCATGCCATGCCTCACAGCCCATGAAATAATCGATATTTAGCGCACCATGTTCGGTAATCGTGTTATCAACCGTCTCGACGATGTCAATTGCCACTCGGAGTTGCGATTTAACGCCGTTAGACTTTTTTGTGGGATGCCATGAAAGATCAATGTTATGCGAACAATCTATTCATTAAGGTCATTAAGGCGAATATTGAGCAAGCCATTAGTTTTTTTTTTTTTTTTTTTGTTAGCTTATTTTTTTTTATTGAATCTTTCTTAAATACAAGAAACTAACAATAAGTATTCAAATCTTACAAACTAAATAAAACTATGTGATATCCCCTACGTTCCATCACAATTTGGTGAGTCGCGAGATGTAGCAATTTTACAGCATATTCAGTGTGTCTTTTCTTTTTAATCGACGATGCCCCTTGCTCAGCAACAATTGCCTAGCAAGGGGATTCGGATGATTGTGTAATTTTTGAATGTAGCTTCTGCAGGACATTGCAACTTCCTCAGAAATTGTGGATACATTTAAATCTCGATGGATGTTAACGTTCCTCATATACCAAGGCGCGTTTACAATAATTCGCAGACACTTGGATTGTATTCGCTGCAATTTTTCGATATTAGAGGGAGATGCGGTGCCCCAAAACTGAATACCATAAGTCCAGATTGGTTTCAGGATTGCTTTATATAATAGCACTTTGTATTCAAGATTCAACTTTGATCTTTTGTGTAACAGCCACCATAACTGATTCATTTTAAGCTTGATCTGAGTTTTCTTTGCCTCTATGTGATTTTTCCATGTCAGCCTTCTGTCGAGGTGAATACCCAAGTACTTTGTTGAGGAACATTGTGGAACTGATTGGCCAATTATTTTAAGTGGGGGACATGTATCTAGCCTTAGCGTGAAGGTTACATGTACGCTCTTTGATTCATTGACTTTTATACGCCATTTTGCTAGCCAGATTTCGAGAGAATCGACATGAGTCTGCAGGAGTTTAGTAGCTTCTATGGGGTTAGAGCGAGAGCACAATATTGCCGTATCATCAGCAAAGGTCGATATGAATGTATAGTTATTGTTGGGCATATCTGAAGTGTATAAGAGATACAGTAAGGGACCCAAAACGCTTCCTTGAGGAACGCCAGCGTGAATATCCAATGGATTTGTTGTGTAATCCTTGTGATGTACGAGAAATTGTCTTTTCGTGAGGTAGCTACTAAGCAATGAGGAGACATTTGCAGGCAGTAATAGTTTGAGTTTGTAAATAAGGCCGTCGTGCCATACTTTATCGAAAGCTTGAGTGATATCAAGAAAGACAGCTGAGCAATACTTTTTTTCTTCAAAAGTGTTCCTTATCAGAGTTACAATGCGGTGGACTTGTTCTATTGTGCCGTGCTGTTTTCTAAATCCAAACTGATGTTGAGGAATCAGTTGGTTGAGATTAATAAATGGAGTTATATTCATGACAAGTAGCTTTTCGAATACTTTAGAAAGTAGAGGCAGGAGGCTGATAGGTCTGTACGATGCAACTTTTGTAGGGTCTTTCCCTGGTTTTGCTATCATAATAATTTTTGAAGTTTTCCAGCATTTGGGATAGTGTTTAATACGAAGGATAGCATTGAAAATGTGCATGAGATGAATTACTGAAGCCGGAGGTAGCTCTTTTATCATTTTACCGGTAATTTTATCTGGACCAGGTGATTTTTTTGGGTTTAAATCTTTATAAATTGCTTTGAATATGTCCTTTTTTTTAATTTTGAGCGTTATTGAGCAAGGTTGAGAAGTTAATATTGGTAATGAGGACTGTGAAGAGGGTGGATTGGGTGTAAACACACTTTTTAGGTGGTTTGCAAAAGCCAAACCCTTCTCACAGTTGCTTCTAGCCCAATTACCGTCACTCAAACGGATGGGGGAATCAGTGAGAATTGGCCGATTTGATTTTTTTGCTGATTTCCACAAAGAGTAGTCTGACGCTTCACCAGGTGTTAATTTCGCTATGTGCTCTTCTAACTCTTTGTTGTTTTTATTTTTTAAGGCTTGCTTTAACTTTCGAGTGCAGTGCTGTAGCTGTGTTTTCAGATTCGGTGATCTGAATTCTTGCCATTGTCTTCGGAGTCTTCTTTTCTGTCTTATTGGCAATTCAATATCGGCTGGTGTGTATGGGCTATAGTTTGATTGCTTGCATACCTTTGTGCAGGTGGCTGAGCTGAGAGCTAATGAGAGCAGCTGGTTGAATTTTTCGAGTGCTGAGTCTACATCGTGTCCATTTCTTAATACAGTACTCAGAGGAAGAGGGGAATTTATATATTTCTTGAATTTTAACCAGTCTATTTTCTTTCTAACGCAATTGCTTTGGGGGCTTGGTGATATTATAGATATTACCGTGGGTGAGTGGTCAGATGATAGATCATAATTACACTCTGTGGAGATATTTTCCATCTGCAAACCTTTGGCGACTCCAAATTCTATGAGATCGGGTATTTTCCTCTTGTCCGTCGGCCAATATGTCGGTTGACCATTTGAAATAACATCGTAGCCGTGGTTAGTGATGATTGAACATAGTCTTTTGCCTTTTGGAGTTATTAATCGGGAGCCCCAGTGAGTGTGTTTGGCGTTGAAATCGCCAGCAACCAAGAATTTTGCTACCAAGAGTTGAGAAAAATTCTTTATATTGCTGTTCGGTAATACTGTATCTTGGGGGACAGTATATCGCAGATATTACTAGCTTAGAGATGTATTCTTCCAGACATATAGATGTTGCTTGCAAGTAGACGCTACTAAAATCTTCAAGAACATGATGTTTTATTCTGCTTTTTATCAATATGGCAGTTCCTCCGCGTGCCTTACCATGCGGATGATTTGTGGTGTACAGTTTGTAATATGGTATTTGGTAGCAATTTTTGTCAGTGAAATGGGTCTCAGATATCATCATTATGTCGATTTGGCTGGATTCAAGGAATTGAATTAGCTCCAAACGGTGCTGGCTTAAGCCGTTGGCGTTCCAGTGGCATATCTTGAGACAACTCATGGTCTGGATAGCAATGTTTGGAGTAACATCGATTGATTTTTCATCATTTCTTGCATTATTGTTTGCATTGAGTTCATGAATTGGTTCATATTCTGAATCAATGTTTGAAGCAAATGTTCAAGGGTACTTGGCTGTTGGGTGGGCCGTGAGTGTTTCTGCTCATTATTTACATTGCTTTGTTGGTGTGGGTTTTGTTTTAACACGCTAGCGTATGAATTGGTTTGATTCTTGTTTGGGATTGCAGAGAAGAATTGTGTTGCATCAATATTTTGTCTCTTACTTGAGTTGGCTATCTGAGTTTGCTCAACTGGTTTTAGAGGTTGATTGCTAGCGGAGAAATTTAGCTTTAGGGTTGTATATACTGGGCAACCTCTATAATTTGCGGTGTGATTACCTCCACAATTGCTGCATTTTTTCATGCTAGCATCGCCTTTAGATTTTGGGCATATGTTTGATTTATGGAGATCTCCACAAATCACACAAACAGCTGGCAGGGTACAATATGTCTTAGTATGTCCATATTCTTGGCAGTTGCTGCACTGAGGAGGTCCAGTTCTCTTATGGGGTTCTTCGATTGTGATTTTGCGATGCAATAAATATCGAATTTTATATATGGGGTGTACTTCACCTTTTTTTAGGGGTTTTGTTTCAGGCTGAAGCTCAATACGATATAACGGTTGAGGTATATTGCTCTTGTTGAGAATGTTGAATACTGTTTTGGCTTGAAACCCTTCTTCCTGGAGGGCAAGTTTGATTTCGTTAATATCAACGTTGGGTTCGACGCCTTTGAGTACAACGATTAAGCCCTTACTACTTTTTAGCTGATATGTGTAGTAATTCTTTTTTACAGCATCAAATTCCGCTATTACTATGCGATAATGAGTTTCGCTGTAGATTTGCACTTTTGTTTCCTCAATTTGGCCTTTGCGAATAGGAACAACATGGAAATTCTTTGGTCCTATAAGACTTGTAATTCTAGAAATCAACTTATCTGAGTTGCGTTCTCTCAAGAAAATGGGTGGGGGTTTGAAATTTTTCTTGGAGATAATATTTTCGTCACTTTCATCACCTGAAAGCAGAGCGTATCTATTTTCCGAACTAATAGGGACAGTGTTCTGTTTTTGAATTTTTGTTGAATTCATTTGTTTTGAATTTTGCGGACTTCTCTTTCGCTTTACTACAGTAATGTAGCGATCAATTCCAGTTTGAACAGCAACTGGTTCTTTATTAGTCATCGCACTAGTTGCTTTAACTACTGGGTCATGCACTTCAGTAGAAAAGCCGTTATTTGTTTGCTTTGATGTTGTAGCTGTTGGTGTTACAGCAGGAGAAGCACATTGTACACTCCACGGTATAGAGGGAGATAGTATATCACGATAGAACAAATTATTTTTTTTGTCTGTATTTATTGTTGCAAAATTTGATGAATTATTAATATGTGCAGGCAAAAGATTTGCACTGTTACTTTCACTTGTGCAGTGTGTATCAACTGTTTTATTTGATAATGCACTTATCGGGGGGGTTTGCGCGGGTGATTGCAAATTATTGTTTACACACACATTAACAGGCGATTGCCGTTGCCGGAGAGGAGAGCGCTGAACACTCATATTATAAACAAAATGTTTGCAAATTATATTATTATTTTATTTGTTTTTTTTTTTTTTCTAAAAATCAAAAGAAAGACGTTCACTCTTATTGGTGACTGTCGCGTGACTTTTGCAAACTGCCATTAGTGAGATAGAGCCATAAATCGTCATCAAAGTCTTGAAAAACTTGGTTGACAGGATGCGCTACTGCGAAGCCAGCCGAGGCAACCAGATGAACGATGTCGAGTTCATAAATAATGGAATGTTAGCTCTTTCAAATAAACCAATAATTTACCGAAAAAATTTAAGTTTTACTCATTCTTTTGATTTATTAAAAAGAATGTGCAAAATGGACCACCCTATATAGTATATTTTTTATTTTAAATGTGAAATTTATACCATTTACAAACACTCTACTTGCTTAGAGTATAAACACGTCTACTGATTTTTTTATTTCGTTTGAAAGTAATTTGAGAAAGTGTATCTATTTTTTTCTTTTACAAAATGTATAAATAAATTAATATTGTCATTACCACATACATTGCATTTCAGTCGCTGACAACAATTGCTGCATACAGCATCTTGTTGCATTTGTGTAATACTGCAGTCACATATACTCTGTGTACAGCATGAATCGAAAAGCTTGTTTCAACAAGAAAAATAATTTGAATTTTTTTATATATAAATAATTATCACTTTATTATTTGTTAATATTTTGAATAGCTTTAAAAAAAATTACAATTAATTACAAATACAATAAATGTGAAGATCATTTTGTTTGTTTTCATCTGTTGACTTGACGACATTATTTACACAGCTTATTTTATAACTTTACATAAAATTTTAACTTATAAACAATTTTTGCTTATCACTAATCTCGATACATTTTTTTTTTCATTTTGTTGCGTACATACATGTATTTATTATATATTTTTAGATTTCTTTTTATATTCAATATTAACAATTAATTGTAGACTACATTTTATTAATTTATTGTTTGTCGGTTTTTTTATTTTTATTAAAACACAAACACATTCAAATGATATTAGTATAAGAAGTGAATATAAATAGATTATCGAAATGATAATATGTACATAAAATTGCTAAGAAAATAATAAAAAAAATATATGTATATATACATAGAATTTAGAAGCAAAAACAAAAATGAATGAGATTGAATACATACATTTGTATACATAAATAACATAAATATGGCTCAGCCATAATTAATAGATATGGGGGTGATTGGGATGATGGTTGTAAATAATTAATAAATATACTAACATTGCAGCAACAAATACCATTTTTTTAAAGAAATCGTCTACCAATTTAACGCGCTTAACTTGCCCTTTAGGTAGGTGCTTGATGCTAATGAACATAATCGTTGGTGATGTAATGTTGTGGCTCCACAATTACGCTTGTATAGTGTGGTGTATTTACCGTTTTAAATGTATCAGCGAAATTGTTGGCAACATGTTGTAGTTCTTGTTGCTGTGGGTGATGATGTGTAACAATTAATTGTTGTTGCTGTGGGTGGTGATTTTGATGATGATGCTGCTGAGGTTGCTGCTGCTGATGTTGATGGTGATGCTGATCTATTGGTACGTGATGTTGTTGTTGTTGTGGCTGTGCCGTCGGTGGGACATGATTATTGGTTATTGCAATAGCCGCAGGTGTGACAACATTTTGCTGCATATCGACATGTTGTTGTTGGTGCGTTAGAAGTGGTTGGTGCTGCTGCTGTTGATGCGAACTACTGTCCGAGAAGTAGTTCAGTTCGAAATTATGACTCAACTCACTAAATGTCGTATGGGGTGATGTTCCATTCACATTGGAAGCGTTTCCCGTTGACATTTGCCGTTCACTTTCCGAACTACTTGAACAGCTGTTTGAATTCGCCGAAAAGGGACGTATTACCGCAGCGCCTGGTGGCGCCACGTCCAGAACGGCATCATAGTAATAATGATTGTTATTGCTACTGCTGGCACTACCATAATATCCCGTGCTGCCGGTTGTAGTATCGGGAAATTGTACTTCATGACCTAATGTGCTGCTTGAACTGACGACAAGATCATTAACGGGATACAATGGCGTATAGCTGAGGTTTTCATGTTGCTGTTGCTGTTGCTGCTGCTGTTGTTCCATATCATTTTGTTGATGATGCTGATGATGGTGATGATGATGAGGATGATGGTGCAGATTGTGATGATGGTGATGGTTGGCGTTATTCAGGTGATGCTGGTGATGTGTCAAATACACCTGACCGTCTCCGCTACTATTGTTGTTATTAATACTATTATTGCTCAACGAAGCTACAGGTGTTACGATATTAGGTGGTAAATGCACAGCGGAACTGGCAACGACGTGTTCATAACACGCATCCATTTTTGGACTTGTACTGAGTGCGCACGATACTCCGATGCCGCCGCCGCCACCATTAACTCCGGTAATGACAGCCGGCATAGGGCCGTTGTTAATGGCAGCCGGGGTTGGGATATTCGAATGAACTGAATGAAGAGCTGGTGTTGTACTGGCGCTCGAAGGTTCACTTTTGATTATCCCTGTTTGTATCTCATTGAGAATTAAGTCTTTAGACTCCTGTTCACTACCATAACAGAAAATTATAAATAAATAGTACCAATATTTAAATGAGCAACATTCACATTTAATACATTAAATCAGATTTAAAACACAAATTGTTTATTGTTTGCTTAATTTCATATTGCAGCATAGCGCAATTGTTATTTTATTGCCATTACCAGTATATTTACTCACCTAAGGACATAATTCACACTAACAATACAATGAGTACGCGATGAACGATTGTTATGCACTACAGTGGCATACGATTGTACCCACACCCAACCGCCGCCTTTCGTTAGGAAACGGTAATATTTGGTGGTAACTTGTCCCTTATAGATCACTGCAAGAAAAACATACACATTTACCAAGGATTAGATACCTAATGTCATAGCACAATTTTAGTGGTTTTGTTATTTTAAAGCATACGCACCAGCTATGCTACTTTACAGTTACGCTAATACTTACATATATGGTGGGAACAACGCATATGCGCCACATCCGCAGCATGTATATACTGATAGAGTGTCTTCTCAATAAGGTCCTGCGGTTCATAGCCTGTTAGTTGTGAGACTCTATAAATAACAAGAAATAGCATTAATATCGAATAAATTAATATCGATTCCAATTCATGAAAGTTTCTGATAAATCTACCGGCAAACACAAAACTATACGATTTTTAGAAGTTTTTTTTTCCAAACGGTTTTCTATTGACCCCACATATTTTGATTGACGCAATAAGCTAAACCAAACTACATGTTTCGCTGCATTTTTTTTTTTTTTTTTTTTGAGAGACGTCTTAATGTATGTAACGCATTGGTCATCTCAACTTGAACTTAAGTTTATGGTTCTTCGGAATACCTCAAGAAACGAAAACCACACTCTACAAGTCTCTCATTATGCCTGTCCTCACATATGCCGCCGAAGTCTGGGAAATTTCTACCTCAGCTGAGAGAATGTTTGGAGTTTTCGAGAGAAAAGTCCTACACGAGACCTTTGAACCTATTTGCGTTGGTGGCGAGTATAGGATAAGGTACAGCTATGACCTATATGAGCTGTATACCGACACCGACATATTAAGGGCATCAAAATTCAGCGGCGGCGCTGGCTAGGTCATGTTTTTATTAATTATAACTAATACACGAAATTCGAAATTTTCCCTTCTTTTGAAAATAACGTAAGTAGTGTCGCTGAAGACATTATAAGTCAATGATGAATAGTCCAATTGTCATGAAATTTTGACATATATCTTCCAAAGATTGGTACTAATTATAAATTTTGAAATTTTTCTCACTTAGTGAAGGGTTTTTTTAACCGATTTGTTATATTAATTTTTTTACATTACGGATTATCCAATTTTGCCGGTTTTGGCAGTTCTGTGTTCGTCGCAACTGTCCACGAGGGTATGGTTTTATTTCAAAGTTTACTATTTTACACAATGAACAATTCAATGTGTTAAAATTTTGAAAACTTAGTACAAAAATAGCGATCCTGTAATAGAAAGTATAACGCGTTACGAGTAATATGGTTAACAGTTCAAATTGAATTGTGCAAAAATTTTTAAAGAAAGGTGTCTTAAGGCCTATCCGAATACATGGTTTTTCGCAAATATTGCTGCTTTTATTAAAGAAGTGTTAAAGAAGATCAAAATAGACTCAGCGCGTACAAGCGACACGGTGGACACCTGCTCACGGCCGCATTGGAGAGAAAATGCAAGCGACAATCGAAAGCGTTACGCAGCCGGTACGCTCACAGACATATTCTGTTTACTGACGAGAAAATCTTCACTGTAGAAGAATCGTTCAATAAACAGAACGATCGTGGGTATGCTCGGTAATCCAGAGAAGCATCCCAACTTATCCCGAGGATCCAAAGAGGCCAAGAGGCCACCATCTCCCGTCTGTAATGGTATAGTGGGGAGAAAGGAGTGAAAATATCGGCCAAAGTATATCAATCGACCGTCTTGGAAGCTTCTCAAAAAATCAATATTCGCCAACAAGTCGTGGACTTTCCAGCAAGACTCGGCTCCAGCTTACAAGGCAAAAACGACAACTGTGGCTAAAAAGCAACATTCCGGACTTCATATCAACGGATGATTGGCCAGCTGGTAGTCCAGACCTCAACCCGTTGGATTACAAGTTTTGGTCCGTATTAGATATTGAGTCGTTGAAGCGAGCCCTTGTCCGTGCAGTGGACAATTCCCCCATGCATGAAGTACGTCTCGCGATCGATGAGTGGCCAGATCGTCTCAAGTCGTGCTGGAAGGCAAATAGAAGTTATTTCGAATAAGTTGTTCTAAGATTTGTAGCCATTGAATAACCCAATAAAAACAAAAATATAGTTTTGAAAAATATTAATTCGTTTTCATTTGGCGTCGATTTTTCTGTATACCAATATTTATGACTTGACTAGATAGATACATAAAAAACAAAATTTTTGTATCTTGGTAGTGAGGCTAGAGGCCTCATTTCTGGGAAAACAACAAAGATGTAGTCGTCACCGTCAATTCTAATTCTTATAGTTAATTGAATATCAGTTTTTTTTTTGTCTGAAATTGAAGATATTTATGTGAAAGACATGTAGTTCCAACAAAACGGTGACACATCTCATACAACTGAAAAAGTTTGATCTAAATCTCAATTAGAATCGAGTTTTATTTAAATTTACTTTCAGGCACAAAACATGGATAAGCCTGTACTTTTTCTGTGTCGAACACTATAATTACTTCTTATCACTCAACTCAACTATTTTCGCATTAATATGAATACAATTACATTTCGAAATATTCTCAAAATGTTTGCAATAATATCGAAAACTTATATATTTCAATTTTTTTCAACAATATAGAACAATTTTTATCACTTTTTGTACATTAGCCTTCATTAACATTGGAATAATGTCGAAAATCTAATTTCTTGCATCTTTTGTTTGATATTATTTCAATTTGGTTTGCAATAATGTTGAAAAGTGACAGCAAATATGTCAACATTATTGTCGAAAGAGTGGCAAAAATGTTTTTCGAAATTAATACAATCATTTTTCGACATTAATTCATGTAATTCTCAGAAAAAACAAAAGGAAAATTTTTTATACTGTTTTTTTTTTATATTAAGACAATACCATCATACGTAAATGATATTTTTTTTATAAAATTCTTCACTCACAATATCGTTAACTCAAATTCAATTATGCAAGAAAAATAAAAAACATACGCACAAAAGAAAAAAGAGGAAAATAATAAGTAAAGAAAATAACATGGAAATAAATAACAAACATTACCCTTAACAAAGTTGAGTTGGGTTAAAGTGAAACGGGTGGTGAAAGAAAGAAAGAGAAAGACAATGCTGTGTAAAATTGGAAGGAAGTAAGCTTACCGTGTTTGTTGTTATCGTTTTCTTTTTTTTTTTATTATTTTTATTTCTTTCGACAATATAACAATGAGCGTAACATCATCATGATGGTAATTGAGTGGCGGTAATACCAACAAAATAGGCATACATACAAGTATGTATGTATAGTAGCGTAGTACGTACATTTGTATATACAAGTATATCAACCCCACAACAAAACAATAACAAAAGTGTATACAAAAGCGAACAAAGAGGAATCAAAATCCTTAAAGTGAAGAGGGAAATGATTTGTTTTGCTTTTCTTATTTGCTCAATTTATACAAGGGGGCGGGGTGTGTGAGTGGGGAAAGAGATGGTTGGTGGGAGTGGATGGATGAATGAATGGATGGACTTTGATGCTACTAACAACAATGAAATACATATACAACAGTGGCAACATCAACATATGCCATCCGATATCATAAGTGTCGCTGAGCATAAAGTGTCGCGCTTAAATATTTGCTTAGTGTTAAATTGCAATTTTATTGTTGTTGATTGTCTATTGCTTTGATTATTTTGCCTTTTTTTCTTTATTTTTTATTTTATTTTTAACACATTTTTTTTTTTAAGAAAAAAGCTTTTATGAGTTGAATGTAAAGTTAATACGCCCTATTCAAAAGGCAAACTTTAATGGAATAAAATGATGGCACAAAGAAAAACAAATGGAAAAATGGTTTGCGAAATTGCAGGAGGTTTCAGAGACATTATTGATCTCCATATTAAAATTCGCTAATGAACTAAAATTCTAAATGATCACTACTTTCACAATTGAACTTTCTGCAGTCTATGGGTGGCTTGTTGGCTGCCAGTCTAACATAGCCTAACCTAACCCCGTTAAATTATGTTATATATAAATACTTAAATTCAATTTCATTTAACAACACATGCAACACAACTCACCTTGCATCCAAAAAAATCAACTTTAAATCCAAACACGCACGAAACATAAACATATTTTGATGCAGCTTGATCTCAGTGATCGCAGATGAAGGCAGCGAGTGTCCGACAGCAACTAAACCTAAATTTTGTATATAACCACCTTGTCCATCACCACAATCGGGAACTATGCGCGCTTTCAAATAACCAGAACAATGAATAACCTAATGGATGGAATATGTATTTATCTTAATATAGGCACAATATCACTCGTATGCATTCTAAATATACACCCACCTTGTATCCAGATGAGGTTAGGCCAGCATTACGTTTTGCCAGCACACATTTCATACGCAGAAAAAAACTTTTCTCAATTTCAATTGTTTGTGAGCCTCGTTCACTATTACCGTACGAGACACCATTTGAGCTACCAATAGTACCGGTGGGTGTATGTGGATTCTGGGTTAAATGAAGTGAATTGATGAAAGCATCCTAAATGAAGAAGAGAAAAATGCATAAGATAAATAATTGCATTGCAAAAACAACATCTACATATGATTCTAAGTAAATTTATGCAAGAAATAATATGCCTAATATAAATTTCCTGCAAAGCTATATTTCTAATTTCAACCCTGCAGAAGTAACGCCGTACAGAGTGTAGTTTCTAAAAATATCAACTCTGATATTTATATTCACCCTGGAAATTTGTTGTTGATTTTATACTCTAAACTCAAAGGCTATATAGAATTATTGCTTCCATTTTGAAACACTTTTAAGAAGATCAGAATAAGAATCTTATAGCCTAGACAGACGGCAGCCTAATTCCGGATTACCTAGTTAATTCGAATTAACTCGGGCATTAACTGCAGCTAATCCTCATAAACTCTATGAGTTAATAGCCTAGACAGACGGCAGCTTAATTCCGGATTACCGAGTTAATTCGAATTAACTCGGGCATTAACTGCAGCTAATCCGCATAAACTCTATGAGTTAATTCTCAAAATAAAAGAGTTTATGCGGATTAGCTGCAGTTAATGCCCGAGTTAATTCGAATTAACTAGGTAATCCGGAATTAGGCTGCCGTCTGTCTAGGCTAATATTTAGACGATTTAGTATGATTTTGAGCGTGTGGTTTGCCACTTTACCAGCGTATCGAACGCAAACTTGGTATGTAAAGTTTTTTTTACCGTAAAATTTTATATATTAGAAAATATGCGAATTCGGATCAAAACAATGTCTACTTCTCATACAAAAGTATAATGTTGAGTCTGTATTTTCACACTTTACCAACAAAAAAAAAGCGATCTAGCTAAAACTGAGTACATACAATTATAAGAACTAATTAAAAAATATATTTGAAAATGGGATGAATCGGATAATACCTACGCCTACTTTTCTTACAAAAGTATGCTTCCGCATGCTTTTTTTCACACTTTACTCACGAAAATATAAAACAATCAACCTAAAACTCAGGACATACAATTAAATAATAATTTAATATGTGGCACTTAAAGCCCCAAAGGGCTCATTGGCCGAGCTTCTCTTCAATTACTGTTGCGCGTGTTAAATTTTGGACAGTATTAGAAGGGATCTACTTATTTTAGCCGGTTCCGAACGGCAGAACCCTTGCGACATCACTTTTTCTGAGCTTTGTCACAGAGTTCTTTTAGAAGCTTTTTCATGGCAAGTTGTTACTGTCGGAAGAATTGCCAATACATACAATTACATTGGCTAATTAATGGAGAAGATCGAAATGTATGGAATCAGATAAAAATTAAGCACACCTCCCATACAAAAATATGTTTTTCTACTGATGTTTCACTATCAGTTAATAATGATCTCTACCTCCAGTCCAAAAACGTGTTCTTCAATCATATTTGGTGTAGGGTATTTAAGCTTCGATATGATTATATAAGCTTCCAAAAATTTTTGTTTACTTACAGGATTCTGAAACATGTGCGGATTCAGTGATAATATTAAATTCATTTCTTCCTGATCGAAATTGTGTATGTATTCATATATTGAATTGCCAGTTAGTTCAACCTATAAAGAAAGTGTGAGAATGAAATTATGTAAGTAGATTATTAAAATTATTATTATTATTATTGTTGTTGTTGTTGTTGTTGTACTTTTGAATGTAATTAGTAATTTTGCTTTCTTCATTGCAATTTGCAAATGCAAATTCAAAGGAGCAACTTTAAGAGCGACAACTTTTCAAAACGAACAACAACAGCAAGAGCAACAGCAGCAGCAGTAAATTTATGTGCATATAAATTGATTTCAACATTGAATTAACTTAGCTATGTACTCGTAGGTTTAATAGCACTTGAGTTGGCATTTTTTATATCTTTCCACTCAATGAATGTTGTTGCTGTTGCCATTGCTGGTGCTGTTGTTGTTGTTATTTTCATTATTATTGATGTTGCAACTATGTATTCTGACACGACCATATTTGAATTTCAATTTCAACCACCATTTCTATATTTCTAACGCATTTTATATAACATTGCTGCTGAGCAAACTCACCTGACTCAAACCCAAATGTACTGATGCCGTCTCTGAGATGTACATAATTTTACCATCCGGCGCAACAACAAATATAAAACCATCTAATGTCTGTAGTAGATGAGAGCCCAGCTCCTTGATGGCAGCGCCACGTTGCATAACCGGTGAAGAGCCCCATGCTTCACCTAAACCTAAAATGGAGGAATAGGAAGATGAATATGAAAACTGAGAAAGAGCTAAATAAAATTGATGAATTTAAGTGGATATTGTAAAATGATATTTAAAAAACTACATATACATGAATACTTTGTCAAGCAATTCATCAACAATGAATCGGTGAACGAGAAAGAATTCTCCCACCAGCAGGATAACAACTTGATGACATATAAATATTATTCCCAATTAAAGTCATCAACACAATAGGGGGTGACAAACATATATTTATTTTTTTACCAACATCAATCACCCACCCACCTAACCCGCCTCGATCTCATGCTAATACTCACTCATACGAGTATCTCATATTGCACATTTTCTTCCTGCCATTCCACTTTCTGTTGTTCCTGTTAATTATTTAAATATATGTAAGTAGTCACAGAAGAAAATTCAAACAAACAAGAAGACAAAACAAAAACAAAGGACAAAAGATGACAAAAGCTTTTGTATTGAGGCTGTTCGTAGTAACTACATAGTTATTATACCGCACCATTTTTATTCACATACTCTCAAGTACGCTATTGTCATAGTTGTTATTATTCCTGCAGGTTTTGTCGTGGTTTCTGGTGGTTTTTTTTTATTATTATTGTACAACCAGCTCAGCAATTTTTTACTGTTTTCACTAATTTCACAACAATAAGCTTATGTTTAAAATAAAAGAGCTTGAATCGGCATATTGTCAACATCATTGTCTCTAATGTCAAATTAAATCACACCAGCTTCCATCCAACCATTTATGTACTACTAAAGAGAATCAGTGAAAATAATAGGTGAAAATTATTATCCCAAAAGTTATCATTATAAACAATATGTCAAAATGTCCTCCAATCAACAGTGATATCCTGCTGTTATTTAATACAAGTTGAAAAAAAATTAGAATGAGCCTCAACAAAAAGCAGTAGCAACAAATATTTTAGGGGTTCACATACAAAACATAAACACCATATCACACCTCATTTGACATAGCCTTTGGGGATTTTTTAGTTTTTTCTTTTTTGCAAATGATTCAAGTCGGTAAGCAAACCGCCACCACCTATGGTCCGGTCGTGTGCCGCTGTCAACTCATCTCTAATGAGTACAAATATCATATATGTACGTATACAATGCATACGTCATGAATGACAACATGTGTCCGCTCAATTACATTGTAAAAAGCACGCACTTTAATTGTAGAATAGGTACAAACATTTAATTCGAAACAACATCAAAACGATATTCTACAACTGTCTCTCTCTGTTTCATATAAAACTACTTAATCCACAAAGGCAAATCAATGCCACTCTCACACCCACGCTCTCAGTGTGTAAAAAAGCAAACCAAAGATTCGCGAAAGTTCAAGACACTTACCATTTGGAAAAACCTGGCGCATTTTCAAATATGATGTCGATAAGCGTATAATGGATGCTTTGTCCAATTGTGATGTAATTGCACTTGGTAACGGTAGTAATTTGGCCAATTCGAAAAATTCGGCATTTTCTTTTTCACGTCTGGTGCGAGCAGCATTTTTACTTTTCTCCTTCATCGCACAAGTTTTCGCTAAACCTAAATAAAGAATGATTGAAAGAAAGTCAGAAATTTGCTAATATCTTGTATAATAAATTATTTATGTTATTAATGAATAATTTCAGTAAGATAATAAGATAACCATAATCAAAATATAGTCAACTTTAAGCAATGAGTTTTTTTCACAGATTTTCCATACAAAAATGAGTCAAAAAGATAATACTATTTTTAAAGTCGACTTTATATTAACTATATCATTTTAAAACATAATACTTATATATATAATAATATTTAATCACCAACTTAGTAAATTATTTCGATCGTAATCCTTAAAAACACGCCTTTGATGATATTTCATTTTTTTTTTTTTTTTTATTATTCTTCTAATTTTGCTTTCAATCTTGTGCGTTGTTAAATTTTCTTATTTTTTACGTGATTTCTACTTATACGTGATTTCTTAACAATTACGATCTTGTTGTTTACGGCACGATCGTCACTATATTACTGTCCCTACGCAAGGATATGCAGCAGATGATGCATATAATCTAAGGATATGATAATATCCGATAGGAAGTGCTAAAAGTGTAAAGGATACTCGATGTACCTGTGTACCTGTTGAATGAATATAGTCTGTGTTTTCCCATTGGCCAATACGACAAGTTATAGATATATAGCTGTGAATGTGTATATGTAAGATATATATATACTGCAGAAAGGACAATATAATCATCTTAGTTTTTTTTTGCGCCACTTCTTCTTCATACATACCTTCTTCTTGAAGTATGGACCGTGTTTATACGCAAATCATATATTTTTGGTTCTTTTGTTAGGTTCAATACATAGTAGCCGAAGTTAATATTAATTTTTTTTTATGGATTAATGCGCAGGCTGCTTACATGTTAGTCATGCTCTCGAATTATCGACAAATCCAAATACAAAAATCTTGACTTGGACTAATAATGAACATTTCACATCGATTTTCAGTAATTTAAATCTTATTCTTGCAAAATTTACAATCACAAACAGCATGAACAAACTTTGAAAATATATCCTAGATCCATTACGAACTGTATAAAACTGATGTGGTCGTACAAGCATTGAAGACGAATCAAAAAACAAAAAACGTCTAAATAGAGTTTCAATATCAGGAATTATAACAAAAAATACAGAATATGTTTTTGAAAGATACGTGGTATTTTGATTAATTTGATTAATTCATTACCTCCTAACTGTTAAAACATTTAATTCAAATTATTATTGTAATATTTTGGAACAACGTGATGAAAACAATGGTGTAAAATATCTTGGGTTACAAAAGGGTGCGGTAGCGGTTAGTGCCTTGGCTTTGTGATCTGTAGGTCGTGGGTCCAATCCCCAGCTGAAACATAAATGTAATATCGAAAAGATTTTTCTTTCGAACGGTACCCACCTGTCGGTGAGCAATTGGCAATTCTTCCGGCAAAGCTCGGAAAACGTGATGTCACAAGGGTACTACCGTTCGGAACCGGCTAAAATAAGTAGGTCACTTTTGTCCTACTGTCCAAAATACACGCACAACAATACTAGAAGAGAAGCTCAGTCAAAGAGACCTTCGGGGCATACAAGTGCCACATATTTATTTTTTATTTATTTATTTTTACAATAGGAAAAAATTATTTTTCATTAATCCACTTTCACACACACCTTAGAAAATTATCATGAAAATTAGTGAATCCAATTGTAGCAACAACCACATTAATCACACCATTAGCAGTGGATTAAAGTACAAATTGCTTGAACAGCCACTTTATTCACCAGATTTAGCTGCCCACACCTCAAGAAAGGTGGCCAAAGGTGGCTATTCCCACCTTCATGGAAAACGAACAGGAAAGATACACAGCTACAGTTGAGGGTAATTTGCAGATTTACGAGGAAAATCAATGTAGGGAAGTACTTCATAAATTGAGAATATTTAGAACAAGTTCCACTATTTCATTCTACACGGTGATTTTTTAGCAACGTTCTTTTTGGCAACACTTTTTTTGGCAGCTCAGCTCTTTTCGTGTAACATGTTACTACCAAGCATGTTCAGTTTGATCTATAATTTAACCATGAATCAACTTACAAATGAAGAACGATGATTACAAACTTTGTTTTTTGCCCAAAATGGAAGAGCTGGACTTGGCTGACATGTGGTTTCAATAAGACGGTGCCACAGCAAAGTAATGGGCCAATTGAGAGGCGAGTTCGGTAAACAGTTTACGTCACGTGCGGGGCCGGTCAATTGGCCGCTGAGATTGTGCTATTTAACGCCTTTAGACTATTTTTTTATGGGGCTATGTTAAAGCTCATGTCTATAGCGACAAGTCTGCAGCGGTTGACGCACTGGAAGTCGTTATTGAAGAATTTATTCGAGAGATACCGGCCGATATGTTGGAGAGAGTATGCCAAAATTGAACCCAGCGTATGAACCATTTGAGGCCCAGCGATCAACATTTACATAAAATCACCTATAAACATTGATTTATATAGATCATTCTATCGACTCAAATAAAGATTTCATACATTTCTTTGAAATGTATGTGTTTTTCTTTTGTTTTTAAATTAAATACGAAGGCTCTTAAAAAATCACCGTGTATTAGCAGATAATGTGCCTTCAACCCAACCAGTCTCATCACTATTTGCTCTTCCATCATTCCCGAATACATTAAAAACCGTTATCCAAATACTTCTTTCAAACGTAGATGATAAGATAGCATGAGATCTTCAAGAACATATCAATATTTACACTGGGTCTGATTTTTCTATTTCAAGGATTTTACACAAATGACAGAAAATAGTACTTATATCCAAATGATCTCTACAAACATCTCCCAACTATACCATTCTGACCGTATCTGCAACAAGCGCTTATATGACACGGATGTGCCGTAGCTCCGTAGATATTTTACAGACGGCTTATTGTTTGCACAAAGTGGTCTTATCCTTAAATGAGTATAGCTCCTGCATTAGAGTATGTACACAACAAGTTATCGCAGTGAATCATAAAAGAGATTCCAACCAGATGCTCAAAGTAATGCAATCTATCTACTTTATGGTGATTGACTCTTCGCTTTGTTTTATTGTTTTCGTTGTTGTTGTTTTTAACACCTTCGTTTTATTTTCTTTTAAAACTATTGTTCACTACGTATTACAATTTAATTATAGAATGGAAAAGGTTGACTTCTCTAATGATAAGAATCGCATTCACTTTTTCAATGGATTTGAATAATTTTTAATATTTGTATTCTAAATTTCTCATGGAATTTATAAATAATTAAAAGGTAATGTTTAAAATTTATTTGTTCTTCATTTTAAACAATATTTGATTTAATATCAGTTCAAACACATTTGCTGTGTAAATTGCGATTGCAAATTTTTGTAGCAATTTCACACGCAATTCTAATAAAATATTCCATTGCTACGTACGTAATTATTCTAGTAAGATAACAATTTAAATTTCTTAATTCTGATTTTTTAACATTTTTAGTTCTCCTACTTCTATTATTTCTTCTATGTGTTTTATAGTATATATGTTCATTTACATAAGAATTTGTTTGAGTTTGAATTTGAACTATATGTACATATATATTTTTACTAGATACACATACATATACATATGTATATGTATATGTGTGCATATAGTCAGAATATACTTCTTTCCGGATTTACCTGCAACAAGTCATCATACACCCATAGAAATACTCTAATACATGCATTCACTCTTATTGTTGTTCATTGATAAAATGAATTCGTACGTGATTTTAGTAAAATTTGCAACGTTATTTTATACAATTCTTAATTTCTATTTTTTTTTATTCACAGAATATTCCATTGCCACATATATGGATACATAGTGATGCTCGTACATATGTATATGTGCATAACTATGTCTTTTTGGAAGGCGATGATACATTTCTGAGAATTTCATAGATATTAAATTATAATTAAAACCAAAAAAAAAAGTACATATTCAAAATAAATATATACATATGTAAATACAATGGATACATAATAAGACATTGATTTTTTGTATATACACATAAACACATACATACATACATATACTTAGGTATTTATTTAGGTGTGTCTGTCATGCATTTTAGACACTTTCTGTATTATTATGATTTGCCCAAATATGTGTATTATTTTTATGTTATATTCATAATCAACCCCAAAAATACCAGTTGAAAAAAATTGTCAGAAAAATTAAATAAATGAAACAGATCTACGAAAAATCGAAGAAAATGTAATGTTTCCAATGTGTTAGGGAGAGCTGGCCCAAAAACTTAGAACCGGTGCGCAACACCCTCAATTTCAGCATAGATGGCTCGATATGGTGGAGGAGAATTGGGGTTTGGATTTCATTGCACAAAATCAGATGTAACCCAGTTATTCAGTCTTCTAGAAGATTGCACAGTCTTCCAAGCAGAAGACCTTATGCACAGGTTAGCTGCTTAATCGAATTTTTACATCTACGTATGTAATCAGGCTGTGATTTATGCAATAGACTCGCACCATTCTTTATCCAAAAATGAATCACTGATCATCCAGAGACTATGGAACTTTTGGACCATAGAACACAAGTGAAATGAGAGCACCAATTTAAACGCTCAAGACGTCCTTTTCCCTGATACTCAAACCCGCAACATACCAATCCCATTGTGGTCTAAATCATACCAGGAAAGCGGGACAGAGCTGGAAGAATCGCCAAGGTCAGAAGAGAAGAGCAGTCAGAGCAATGACACGAACGCCTCAGATGCTCAAACCAGAAATATGCCATCGCTAATCAATCATGTGCACTCACTACTCTTATGAATACTTTAAAACCCCCTTAACCTGAACCTGGTTGTAGGTTTGTATGTACATATTGTATAATATTTCGATAATACGTAGTTTCCAAAATTTCAGAATACATATAAGAATATTAAATAAAAGTAATTCCTTAAAATATTGTATTATGAAATTATACGTTCATCTATTAATTGCATTGACTATATTTTCAGATCAACCACTAATTTTACTATACTCATTTTAATCGCCCTAACTATCGACGAATGTCATTGCTCGCCTATTATAACAAATATATTGCAGCTAATATTCAAAAACAACAACAAAAACACAATGAAAACAATAATAATAATAAGAATGTACCAAATAATGAGCTTATCTTATTCAGCAAAAAAAAAAAGAGCGAGAGAGAACCGAATGACAAAAGTCATAAAATTAACAATCCAATACAATGAACGTAAAAAAACAACAACAATAATTGTAAGCCATATAGACGATGAGAAGAAGACGAACAACTGGAGCAACAGATTTCCTCAATGGTCTTAATCCTAAAGAGCGTTGTACAACTAATCCGCAATTTAAATGTGCCAACATGCGCGTTTCAAGTATCGCACCAGCCCAGGCGTGTATCACATGAACCACTATATGCGATTCATGTGATACACGACGATACAGACTTACCGGCGGTTTTCAAGTAGCACTTTCTCTGGGTACATACAGTGAGCGACAAAAGTCTACGTACGGCGACCATTTCTGCTATCTGACATGTCCAAAAGCATAATGAAAAGAAATAATGATGCAATTTTGTTTTAAATATGTTTTTATTATTACATAGCAAAAATTATCTTATTTCATTAAAAACTTAACAAGTTATTAACATAAAACGAAAAAAATTCAATGACAAAAGTCTACGTACGATTTGAAAATCAAAAGGAAATACTTTGATAAGGCACTAAAAGTTAAAATAAGTCGTCGTTTAATATTTGGTTGAGCATCTATAACTGCTTGCAAACGTCGGGGCATTGAAACGACTAAATTTTCGATTTCAAGGGCCGTTATTTGTTGCCATTCCTGTTGCAGCTTCTCTTTTAGTACTAGGGCACTAGTAATGTGATGTTTCCGTATCTTCCGCTCCAAAAGCTCCCAAACGTGTTCAATAATATTTAAGTCTGGGCTTTGAGGAGGTGAATACAGTTGCCGTGGAGCGTAGTAAAGCAGCCAGTCCCTCACCAACTCTCACCAAGGCATAGTTTGTTTGGCTTTTAAGTTTTGTTTCAAAATAGATTTATATTGAAAGCGATCCATGTTACCCTCCACAAATATCAAATTTCCAACTCCAGATGCAGCGACAGCGCCCCAAACCATTACACTCCCACCGCCATGCTTCACCGTAGGAACTAAGTGTTTCGGGTTCATTGCGGTATTTGGTTTTCTCCAAATTTTGGCTCTACCGTCACTTCCAAATAAATTGTATTTCGACTCATCTGTAAATAATACTCATTTCCAGAAATCAATTCCCTTGTCCAAATGCTTTTGCGCCAATTCCAAACGAAGTTTACGATATTTTTCACTTATATACGGTTTCCTACGCGGAGTTCTGCTGTGAAACCCATTATTATTCAAGGCTCTATGAACTGTTCGTGGATGGACATTTGTATTTGACCTAGTTGCTAGCTCTGCGGCCAACTTAGTGCCTGCCACTTTCGGATTTTGATCCACTTCTTTCAAAATGAACGATACATCTCTGCGACTCAGCTTCTTTGGGCGACCACTACGCGGTTTATTTTCAAGACTATTCGTTTTTTTGTAGTTATTGAATATTGTTTGAACTGTTGATTTTGTTAAATTTAATAAGCTTGATATTTCACCATACGATTTGTTTTCATTTCTATACTTTACTACTAAGTTTCGCAAATCAATTGATATTTCTTTACGGGAAGCCATTGTCACAACCACGAACTTCTGGAAACAGCCAAAATACAACTAAATGCAATCCAAGTATGTCTATTACCAAGCAAAACAGCAAAATGTAACTAGCGGTACTTTCCAGTTATTGCGCCGCAACACACAACAAAAAAGAAGCGTGGAATGCGCGCCGTATGTAGACTTTTGTCATTGAATTTTTTTCGTTTTATGTTAATAACTTGTTAAGTTTTTAATGAAATAAGATAATTTTTGCTATGTAATGATAAAAACATATTTAAAACAAAATTGCATCATTACTTCTTTTCATTATGCTTTTGGACATGTCAGATAGCCGAAATGGTCGCCGTATGTAGACTTTTGTCGCTCACTGTACATAAGTATATACATATGAACGTTCATTAGCTATGGAATAGTGACATATGGATATCATTAATAATGAGACTTTGATATATGAACAGTACCACCGTATCCTGCGAGAGTCCGGAAATAATGTGTGAGCTAAAAATTATTAGTGGTGGGATGATGATAAACGGCGCTGAATCGAAGTCAAAGTTTTTAAAAATGGAAGGGAGGAAAGTGAAAGGTGAAATATTTTTTTCTTGTTGACATTTTTCGGCGCTCGCTCCCTATTTCCATCTCTTAAAAGTACTACCCTGGAAAATTCAAGTTTTTTGCAAAATTTCCTACAATCATTACCAAGGTACTCTTAGAGAGATAAAATATATGACCAACCAGAATTTATTTTTTCGCTGTAATATTATCTCCAAACATACTAAAACAGCTGAAAATTCACAAACAGCCCAGAAGCAGTTCAGCAATCGCCTATAGCAAGGTAAAGCATAGGGTATATCTTCACGAATTTCACCTTGACAACATTCTTCTCGAAATACTTACCCAAAACCATTAATTCCTAGGGGGCAGTCCCATAAAATTAGCTAAAAACATCGAAAAATTAAAAAAATAACCTCACAAACGCCGCGGAATCGCTTCTACAGGAGAAAAATATAAAACCAACTAACATTAATTTTTTTCTCCTACACATTATATAAATGTTCATGAATTGACTCTGCAGGAGCAAAACCTATATTCAAGACTGATTAATTTGTCCTGCCATACAAAGTGAACCAATAATCACCCGAAAATTGTCAAATATCCTAATAGCTATCCAGAAAAGCCTTTAGAAAAGCAAATATCAAGCGATCATCATTATTTTTACCTCCGGAACAATATTTCCAAGCATACTCCTTCGTTATATCTACCTTCGAGAGGCGCTGTCCTACAGAATTAATATATAACCACTTGAAAATTGACAAATAAATCTATAGAAGCAACGAAATCGCCTCTAGTGTTGAAATCTATAACCAACACCCTTCCCCCTATCCCCACTCCAATATAACACGTTGTCATACGAAAAGTCATACACCAGCCTATAGCTAATGTTCAAGCATATAAATGTGCATAGAATAACAATAATTTATAATATTGTATGTATGTATATACAACAAAAATAAAATTACTAAGGCAAGCAGACATTTGTTTGTCTGTGAGTTTGTAGGTACGAGCAAATGTACCTACCTACTAGTATATATTGTATATCGAAATAACAAAATTGTTCGCATAATTTGGGCAAAATCTGTAAATTATACGAAAAATATGTAAGAATAAAATATATATATGATAAAAATAAAAAAATTGATTTTTATTCGTTTTTTGCTTTCATTGTTTAAATTGAAATGGAAAGTGCTTCGATTGCTCATTTCTATGCTCACTTAAATACAAGCTCACAATAAGATGATGGTTTTATTGTGAAAAGACCTTTCCCACAGTTCTTTTTCTTTTTTTTCATTTTCATTTATTTTGAATTTCTTCGTTGTAAGCTGGTTTCAATTAAAATCATTTTATTTTCTATAACCTTCACAAATGTCTATGTTTGCTTTTCGTAAACCCTGAAGTTCGTTCTTACAATTTTTCTTTTCTTTTTTTTCCAAAGAAATGCAATATAAGAAAGTATTTTTTATTATATTTGTAGCTTTCATTTTTTCTTTGAACTTATTCGTCTTAATATTATGCTTTTATGTGGATGTGATTTCAGCGCTCAAGGTTAACTCCATATACAAAATATTAATTTTTATGATATTTACAAAAAAATTAACTTAGTTCTTCTTTTGTATATGCTAACATACATATTTATTTATTTATGCATATACTTATAAGTTATAAGTTACATATCTTGTGTTAGTAAATCTACTTATTATAAATTGATTGTAGTAATCACAAACTAGTATTTGTTAATCAATATTTGCCCAAATGAATATAGCCCATTAATATGTAAGAAATGTGATATATAAATTGTGTATTAGCCCCAAATCTTGTAATTGAATATTATTGCAGTAATTATGGAATTTACTTAGTATCTATATACAATACTATATTATTGTAATCCACCCCACCGTTAATACTCCTCAGCAATTATCATAATAATCATTTATGATTATTTCTATTACATATTACTACTTTTCACACCCACACACCCACTATCACGCAAATAAAGTTTAGTTTAATGATTTTTAGCAGAATCAGAAAGCATATTGAACGACGTAATTGCGGCAAAGAAATCACCACCATTAACAACATTTTCAGCTTAGCCACCAACATCAAAAGTATCGACTTTAACACCAGTCATAAGTGACGGAAAATCCTACCAAAAATATGTAGTTATAATAATAGTATTGTACTAACCCATCAATACCACCACCCACCACCCCAAGCACTAAGCATACAAAAGGGTATTGAATGCTATTTGAAATAAAATAGACAGTGGCAGTTTGTGAATTTGTAAATGTAAGGGATTTTATGAAATCCTTTATTTTCTTATTTTTCCCTTTGCATTATATTCTTCTTTCTATTATAGGACAAAATTCAATATAATATTTAAGGAGAAGGTTTTCCTTAACATGCGTCTTCTTAATGTACAAAATTTTCAGAAAATTACATTTTTTAATATGTTATAGCTTTCAATTTGTTTAGAAATCGCATTTCTCTGACAACGACGTTTTCAATATGCCCGATAGAATACCTACTTTGCACTTTTATCCAAAAACACGAGTAATTGCAAAAAAAAAATTCATTGAAATTGCTTCATATATTGACATCCACTCATGAATACAATTTGACAGACTCAATCCAAATATTTTCATGTCATTCATATCATATGTCATTGCGTAATCAATTTACACGATAAAACAATTTTCAAAATTGTATTTAATCTATGATTGGGTAACATTCTAATGACAAGAAAGTTTTAACATACTCACCATACCGAGTTGAAATAATTTTTTTTTTATTATTAACTGCCAAAAACTTTAAAAATTGTGAAATGTGTAAAGTAAAGGTGAGTTTATACTCATGGGTAAAATTGTATGCAGCGAAATTTTGACGACCTGGCTCATTGAGAAACGTAATATTTCAAGAATTTTAAACAAAACTAAATAAAACTTAATTAAACCTAATTTCTGAGCCGATTCTTGTGCATCTATGGGGATATTTGTCGATTTTCAGGTGATTTCCCTTTCTTTAAGGAACTAAATAAGAAGTTTTTTAAAATAAATTTTCTATTAGTTTATGCATTTTTTTCTCAAGGAAACAAAAAATAATTTCAGATTTGTTTGGACTCTCCTATTTTTTGTGTTTTTCAGTCATTACAATATCAAAAATTTTTAAGGCGAACCATCCTAAAGTGGGGAGAAATTAATCGGGATCGGACATACAACATTTCGCTTTAGGAACGATTGCCAAATTCCAGATTTGGGCCCGCCTAGTTTTTGTGTTTTTCAATCAGTATAAAAGCATCAATTTTTTAGGGAATCCTGATAATAGATGCAAATATGAGGATTATGGAGGAAATGTTGAAATGAAACGTCATTAGGGTAGGGTATTATTTGGCGAAATTCAGATGTTTTCCCTATTAACTTTTTTTTAGCCCCTTTTAAGGCGCGGATGCGGGAGGTAAGTATGTCCAGAGGAAATATTGATGAGGAAAAATTAATTTGATTAATCACACATTTCAGCGCTCCATCGACAGCTATGTCGATATTTGTCTATTTTCGGTATTGTGTTGCGGGTGGCAGGGTTGCGTTTATTTGGTAAGGGAAACCTCTAAAGGGGTGAAGATATAACGTAAGTTTGTTTAGAGCAACTGTTGGGGAGAAAATAATACTGGAGGCCAGGATGGGAAAATTTACTACTCAGCTTGAGTGGCACATGATGTTGGCATCACTAAATAATATAAATACATAATATCAATCTATTCTATTTTTCTTCTCAGGATATGCTCAAATCTACTTGCTCCAATGAATAAAAAATATATTTTGAAAAAGTAGCCGCTACCAAATATGGAATTGCCTTTTAATTTCTTGGGAAACATGTTTATCAAAATATAACAAAATTGTTTATTTAAAAATTCAACTAACCTTAATAAACATATTCTTTTCCTTATTATTTTCGCATTTTTAACATATTTTATTTGAGAAAATACAATTATTGATATCCTTTTATGCATTAATTTTATTCTTTAATTATGAAGTTCGACAGTGATAATTAACTTTTTCGGTGACCTAATGGAGCTTGTAGGTCCAATCGAGTGCAACGCAAAACCATGTTTGAAACCTTAACAAATGTTTCTAGTTTACTAAATATATAAATAAATTCCATTCTAAAATTGATAATAGTCGTGACTTTAATTAAAATCCCCCTTTCTAACTAGCGCCTCTTCACTTGGTCCCATCTAAAGTTTCTTTACTTTATTCGTTTGCTCACTTATAATCTTGAAAATTAAGAGCATCTAGAATCAAACGTTCTGTTGTCGACTGGTGATCCGTAGATAAAATATTTGTGTGTGTGTGTACCATATTCATGAGCACTTTATAGAATGAAATGAAAGGGGAAATAATAAAAACAATCACAGCAGAAATCGGCTAGTCAAAAATCGCCAAACCATTGTGGCTTATGTACACAGTAGTTTAAAGAGGGTTGGTTGCTTGGTTGGTTTATTTGAGTGGGCAATCACACACACACACACATACTCGCCCACATGGTTACAAAGTGTCATAATCTCGCGAAAGGTGTCGTCACTATGGCCACGCCAACATCCATGTCATATGTTGTGCACATTTGCAACGTATGTTAATATTTGCTATCAAAATTGTTGCCATTATTGTAAATGTTATTGTTGTTCTGCTTGCCGCTGATGGTAATGGTGCCTTTTATCTTTATAGCCCTACTCATGTTGATGTTGACAAATATTGAACACGCGAGTAGGCACATAATATGCAAAATATACAGCCACATGTATGTCATGTGTATTTTCATATACGATAATGGATATGTGTATTCGTATGTAGGTACTTGTTTATTTGTATATGGGAATTTATTTTCGAAGGATATTTTATTGTGCAGTTGTACACTGTTTACTTGTTTGCATAGCTATAGTTACCTGTTTTTAGAAGGCAACTCATACACCAATTCAAATATGCGCACACATGTGCATACATGTCAGTGCCGAAGCAATACCAAGTGTATATGTATTTCTCGTCCATATGCGAAATTCAGTAATGTAACAATACTACGAGTACTATATGCCAAAAAATGTTATCTCGTTTATGGGAAAATCCCGAAAACATTCCCGTGGGAACTTTGTCCATTGCTGTAAAATGTCTGAGGCTAAGTGAGAAAGTTATCTGTTGCGAACGTGTGTACTTGTATAAAAGGACATTCCACCTATCATCATCACTAACAGCAATAGAACCAATAATACAACACTAACAATATTGAGACGCTGATTTTTATTGAGCTCACACGCGGTGTCGTACAATGAGCGCATCCTACTGCGCACACATAAAACACGCTTCAACCAGTAATGGTGGTTGTATTGCTGATGTTTACTTCTTACTTCTTAGTCAATATTAATTACTTTAATATTTGACACGGCTGTTTACACGGGTCTAAATGATTGTTTCAATGAGTGACCATATTGATCACCACCTCCTCTTCGGCACAGGTTATAGTACGTAGAAACCATTCATTCATACTAAATTCGTATTAACTTCATACAGACGCGCATATGGTTTTTGCTGTCCACATGTATTTGAACGCACATTCAAAGGAGCGTGAGAATATTTTTACTTAAATTGTTATTTACAATAAGTGCTTAACTGATCTTTACACTTTGTTCAGTGTGATTGTCAGTTTTACCTGTCCGTATTAATGGTTGTAAGATAGTAGCATTACTAGTGATTAAAATATATTTACAATGTTGTCGGTAAAAAAATTACAAATATCTATGTAATGTTTAGAATTATTTAGCTCAGTCACAATATAAAGTAAATAGAAATGTTCAAGCGCGTCGATATGATATAAGGACTAGTAAAAAGAAATCCATGATTTTTATATTAAATTGAAGCTTTTATTTAGCATAGTTGGAATGATTCGATTTAGGTCCGCACCGTTTTGTTCGATAACTTGTTGAAATTTTGAAGGTAATTTCATAATGCAACTCACAGAAACCCTCGTCCCTATTGGCAAAAAATTGAGACAGCCGATTTGAGGAGATTTTTCACCAGCAAAATCATTCGCCATAGACAGGAACAGGTAGTAATCACTTGATGCCATGTCCGGACTATAAGGTGGATGCATAATAACCTCCCAACCAAGCTCCTGGAGCTTCTGGCGAGTCACTATCGATGTGTATGTCCTGGCGTTGTCCTGATGGAAGACAATTCCTCTCCTATTGGCCAAAGTTGGTAGCTTCTAAGTGATTGCTTCCTTCATTGTTGGCAGTACAGGTCTGAATTAAGAGTTTGGCCGTAGGGGAGCAACTGATAGTAGATGATTTCCTGCCAATCCCACCAAACACATTCCAAAACCTTCCTGACAGTCAATCCTGGCTTGGCCACCGTTTGCGCCGGCTCACCGCGATCGTTTTCGCTTGACCTTGTCGGAAATAAGTGACGCACTTTTCATCACCAGTAACCATCCGCTTCAGAAATGGATCGATTTTGTTGCGATTCAGCAGCTATTCGCAGATGGAAATTCGGTCCATGAGGTTTTTTGCGTTAACTCGTGTGGCACCCATACATCGAGCTTCTATTTGTATCAAACCTTATTTAAATGGTTCCAAATTGTTTATTTAGTAGTTTATTTAGTACGAAATCTTATCTTTTTAACCCCATCTAGCGTAACCAGATCGCACTTATACAACGCCAGATACAAATTACTAAAGCCATCTATTGGAATAATGATGGATTACTTTTTACTACACCTGATATAATGAGTGTTTTTTATAGGTACAAAATATCCGATAGAGGTAATTGTCAAATCATATGTCTACGTAAATTCATATATTTGCCTTTTCTGTTCAATATACTCTGACAAATTAGCATGCAAACTTATGGTACAATTAGTCAAGTCGTAAGGAAACGGAAGGTAAAATAAAGTAATGTGAAATGCGTAGTGCGATTCATCGACATGTATGCGAGATAGTAGAGAGAGATATAGTATAATAGAAATATAAATGTGAGAAAAGAATGACTCCCATTATTGACATAAGCTCCGTTTATTTTCAATATATTCCAATATTAGCCGTTAGCCGCTTGGATGGCTTGTGTATGAAATACATAGTTCAGAACAGTTGACACATTACCTAGCGATAGTGTTGCCTAATTTCACCATTACACTCGTACAACGTTAACAAATCGTGGAAATATATTTCCAAAATTCATGTTTTGTGCGTCAAACTTACATATCATTTCGTCTTTATCCACGTTCACCATTGCTGCTGTGTGAGTGTGACCGAGCGCAGAAATTTGTCGATTCAACACCATTTACAACAACTACGCTTCAGCCCTTCCACTATATAGAAGATCTTGAGGAAAGCGCATGATCCATCTGGTGCAACGATCAACTTAAAGTTGAACCTAAGTTTTGCCATGAGATTACCTTTAGCGAAGTACCTTGATTATAGTTTAGTGGGTATGTGAATAAGCAAAATTGTCGCATTTAGTGTGAGAACAATCCTCACAACACTACAGGAAAAAGTGAAGCTTGGTATGATTTACATGCCGGAGGCATGACTAGTCTATAGCTTTTCAAAACCGAAGAAAAGCCTTTCATTACAAACAATAGCGAGCACCACCAGGAAATAATTTGCGACTTTTTAGTTCCCTAATACATGAACAGCACATCACATTTTTGGCATGATTTTACCCCTTTGGACTAATGGGGTTACTGTGATGTTGATCTTCTGATATGTAGGTCCTGCATTCAATCCCCGACTGAAGCACAACTTTTATATCGAAAAGATTTTTCTTTCTAAAATTCTTCAATTCTTCTGACAATAACAATTTGCCATGAAAACGTTTCTAAAAGAACTCTCTGATTAAGGTCTGAAAAAAGGTGAAATCACAGAAGTTCTGCCGTTTGGAACCGGCTAATATAAGTAGGTCCCTTCTAATATTGTCCAAATTTAACATACACAACAATACTGTAAGAAAAGCTCGGTCAAAGTCCCCTTCGGAGCCTATAAGTGCCACATATTTATTTTTTTTATGCTATGAAATTTACAAGCTAATAATGCTAATATGTATATGAATCACTTGTTTTTTTTTTGTTTTACTTGAAAAAAAAATTATATGTATATACCCCTAAAAAAACACCAAATGGGCATTCAAAATTTGATAGTCCCATTTTTTGAGTTTGTTGTTTTTGTTATTGTTATGTTCTTCTGTATCTCGGTTACATTTTGTATGTGTCAAAAAATGTTGAATACTTTTTTGAAATTTACAAATTTGTTGAAAATCATGCCTCGGTAATCGCGCCTGCTGCATATAAGGTTTGGCTGTCGACTTTAAATATATTTCTCACACATACTCGACAGGCTAGCTAGACTCTGAAGTCTTTGTACGTTTAGTTTTAGCTCTTTAATTAGTATTAGTATTGTCTGGCTACGAAGTGCCGGCAGAGGGAGGGACCAAGGACTATAAAGCCTGTCAATTTTTAAAGTTTCCGCCTAACGACAGTGACCTAAAAGCATGGTCGATTATTGTATTGTGGGTAAAATGGGCAAATAAATAATTAAATTAGAATTTACAAATATGCTCGTGTAATTTTCCTTATTAAAAAAAATAATATTGAATTTAACAACGTAAATACATGCATACAAATGAGTAAATCCAATACATTAAAATTGTTTGTCATAATGATTATTGAAAATTAAACAAATAATGTCACCACTATAGACTACAGACTACAGACTACTGAATTTTCTAAATTCCACTTATTCTTAGGTACAATACATTTTGCTATTTTATTTTCCAAAATAATTATGAACGTTTTATTTGTTATTTACCAAAATAAATAATACAATATAAATAACTACTGTATGTATACAGTAACAAAAGCATGGCTGTCTATATGCATTTATGTACATACATATATCTGTGTATATAAGTAGGTGTATAGCTGTATATTGTATGCGTCGAGCTTCATGAGCAGCATCAACAAATATCAAAATAAATACTCAAAAAAAAAGTTGCAATAGTAGCAGCAACAACAGTCAACAATAACAACATTTTAATAAATATGAAAAATCTCGGAAATATCACGTAAAATCGATCAATAATACAAACTTGCATCCCAGATAACCAACCAACTACAACACCAGTTAAATGGAGAAATGAAAAATATAAAATGGGAATAAAAATTCAAAAAAAGAAAACAAATCAAACAATCGAATTAGACGTCAGCAAAGATGAAGGAAAAACGAACAACAACAAAAATTCAAATAAAAATACCGGTCGAAGGGTCAAATCGATTATATGTATACGAGTACTGGAACATTTGTGTAGGAGGAATTGGGGAATAAGAGGTGCATTTTTTTTTCTGGCCCGAAAGTTGATTTAAAATTGATGATCTATGAAATATACGTTGAGTAATATGAATAATATCTTGGTCTTAAAGGCTGAAGCATGTTAGTCTGTTTTGCGAAAAATCTTCCTTACGATAATCTCATAAAACTTGGGGAATAGACTAGGAAAGGCAACATTGGTTTTTTTTTCGATATTGATATTTTGCTATACATTTTATTAATCGATGTCATTTTACCCGATGTTACGATATTATTTGTAGGTTTTTTTCATTAAAAAATTTGGGTAGTAACGAACAAACAGAGAAATATTTAGGTAAAAATTAAAATTTTAATTTCTTTTAATCTTGATGAATTGGCGAAGAATGTTTAAGAGTAGAGTATAGAAAAGAGACCAAAATTTCCGAAAACCGTAGCTACGGTGTTAAGCCTACAAGTGATGTGACCCAAATAAAAAATAAAAAATAAATTAAAATTAACACAAATCAATTGTTTGGGAATATTTTGGGTTTATTAAAAATATCAAATATTCTCATTATTTTTGGAACACGAATTCATTCATGTGGCAGCCTCGGCTCGGCTCGATCCATATTCGCAATTGCACGGCAAACCACAAAATTAGTCGAAAAGGGTGAAATCACAGCTCGAAGCCAATAAAAATCGCCAAGACGACTGATACCAAAGATTGCTCAAGCCTATACCCTTAATTTC
This sequence comes from Megamerina dolium, assembly GCA_963854835.1. Classification (NCBI taxonomy): domain Eukaryota; kingdom Metazoa; phylum Arthropoda; class Insecta; order Diptera; family Megamerinidae; genus Megamerina; species Megamerina dolium. Next base: position 25,558,079 of record OY978526.1, on the reverse strand, counting down.
AGCCCACAAGAAGTCGACTCTTATAGTGATGTTGAGATTGATGATGAGGCGATCTTCCTGGGTTGAAGTTTTAAAACAAGGTTTTCAATATTTCCCAAAGTTATTCTGTTTTCTGACACTCTTTGGAAGAGATGGGTCGAAATATACTGTATGTGATTTATTTACAATATATTTAAATCTGCTTACACATCTTTAAGTGAAACGCATTTACTGGTAGCTGGTGAAGTTTTCTTACTTTGAAAGAGTATATAATGTATTTAATGGTACATTGTGTCGTTTCTGTAATCGAATATTTAAGCCATCTGAAAACCGTGAAAGAACTTCGGATTGATCATTCACGATTCCACAAAGTAATGAAAAATGTTATTTTTATGTAAACAAATGTTTGAATCTAATAACACAGAAATATGTGTAATTTAAAAACTCGAATTATAAAAAAAAGTAAATATCATTAATATTTTATCATTTAATTTCTTACCATCAAAATTAAAGTTTCAAAACAGATTACAATTGATAAAAATACAATTTTTGTTCCAAAACCGATAAACAATAAATTGTAAATGTCAAAATTTGACAGCTGACTTACAGCGCTGTCATAAGTACAACTTTTTAAAAAATGTTATCCAACCTGTTATAAATTATTGAACTCAAAAGAGAAGTTCCTGTGCTTAAAACATCCAATGCACTCTACTCATTCTTATAAATTCTTAAAGGTGCTCAAAACATTTTCAAAATGATTTATTACCATCAATATATATCAGAATTTTTACACGAAAGCTTACAGTTGTCATGAAAAAAATATATATTGCGATAAATTTTTATTTTATTGTCGGCTTGAGTGCTATCAAAAGTTTCCGAGTAGATGCTTTAGAACTAAATTTATGAGAAATCAAAACTAATGGTATTTATTTGAAAACTTCAAATGGCAAGTCTCGCAATTCCCAATGTCCAGTTGTTCCCCAACTACCCTATGAATTTGTATACGCTAGTAGTAACTCATGGACATTTGTTTGTATACAAATCAACACATTCTCTCATAGAACATTTGTTGAACAAATTCCACAACAACAACAACAACAGCAGCAGCAGCACAATTACAAAATGAAAAACTTCCGCCGCCTCATCCTAGCATAGCATTGTTACACCTTTTAAACACCACTATGTACCTACAATATAAATAAAAACACCTCCATCATGAGCACATGGTACGCATGTTGCTTCTGTTGTTAATACCGTTGTTACTGTTGTTGCAGCTACTGCTGTTGCTGTTCTTGTGGTTGTTGTAATTTGTACGTGATGTTCACAATAAATTTGAATTTGAATTTGATTTGGTATTTGAATAATAACAACAATAATGACTGTGTCATCAATTAACAATGGGAAAAAATAAATTGTAGGTAGATAGATGGAGAAATAGAAATGCTAACCTACACTACCATTATCATTGCAGCAGTTGCATCTAAATATCGTACGTACATATATGTACATAAAATATATGTATGCTTGTAGTTATGATAGTGAGGTATCAACGCAAAAACTATAATCAACACCAACACATTCTCATTAATAATGACACCTATCTTGTATGTATGTACTATGTATATCTGAATAAGAATAATAAAATGAAAGAATAAAATTTATATTACTATTGAAAATATCTTCTATTTTACACTACCATAGAGATACGTACTTGGTTATTGCAGCTTAAAATCAAGCTGCGAAGAGTGAATAAGAGCAAACGAATGAAAAATAGAAACGAACAAAAATCAATATAAAGTCACGTTTTACAAAACATCACGTTTTATAAGATATATGTACATATATTTGTACATACATACGCACATAGATTTCTTCTAGGTACATACATACATATATATTTATACTGAGATATTTTCCAAAGGTATATATTACATAACATATTCTAAAATATTCAAAAAAAAAAGGCAAATGTATGTAATTCAGTATATCGGAGTTACGATACACCTTCGTTGGCATAATTTTTATTACGAGTATTACTATTTTTTTTTTAATTTCTGTTATAATGTCATAAGTGGAATTACTCATGAGTTAATTGTGATTGTGCTCTTTTTTTTTGTCTCCCTTTCTTTCTCTCTCACTCATTCTTTTTTTTTCTCGTTTCATATAAAAACTGAATAAAATGACACTGACCTTACTGCAGTATGTGTAAAATTGCCATAAATTTGAGCAATAAACTGTTATTATAATATAATGAACGCATGTGTTTGTTACTATTATGCTTAACATTGACCTTGAAGAATACCATCAACTCATAACTCAATATGTTTACTTTACTCCAATGGTTATTTTATTATTTTATTATAACCAGGAAAAAGTTAATTTTAACAATTTCTTATTTGTTACCTATTTCTTGTTAAAAACACCAACAAAATGTCTTTACTTGATATTCGATAACTATGGGCTTTTAATAATTGATCCGATAAATTCAATAATAATTCCTTAAATCGATTTAAGAAAGAATTGAGCTAACACGTGTTTTTTTTTTAGTGTTCATCGCATTAAATATTCGTCAAGGTAAGGCTTGGAAATTATAAAATAAATCCAAAAAATTCATAAATCATAAATTATTTAGGTTATTATAGGTTGAAAAGTTGATGATTTGTCTAATATTTTTGAACTAATTTTATAATAAAATAATAATGAATCAGCAAAACTTAACATCAAATCAAAGAGGGCAAAAAATCTCAACAATTTAATATGACATTTGACATTTCGTCCATACCCAAAAAATTATAAAAATTTAAACATTCATTAAAATCCAGATTTCCTCCTACACAATAGGTATGAAATGTATGACCGACCTGAATCACCTGAATATATTTTCTAAACGTACGTATGCCCTAACCCTACACATTAGAAAAGCTCTCCTACCAAATTAAACATTTTTTAATCACAACTACCAGTCTACTTCTCGAGAGTTAACATGTATGATCGACCTCCATTAATTTTTACTGCGAAACATACATATTTTCTGAATCTTCTACCTGTCTTTATATCTTAGCGAAGCTCTTCTACAAAATGAACGTAAAATTGAACCTGAATTGGAGAAATATCCCCATAATTGTCGGAAAACTATCTCTATTACGGTGAAATCTATGGCTGAGTTTCCCTACATAGAGGATATTAATCCCCAATTTTCACACTTCGTAGGATAAGTAGATAAAAAAAAACCACTTTTCTGGGTCATTTGCTTCATTTAACAATCAATAAATCGGTTATTTTTCCAAATTCCGGAATTGATGATTTCGGAAAGTTGAAAAACTGTGGTTTTAAAGCGCGTATTTTAATTTATTGATTTATTGATTGAAAATATCTCGAGTATTTGACATAAAGATATTAAATTGGAATTTTTTTCTCATTATTTTCAATTTTAACTAGATACAACCTTCACAATGTGATTTGAAAAATTCATTCAATTTGTGTTTCTTTATAGCACGTCATATTTATTATACCCTTTCAAAATTTCTCGCTTTAATGCAAACTACAAAAACTTTGCTCTAAATATATATAAGGTACGGTATGTATAAGATATTAAAAAAAAAACTAGCAAACAAATTCCTACTACGTATGTTTTTATAAATTTAGCAATGACAACGTGTCGGTTATTTAAAAAAATACGACATAGGCATTCTATTTGAATTTAAATATGTAGCACGCAAAATAGTTTTAACACTTTATAAAGTCTATGTCAACAATTTTTACATACGATTAAGAGTATATTAACTAAAAACTTTACAGACAACTTCAAATTATATACAAACATACATATGTATTGCATAATCACAGGTGAGCATTGATAATAATAATATGCTAAAAGAACAAAATAGATGTTTGCCACACCCTCCTTGTCATACGTACATATGATATATGAACGCATGTATGTTAGATATTTACGTACATTAGAGTGTTCCTTATATATGGATCAACAATTTTCTTATTGCAATAATTTTATCAAATATAAAGTTTACTAATTGCTCTAAAACGACCTTAACCCCTGCCGAGTATACATGCAAGGGCAAAATGGAACGCTTTGGTATAGCAAATTTTGTGATTCTTCAATTTAAGCCCAATAAAATTTTTCTATACCATATGTGTAATATATTTAAGCTGAAAATTAGGTGTTATGTGTTTGATTTCAATATATCAGCCAATATAAAGCAACTCGGATGCGACATAATATGGAACTGACTTTTGATATGTAACATATTTGAAAATTTACAAATTTCTACGTAATTTCGAACAATATTCTTTGTTCTGAAAACAGTCAAATTAAATTAAAATAATCAGATTACATAATATGTTTGCCTTATAAGAGGATTATATTTAGTTTGATTTATACAATAAAAATATAATAAAAGCGGACGTGACATTACGTACGTTACACATTTTCTTTTACTATATATTACCAATTTTAAAACATAATTGTTTGGACTAATTTCTATTGTATAAATGAAAAGTGGATATACATACAACAGAAAGCCTACTTCATGAGAAAAATTAGTCATAATTTATATACAACTTATCAAGTATGGTATGAATGGGCTCTTCCTCACCAACGGAATGAGTGAAAATATTTGTAAAATATTAATATTCATATTAACATTAATTTTTACTATTGGGGCTCGTAAACCACTATTTGAACCATTAAAAATGTTCAGCTTTTTAATGTTTTGGTTGAACTTTTCTAAAAAATGCCCTCATGAATTACTCTGTGGTTTTGCTCTGTATAAACAAAAGGTTATGAAAAACTCCATCAGTTAGCCGAGTTACAAAATTTTAGATAAATATTTACATTTTTGTAATAATCTGAAATTCAACTAGCATAATACTTTATTGTTCAGCATAATCTTATTTTAGCTCGATACACTTCGTCCAACGTTTCTCCAAATGTTTGATGTCCTCCAAATAATATGTTTTCTCGAGGCCAACAAAATAGGCGTGACCTCTTCATTCAACCCAAAGCTCTTACCGCTGAGCCGACCGCCGTGGAATTTTGGTATTGTCCGCTGTTGTCCACTTTTCCGGTGGACTAGAATTTTTTTCCTCGCCAAATATGACCGTTTTTACATCAAATCGGAGTAGAATCGATCCAATAGCTCTGCATATTAATCGCCGGTGTTCGATTTACCATATTCAAGGTAATAGATGTAAATGACGTCGCGCACCTCAAAAAAAACTCTCTCCTTTACCTTGTTGGCTGACAGATCCACCTTGATCTTTTTGGAATTTAATTAATCACCAGAAATCCACTGTCTCGACTGTTCTTTGGTCTCTGATCTATTTTGATAAATCCATATTTTGTCCACGATTACGAAGCTTTATCATTCAGGTAGGGCAGAATATCGTCAAAGTCGCATTTAAAGTTATTAAACCATTGCTTTTGTTTTAAATTGTAAGCAAACACCCATCTTGCGAATAGCGTTTCCATATCCAAATATTTCTGCAAAACTGAAATCACTAATCCATGTAATGGGCTCATAGCTTCTTCAATTCGGGCACCTTTACTAGCCGATCGTCCGTCTATTATGCTGTAGATTTTATCAAACATTTCTGGTGAATTTATGTACATCTATTGAGCTACCAGAACGTGCAGCTTCGCTAGTGCTAGCACAAACACAACGAAATTGAGTAAACCAGTGGTAGATGGTAGCAATCAATGGTGATGAGTCCTCATAATACTTTTAAAACTTTTGTTTGGTTTGCGCAAAGAGGTAAATTTTTCTCTTTTTACAAAAATGCTCGTAGAAGTCTCTTTCATACGCTGTCACAGCTAAACTTTTTGACAGATCTGTCTGAAAAGTTGGGCGCGTTCTTTTAAAACAGCAATAATAAAAATATGTTTTCCCCCGAATTGGGTGTTCTTCACGAACTTAATGACCCAACCTCTTATAACAATTTGCTGTTGTTTTGACTTGAGCGATTTGCATTGATTTATGTATATCCACATATAATTTGATAAATATATGAGAAAAAAAAGAAATATAACTACTCATATGTGTAGAAATGTGCATATAAATGTCTCTAAGCGGATTTGTTTATTACAATTATTTAGTTTTTTATTTTTCTTTATTCCTTTGTACTACCTACCTACTACCTACAAATACTATGTTACGCTTTTACGTCTCATTTTAATGCCATTGTTATTTGTATGAAATGATAAATGTTGCAGACACATGCATACATCTACATACTTATAAACATACGCATTTGTTGCCTAATAAATTTTTAAATATCGTCTGGCATCCTCAAAAACACATTAAAAAGTAAGCCAAAAAAAGGAAATAAGTATATAACATAAAGCAAAAATTAAAAATGGTGTCTTCCATTTGAAATTAAAACTCGCACACAATCATGCAGACATACATATGTATACATATGTATCTATAACATGTTACATATAAACATGAATCTATATGTATAGGGATATTTTGACAAAAGCGTCGTAGAAACAGCGGTTCCGTTTGTCTCACTTCAGTTCAGTTCGGTTCATTCACCGACCAACCGGCCGACAGACCAAAAGACCACTTCTGACAAAACTGGTTAACTTGCCTCATACCAATAAAAAAACAACAACTACTACCATCAAATAACAATGCCAATATACTCAAACACACACACTCTCACCGATTTGAGTGTATGAACGCACATTAACTACGTTAGTGTATACATACATATATATATCGTACGGGTATGCATTTACATGCACACACGCGCGTTCATTCAAATCCCATTGGCTGCAATACTCACTTAATATAGATACAATCACTCATGTAAACTCACATACACATCGAGCACGCACAGCTGGAAATATAAAACTGGAATTTCATGTTTTGCTTCATTCATTCGTTCGCTCAGTCAGTCACTCGTTCGTTCGCTCGTTAATGTTGTTAGCATGTAGGTATTGTATTTTCTCCCCCATTTTTATTTGTTTTTTTTTTCCCTTCCATTACGTCCATTGAATTGTTGTTGTATAGTAATGTTTGTACATTAATATTGTACACGGCTTGTCAACGCCCGTCATGCGTGCATTTGTGTGAGAGTGTACGTATATACAAGTCTGGCAACGCCTTCATAATTATTATTTGAATTCCGTTTTTGTGTGAGTTTATTGTGTTTTTATTTTAGTTCAGCTTTCTCTTTCATCCCTTTGACATGCCAGCTGCTGTAAATGTATGTGTGTAATGTATATTGTCATGTGTTTAATACCATTTCTCCTTCTGTTTCTCATTCTTTGCTGTCTTTTTAATGTTTTACTTCTGGAAAGCATTGGATGCGCAGAGATGGAAGTTAATAAATAAATTGTAGGTATACAATGTAGTAAGTGCGCTTGTCAAAATTCAATGTCAGTTCTGGCAGTCTGGTAGTCAATACATACTACACATACATACATACAATCCCGCCATTACACGTAGCATTTTGGAACACACTTTCTTTTTCATTGTTTCCATTACATTGCGAATGTATGCAATACATACTATGCATACGTACATAAATACAAATGTGACTGTGTTCGAAGCATTTGTGCAGCATTTATTTTGTATGTATGTATTGTATTTATTTTTAGCTTAAACATAGATTATTTGCAACAAACCAACAGCAATAGCTGCGCCATTACGTTGCTATATTAATGCTGCTATCAAAAATGGCCACAATGGTTCAAGGAACTTTAAATCTAAATTCAAATAAGTTATTACACAACCATATTTTTTTAAGCTATGTATTTACATATTTTATTCAAAGACAATTTGTGTAATAATTTACTTTATTGTATTAGTTACATTATTCTATCATATATGTATATGAATTATAATTATTATATTGTCAGTTTTTGTAATCGTTTTTTTAATATTTTTTTATTAAAAACCCTATGTGCGAAGAATAAAATTATCACTTACACATACATACATTATACCTATATACAATACATATAATGGAACACTTAATTCATTGGATCACTTATTCAATTGAAATCTGATATTCACCAACGGCATGGAAACGCAATTAGTTAGGTACTTAAATAAGACGGCAATTTATACGTCTCAAATGAAGTTAAGTATTACTGATTACATTCAAAATTTAATTTTAATAATAGTATCAAAAAAAGCATGCCAGCCAGGAGGTGTATAATTGAAATAGATGGAGGAGGTGTATAATTGAAATTGAAATTAAATTTCAGTGGACACATAATTGGGCCGATCTTCAAGTTTTTAATAACCACGAATATAGGCCGGTAAAATACCCAAGATAAGGAGCATGGAATTTCTGCATATTTTCTTCCAACGAAGTGTAGTCCAAGTGAATATAAAACATCCATTAGTACATTTTAATGATTAAAAAACTCATTTTATTTATGTTATGTGAACAATTAATTTAAAACATTGGACTTTTTCTCCGACATTTCAAATTTCAATCTCATATATAGGAAACAGTTAAATTTCCCATTGCGCTCTTTAGATTCTCATCATACCTGTCCTTACTAATGGCTCCGAAGCTTTGAAAATTTCCACCTCAGATGACAGAATGCTCGGTGTTTTCAAAAGAAGAGTCCTGCACATGCTCTTTAGACCTATTTACGTAAATGGCGAGTATCGAATAAGGTACAACCATGAGCTGTATAAGCTGTATTCCGACACCGACATAGTAAAACGCATTAAAATTTAGTGGCTGCGATGGCTAGGTCATCTCGAGCGGATTAAAAAACACGCTGGGGCTAAGAAGGTCTTATATTCGGAACTCGCTAGTAGACGACACAGAAGAGCAGACCCAACGTCCGGGGAAAAACTAAGTACTGGAGAACGTTTCAGCGCTTTAAATTTCCAACTGGCGCCAGCTAGCGCAGGATAAAGTTGGCTGGCGAAGCATGCTATATTCGGCTTAAGCCGATTTTCGGTTGTAATAGCCACATACGTAAGTAAGCAGTTTTTTAAACAAATATGCAATTTAAAAAAACTAGTCTAAAGATATCATTGAAGAAGAATCGCTAGTTTGTGCACAAAGAATCATGTTCCTTGAATAGCTCGCAAATAATTGATTATTTCATTTAATTATTTTGCATATTTTTTTGATAGTTCACTTGTGCTGAAAATGCACATAAGATGCAAATAAAAAAAGCCTTTGTCTATTATTTATAAAAAAGAGGTTCTGATCCATCAGGACACTAGTGTTTCTTCCTTATAATAAACTGTATGAATTTAAAATCCGTGGAATGGTTTTCATGAAAGTCACCAAATTTCGAGAAAAGCGTATTTAAGTCTCATTCTGTATATACTCAAAGAGTCCTTCAGTAATTGGAGGATATATCGAAAACTAATGTCGATATTTATTGGATTAACTTGAACATTTTTTGAAATAAATAAATACATATTTAGGGAAATACAGAAAAATTAAATTCGATTTAAGAATTAAGCTGTTCTTAACCACTTAAAACTTTTAAAAATGTGATATTACAAAGAGCGATATTACACAGAGAGTCACGGTCACAAGTTATTTTTGCGTTCCTGCAAATGAAAAATCATATTGCTAGTGGCTGCCCCCAAAGACATAGTGATACGAATGATTGGTAATGTTTTTTTTTTTTTTTGCTAGAATTATTTTTAGCTGAACTCATGATTCAAGCATTTTCAAAGAGGTGTCATATTATAGTTTTTATTGTAGTACATTCAATCCTGGAAAAAATTTAGGATCTATATTTTTCTGCATGTTTTTTAACAAAATATGTACCTTTAAGTTTCCAATCATGAATAAGCTGCTCTATGATCTATTGATGTTATACAATAGAACCTAAATGACTTTACTGAACAAAAACATATAAAGTAGTAGGTATAAGGTAGTTTGGGGTTTCTTAGTTTTTAAATTTGGGCAGGACTAAAAGACTCCTGCTAAGCGGTAGAACTCTTAAGCCATCACTCTTTCTAGTACTAAGAAATCTTATTCGTATCCAAATGACACAATTTGTCGGAAATATAAAATACTTTATAATACACAGAGAAAATAGAGAAAATAGGAGAATAAAAAACCTGAGTGGCTAAGCTTTCGCCGTGACCATTCATCGCTTCTAATGGTGGATCAAAAAAGAGGTTAAAATACGTTAGCATCGCAATCAAAGAATCATAGCTTTAAAAAATTTGTCTGATCGTCGAATTAGCTATTTTTCTTAAATACTAATTCAACATCAAGTTCTTATGAAAGCGTCCACATACAATACATCTTAAACTTTACCACGAATGCGCCAAATCTGACAACAACTTTAACATTACACATATCCATGCAACGGATTTATATCACGTGCGTATTTTTAAACTATATCTATGCGAAAATTAACAAAATATGTGCATAATTTTGAAAAATAGTAGTAGTACTTCTGATGCATAAACTTGAACACAGTGCTTAAAATTACACTTAGTCATTTTTATAGTCATTTTACACTCACGCGCATACATACACTATGAAATGTAATAATCTTTAAGTGAAGTGCAACGTTCAAACGCGTTAAAGAAGATTTTGGGTTATTATAGCGGCCAAATAACCTAACCTAACCTAACCAATTCAGGGCTTTTCGGTGACGCCGAAAAAGTTGATGGTGAAGGCATTCCTTTTTTCAAAAATATAAAAAATTTCTCATAGAATTGTTATGCATATACTCCAAAAAGTTTAACCATCCTATATTCCAGAGACTCGAAATTAAATTTAAGCACCCACATACACACACACATACATACATACAAAATTAACACAATAACAAAATAAAATTATTATTTATTGTAAATGATTACTTTTTGGATCCATGTTGTTGGTGTTGTTGCGTTAAATGTTGCAATGTAATATTTGTACGGCATTGCTTCCCTTCGAATTCATGAAAATAATAAAGATTTCTTTTGTATTTGTAGGTATATGTTTTTTTTTTCTCCTCAGCTCAGTAGCAACTGATCAAGCACATTAATAATTTCGCAAATGTGTACTTAATATTAAACAACAACGGCTTATATGAGCCACTAAAATACGCGAAATAATTATTTGAAATGAAATTAAAAATTTCTGGAAAAATAAACAAGAGATCGATTCACAATTGATGCATCGCACGCGTACACATGTGTGTGTATTTGTATATTTGTAGGATCTTGGTCAACATGTTGAAAAACGATCGTAAATTATGGATCATAAAAATCACCGCGACACTGATGAAGATGATTATGATTGTGATGATGATAATGATGATGATGATGATTATGATGATGATGATCGCGACAACAACGACAATAATTATAACGATAACGATGATGATGATGGTGACGACGATGACGATGACGATGATCACTTTACTTAAATGCTAACGATGCTGTTTATGGCAACGACAATTTAGCGTATTCATCATTCACTATTTAGTATGTGTATTAATACACAATAAATAGACCAAACACTATTAACCATATAGAAATTAAAGTAAACACAAGAAAATGAACCTTCGATGCAATTGATCTACTGGTGGCGCGCAAATCACTAAAGCACGCAGAGACGTTCTATGCTACAGTACTGTAAGATGTAACAGAATTAAAATCAAAACAATATTTCAACACAAAACAACAATACGATTCGATTAGCACTAAAACACTTCTCTGTTTGCAGCAACCCCGCGCGACCGTGTCAAGGATAGTATAACATATGATCGTAATAGTCAGTCAATCGCAAAGAATGAATGCTTCTGACTTTTTGTCCGCTTGAATATAATGTAACTAAATGCACGACTAAAATCGAGTCAATGTTGATGGCCCATACTGCTGCTGCTACTGCTGCAGCGATTGCAGCTACAGCTATAGCGGTAACACCATCAGCTGCAGCAACCGTAATAGTCGTAGTTATAGTTGTAGTAGTAGTTTGTTTTTTTTTTTAGCAAGTATTAGCACAAGTAGTGAATATAATATTAATAGGAATATTATGAGACCATTACGCTCACTGTGATTTGAGGTTTATACACTAAATATGTATGTTGTCGAAGTCATCGTCCATCTGAATTATAGCACATACATATATGAGAGCTCAGTTTAGCGATTCCAATGTCGCCTTCAACTCGGACAATGTCATCAGAAAATCAAAACAAAACAAATTCAGAACAGAAAACAATAACCATTTCAGAATAACAATAACAACAACAACAACAGCAACCTCATTATGTACACATGTTCGTATGTACACATGTATGAATGTGTGTTTGTGTGTGTGTGAGTTTGTAATAATAATACCAACAACAAATGGCGTCCGTGACTTATGTTGAGTTTGCAAAAAATTACAATTTTGTATAAAATTTCACTTTATAACATCGTTATTGTTGTTTCTTCTTGTTATAATTATAACATTTTACTTTTCTTTCTGATTTATATTATTGTTATTGTATTTACGTAGGTACTACGAATTCTTATTCTGATGATTATTTTCATATGATCATTTAATTTCTTATTTGCTTTTCTTTTGTTTGTTTTTTGTATTCTTTCACTTGTAAAATTAAATTTCTGCTGATTATGTTAATTTCTACTATAACATTTCGCACCTATATATATGTACTCGTATATAAATGAAAATGTTATTTTTGTTTGCAATATAACTCTTTATTCCATTCATTTAAATGCACTGAAAAATATCCAGAACAACAACAAAAATATATATCGTAGCATATCTTCATGATTTGAATTTCGATTTTATTACAATTCCTTGTAAATTGAATCAGGAGGCAAATAGCTTAAACAAGCATGTGTACTACACGACATTCATCTGTACATAACCATTAGCTATGGGACAAGGTGTTTTCGATTTCGTAACGTACATAAGTCCTCTCCATTTTGTGAAATTCTCTACAAAAATGAATTCGCCAATAAATTTTAGAGGTGATGTTGGAGTAAACTCAAGGCCAAAATTTTTTTAAATTTGAGGAAAATCAATTTTTTCCAATATATTCCACCCTAAGGGAGATATCCTACAAAATTGACGTAAATATATAATACACTCTCACCGCTACCACGGTACTCCCATAGGGATGAACTATGTGATCTACCATCATTTTTTTTAACTAAACAATTCTTAAAAACATATTTACTCCCAATCTTAACTTTATAGTTGGGCTCCCATGCAAAATTAACCTAAATATATCTGATAATTGAAAAATATATCCCCATAGTTGTCCAGGAATCACCTGCGGAGAAATAAAAAGTAAAGCCAACCTCCATTAATTTTTCTCCCAACATTTTTGCGGAACATACTTGCCCTCTATCTCCAGCCGTTAGGATGCTGCTCTAAAATTTACATTTTTTAACAAATTCGCTATCGGTGTGCTTTTATAGCGACAAAATATCGCCCCCATTATTTTTTCCCTAGAACCTGTCGTTCAAACATATTTACTTCCGCCCTTTACCCCTTAGAAGGGCTCCCATACAAAATGAACCTAAAAATATCTGTAAATCGTCTTATAGCCCAATAGTTGTCCATCAATTTTTCTCCTACAACATTTTTTTATGAACATACATATTTCCTAACTCCACCTCTATTGTGGGCTCGCCCATAAATGTGACGATTTCATAAAATTTACACCTTAAATAGTAAAAATACTTAACCCCATTTTAATCTTCAGCCCTTAGAAGGGTGTAGGGGACCCTGAAAACAAATAAAATTTCTTCACCCCAACACGTTTCCCTAATGCACTAACTGCTCAAGATCAAGATCAAGCAAGATCAAAATTAACATCTAATTTCTTTAATACCACATCAACGAACACTGAATCATTCCAAGGTGATGCAATTATTTCATCGAGATTCTTTACATCAGCTATCCAAGCATTATATTTATCATATGGATATGAAGCAAATTTTCGAAGACACAGTTATGCGTTTGTTTGCCTGCTTCAAAGCACAGTGCAACAATATAAAGGATAAACCATATAGCCGTGACATAGAAGGTGATGAAGTCTTGGCATGAAATACCAGTTATTATTTAAATTGAAAACAAGTAATTTGATTTGGCTCAAATTAATGAAAAACGTCCCAGAACAAACTACAAATAACTCAGAGAAATTGATATTTTGTTTTGGCGAACAGAAACACTTTCTAAATTCCAAAACATTTTTGTTTAATCAAAGAGAATCATTACTAATTTATATTAAATTAGAATTGCCTTAAAAAAGAAATTAGTTCGCTTTCAAGTATTTTTTACTGCCATTTTGTATAGTAGCATGCTTAAGGAGTGGATATAAGGCATATGTTCGTTCAGAAAAAATGTTGGGGAACAGAAATAAATGGGAATCAATTTCTGTAAAAATATCAATTTTATACGAAAACTCATCAACGAACTGCAGATAGGAGGTAAGTATGTTCTACAAAAATGTCGGTCGAAAAATTTTAATTTTAATGCCTTAGAAGCAACTCCTACGATAGATAATATGTAAATTTTTCTGTCGTTTTCTTTTTTTGTATGAAATTCCCGTCGTTTGTAATTTCCACATGTCACAATCCCATAACTAATGCAAATATATACTTATAAACACATGAATATACAAACTTATGTGTATATGTACATTCATATGTATATAGCATATAGCCAACCAACCACAATAAAACTACCATTGATTAATTTTCAACCAAACTTGATCAAGTGCCAATCCGTTGTTGATATACTCGTATATTAGTTTTGTCATTATATTGTATTTATGTAGGTACATATAATATTAAGATTTTGGCGGCGACGGGACTGTCATTAAGAATAACAACTTTAACAATAATATTGCTTATTTATAACACGTGGTCATGTTTTGATTATAACAATGACGATGACGATGGTGTTGGTGATGACAATTATGATTAAAATGAAAATGGATTTATTTTTTGGTTGCTGTTAATCATCATTGTTGCATTTTGAACATTGAACGTTCGGGATTTACTTATTTCATATAATAATTACTACTATATACATATAGACAAAACATTGGACATTGGTAGTGATATTGATATACATATGTATGTGAATATATAGCAATTTTATATAGAAATATGATTAATCATATTAATATTGTACTTTAGAGTGACCCTTAGCTAGATGTAGTATATGACTTACATAATACAAATAATAATTTAAGAAACGAAATTAAAAAGTCCAAGTATGCAAAATTGTAAGTTTTAAAACTTGTATTTATCAAACTGTTGGAATTATAGGACTGCCTCATCTTCAACTTTGTTTCTGCATCTTCTGCAGAAATCGTATGTTAGACAAAAATACACTGGTCAATGATTGCTCTATATATGTATGTTCCCTAAAAATATTTTGTACTATAGCTCGTATATATATATATATATGTACATTTTTCTTAGCATAAAAAAGCTTTAAACATGAATATTTCAATATGAAATTTTAATACATGTGTCATTGTTCCATCTAACTCCTCCATTATTGTACATACGAGCTACATAGCTCGTATGGTATGTTGCTTCAAGTGCTTACACAGAGCAATAACTCATCTTAATACGAGTATGTACATATGTATGTATGTATTTGAGCTCATATAGTTCCTATATTAAAAAATTTTAATTAAAATTGCATACATACATGCATATATACATATATGCACACTCACATAAATTCTTTCGAAGGGTAACCAAATTGATTGTTATAACAATTGCATGTCGAACACAGAAATTATGAATATGTAATTTAATGCGACAAGTTGTAGGCGACCAAAAAAAAACGAAACAATTGACAAAAAGAATACAAATCATTGAGTAGAAGAAAATAAAACTCGCTTCAAAAATGAAATTCGAAACTCATAAAGTGCAGAAATGCGCAGCAACATTTTATTATAAATAAAACCAGGGATAATAACATCAACAATAGCAATTCATAATGGCATTAACCCGTATAAGTTGTTGTCACATTTTCGGATCAAAGCATATTAGGAATCGCTGCTAAAATTGAACCAGTTAAACAAAATAGATTTAAAAACAACACGATGTCGCAAAAAAACAAAAATTGGATAACATTTTGTTTGACCCAGTGGATGATCTAGTCGAACTGTAAATAATGTTATACACGAATTTTTTCAATAAATCCAAAGAAACTACAAAAACATTGAAAATGCCATTATTATTATATGCATATTTCCAAAAAGTGGCAAATCGGAAATTTGAAGTTCCTAAAGTGATATAAAAATTTTAATTCGATAAACATTATCAATATTTTATACATATTCTTAGTTTAGTATGGCAGAAAATGGGTTAAACTCATTAGCGCTACCAACAATGGCACAGGAATAAACAGTAATAAGAACGGTAACCAGAATAGAAAGATATACATACTTATATACTTACTCATACAACGTTATATATTTACATTAGAGTGATTCAAAAGAACAAAATTATACCAATTTTTAAGTTTCGTGTACCAAAAATTTCCAATTTTATCTAAATAAATAACATGTCAAATTTCGTCTAATTTGGAGCACATTTAATGAACACGAATTGTTTGAACCACTTTCATAAAAAAGAAAAAATGTACAATGAACGTTTCGACATTGCAAAACTTTTTGCAATAATATCGGAAAAAACTTTTTTTAATTGACATTTGTTCAAAAAAATGAACATTAATTTTATTTTTCGACTATTATACATTAATATCTCGAAAGCCCAATATATCATACATACATATTCACGGTTCAGCAATCAAATATCCAAATGAAATATCAAAAATTTCAATTTTAAAATAAATACAAAACATGTTCTTTATTATAAAACAATTTTCCCAAATATTTAGATTTTGGGTTCTATCAACCTTTAGGCACACTCTAGAGTCGAAGCAACTTTAATTTTCTCCAATCAATTCTGAATCACTCTGCCAAATCGTATTTGTCAAAATGTTTACAACTTGACTTAGCGAAAAACATAAAATCTGGATCATTACAAACATGTTTTCCCAAGAAAGAAAAAAGAAATTCAAGATTTGGACCTGTGAATTTTTTTTTTTTAGTTTTAAGAACCATTATAAAATCATCAATTTTATAGGGGAACTCTACTAAGAGGTAAAAAGTTAATTTAGTTTATTTGACAACAATTTTGACAAGGGAAAATTAATGATGTCATAATGCTTTTTACTAGGGGTGGGTGCCGTATCTCAGTGGTTAGTGTGTTGGCCATCTGATCTGTAGATCGTGGATTTAATCACCGGCTGAAGAATAACAAATTTAATATCGAAAAGATTTTTCTTTCTGACGGTACCTACCGGTCGGCAAGCAATTGTCAATTCTTCCGGCAGCAACAATTTTCCATAGAAACGCTTCTAAAAGAACTCTTGTGACAAATCTCAAAAAAAAAGTGTTGTCGCAAGAGTTCTGCCTTTCGGAACCGGCTCAAATAAGTAGGACCTTTGTAATACTATCTAAAATTAAGACGCACAGTTAGTTTTTTTTTTGGAAGTAAGTATGCTTGAAGAAAATATTGGGCAGCAAAAATAAATGAAGTTCGAATATGCATTTCACTGCTCTAGGATCGTTTTCAAGGCATATATAGAGTGATACGTCGATTTTGAAGTACTTTTGTATACGAACCCCCTTAAATAATTAATATTGGAAGTAAATATATTTGGAGAAAATATTGGAGAGTAATAAATAATAGAAATCGCTCATAGATGTTGCCGGTCTAGGAGCGATTCTTGAGCAAATATTGCGATATTTGTAAATTTTTGGCAGTTTTTGCATGAAAGCCTCCTTAAAACATGCAAATTCGGAGTAGGTATGTTTAGATATAATGTTCGAGAGCACAACTTAATGGTGTTCTGTCATAAATTTCACTATTCTACAGGCAAAAATGTCAGAAATAATTCAAATATTTTTCGCTAAGCCGAGTCGTTGAAAATGTTGACCCAGCCTAATGTGGATACAAATGTACATAGATACACACATACATACGTACATATCTCTACATTTTGGTTTTAACAGCAATGACGGTGATGGCAACGACTACGGCAACTACGATACTTTTGAATAATTATGAGCTCTGCTATCGTCTTGAAATGCAAATTGCGCGTAACTAATTTACATTTTTCTTTTTCAACTTGTCCTTTTGCTGTATTATTATTACATATTATTATTATTATTATTTTGAAAGCTTACGAATAGGGGAATAAAAACAACTTGTAATTTTTTTCGCTTTTACTTGCTCTTGCTTAACTCTTACCTACCTAACGAAGCTTCACCGATGTTAAGAAGAAAAGGGCATTGCGTGAACAACAAAAAGAAAAGTAATATATTTACTATTAATGCTTCCAAGAAACTTTAGAAAGAATGGCAAGTTCCACTTGTATATTAAACGTTGTATGTACGTACAATATATATGGCAAGTTCCACTTGTATATTGTACGTTGTATATACGTATGTATATTATGTTGAGAAAGCAACAAAATCTGACGACAATGCGACAAAAATTAACAACCGATGCAACAAGAAATACGCAAGAAACACATCAAAACTTTTAAAAAGCAGAAAAAAAAGAACTAAGAATAAAAAAATAACTAAAATAAAATTTAAATCAACCTAAAACACAGCTGCAACAACAAGACAATAACAACGATGACAATAATAATTTAACAACTTATAATAATTTACGCACATTTAACGCAACTCAGTGCTAAAGACAAAAAGAAAAACTTGGTAAAAAAAAACATTTTAAAACAACCAACCAACGATTATTCATGGACTCACAAGCAAACACACTGAAACAGATGTGCACACACACAAACACACACAGAAATGTCATCGCAATAAGTCCCAAGATGTATTGCAATATTCATGTAGGTACCTACATATATATGAGGATACTAAAAACTAGCGCAAAATTAGCATATGTAACCAATTGACCAACTTCGTCATAGCCACAACACCATCATACGTTTTACTTGATTACAACACTAAGTATATAATGTGTATGGGGAGACATCCACTCAGAATATAATGCAAAACCCCAATTTGTAACCGAACCTTACGATGATGTTGAACAAGATGCATGCTGCACTGACGACAATAATATTAAAAATATTGTATTTGTTGTGCTTGTTGTTTTTGTTATCCTGATTGTTTTTACAATCATCAGCATTTGTACAGATCGTAGTTTACATACATATATGTACATATGCACCGATGTGTGATTGTGTCACACGTAATCTCACACATTTTACGCTCAATCTAGATTTTAATTGAGCCGCATACCCTCCGTCGCTGCTTGCATTAGAGCCGCTTGTTAATCTCCAACACCAATCCATCCACCAATTGACTGCAATCCAATTGGCATCAGCAACGGTAACAATAGCATCAGCTGCGGCAACATCCAACAGTTCGAGCAGCTCGTACAACAACAATAACAAGAGCATACTTAGTAAGACCATATAAGTGTACATATTTGCATGTGTAAGTGAGAGAGTGTGCATTTGTAAAATCGTATATGTATATGTGCGCGCGTTTAGAACTTCCGTGTAATTCGAGCCAAGCGTAACGCTTTGCCAATGAAGCATATACTTACAAAATAAATGGCAACTGGAATGAATACATTGTTGTTAATGTGTCTGTGGTGTTTTTGTAAATGCACAATTGTAACAATAACAATAATAATAAAAATAACAAAATATTTAAATACCTATTCGATAATGATGAAATTACATCAGTATTGATACATATGAATGAGTGCATACTAAAAATAGTTGAAATAACAAAAATCAGTCAGCTTTTACATATATGATTTCTGTATATGTATTTAAGTGTATTTTTATCGAGCATAGGGTGATTTATCCCACAATTGGGCAACCGAATAATTAGAGAAAAATGTATCTAATGTAGAGAGATTATAAAATCCATTTATTTTTCCTTCAGACACGATTTTTTTACACCCTACATTCAAGAAGTCATTATATTCTATACTCAGAGAGACAAAGGTATATTGAGTTCAAGCTTCCGTTTGTAACACTCATAGAGAAAGGTAGTAAATAGTATTGATCATAATCACGCTCTGAGTCGATTTAGTCATATCTATCTATCTGTCCGTCTCTCTTTTCGAACGATAACCGGCGCAGTTGTAAAGCGATCGACCTGAAATCTACCACATAAGGTTATTTTCATCAACGAATGGATGAGTTCGAAAATAAGCGTAATCAGATGCAAACCACACCTAACTTACATACAAATTTATGTTCGAAAATGTTCGGTTACTAATTCGACCAAGAATGAAATACTTTTTTCTTATATTTCAAACGAGCTCTCTTAAACCAAATATGTGCCGTTTTGATCGATAACTTTTTGCCATTTTTGGGGTAAAGCAATTTTCTGAGCGAAAAACTGATCCAAGTGCGTTTTGTATGCCTCTATGGTATTTAAATTGACACCATTAAGAGAGTTCTGCAGAGCTCGAAACAAATGATAATCTGAATGTTCAAGGACCGGGTTATATGGTGGATTTATCAAAACTTCCCATCCAAGCTCTCTCAGTTTCTGGCAGGTCATCAAAGATGTGTGTGGTCTGGCGTTGTCATGATGGAACACAACACCTTTTCTGTTGATCAATTCTGGCCGTTTTAATTGAATTGCTTGCTTCATTCTCATTAATTGTTGACAGTAGAGATCAGAATCAATCGGTTGACCAGCTTGTAGAAGCCCACAATGAACAATTCCCTTCCCATCCCACCAGACACACAGCAGTACCTTTCTTGGTGTCAATCTTAGCTTTGCCACCGTTTGCGAAACTTCGCCTTGCTTCGTCCATGATTTTTATCGAACATTATTGTCGTACTTGATCCACTTTTCATCACCCGCAATCATTCGTTTCAGAAATGGTTATTTTTCCTTTCGTTTTAGCAGTGAATCGCCAATGGAAATACGGTCCATTAAATGTTTCACCCAAACATCGAGCTTTGTTGTGTATTCAGCTTTCTTCAAATAGTTGATAACTCTTTGGCGATGAATGCCTAGTCTTCTAGCAACGTCCACACTACTTATGTGTCGGTTTTGCTCAATTTTTTCCATGATTTCATCGACTTTTTCAGTGATTGGTTTGACAGGTTTGAGTTTGGACGAATTCGGATAAGAACTACGCCTACCTTCAATACAAACGTTTGATTTCGCATATATACTTTTGCACTATGCACACGAAAATAAAAA
Source organism: Megamerina dolium (assembly GCA_963854835.1). NCBI lineage: Eukaryota > Metazoa > Arthropoda > Insecta > Diptera > Megamerinidae > Megamerina > Megamerina dolium. Next base: position 25,536,877 of record OY978526.1, on the reverse strand, counting down.
GCTATAGAGCAACAAATTGGTACATATGATTATATTTATTAATGAAAGAACGAGTGTACGTTTCGGTGGAATCGGATTAAAACCACACCCATCTCCCACACATACAAAAGTATGATTTCAAACGTATATTTTCATATTTTGTGCACGAAAATATCGAGTAATAGAACTGAAACTCCGTTCATATGATTTAAAAGAAATATGTGGCACTTATAGGCCACATGGGGCTCTTTGACTGAGCTTCTCTTTCAATACTGTTATGAATGGTAAATTTTGGACAACTTGGAAGGAACCTACTTATATTAGCCGGTTCCGAATGTGAGAACCCTTGCGATTTCACTTTTTAAGAGCTTTGTCACAGAGCTCTTTTATGAGTTATTTTATACCAAATTGTTACTGCCAATAGCTTGCCGACAGGTGGGCTCGTAAGAAAAATCTTTCTATATTAAAGTTCTGCTTCAGCCGGGTATTGCACCAACGACTTACAGATGAGACGCCAATGTACTAACCACTGAGCTACGGTACCCAATACATATGATTATACATACGAGGGCGGTCGCAGAACCCGACCTGACATATAGATGGCGGCAGTAGTTTAAAAAAAAATTACTTTGGTAAAAAGTGGCAACCTTATAAAACAATCCCCGGCTGAAGCATAACAAAATTAAATATTGAAAAAATTTTTCTTTCGAATGGTACCCACCTGTCGGCAAGAATTGGCAATTTTTCCGGCAGTAAAAATTTGCAAAAAATGCCTCTTAAAAGAGCTCTGTGGCAAAACTAAGTTAAAGTGATGTCACAAGGGTTCTGTCGTTCGGAACCGACTAATATAAGTAAGTCACTTCTAATGCTGTCCAAATTTAACACGCACAACAGTATTAGAAGAGAAGCTTGGTGGTATCACAATTGGCCATTCTGGACTAAGTGTGTCCTCTCAGAGAGAGGGCAGCCCCATAACCTAACCTAACCTATAAAACATACAGTGAGCGACAAAAGTCTACATACGGCGACCATTTCGGCTATCTGACATGTCCAAAAGCATAATGAAAAGAAGTAATGATGCAATTTTGTTTTAAATATGTTTTTATCATTACATAGCAAAAATTATCTTATTTCATTAAAAACTTAACAAGTTATTAACATAAAACGAAAAAAATTCAATGACAAAAGTCTACATACGGCGCGCATTCCACGCTTCTTTTTTGTTGTGTGTTGCGGCGCAATAACTGGAAAGTACCGCTAGTTACATTTTGCTGTTTTGCTTGGTAATAGACATACTTGGATTGCATTTAGTTGTATTTTGGCTGTTTCCAGAAGTTCGTGGTTGTGACAATGGCTTCCCGTAAAGAAATATCAATTGATTTGCGAAACTTAGTAGTAAAGTATAGAAATGAAAACAAATCGTATGGTGAAATATCAAGCTTATTAAATTTAACAAAATCAACAGTTCAAACAATATTCAATAACTACAAAAAAACGAATAGTCTTGAAAATAAACCGCGTAGTGGTCGCCCAAAGAAGCTGAGTCGCAGAGATGTATCGTTCATTTTGAAAGAAGTGGATCAAAATCCGAAAGTGGCGGGCACTAAGTTGGCCGCAGAGCTAGCAACTAGGTCATATACAAATGTCCATCCACGAACAGTTCATAGAGCCTTGAATAATAATGGGTTTCACAGCAGAACTCCGCGTAGGAAACCGTATATAAGTGAAAAATATCGTAAACTTCGTTTGGAATTGACGCAAAAGCATTTGGACAAGGGAATTGATTTCTGGAAATGAGTATTATTTACAGATGAGTCAAATACAATTTATTTGGAAGTGACGGTAGAGCCAAAATTTGGAGAAAACCAAATACCGCAATGAACCCGAAACACTTAGTTCCTACGGTGAAGCATGGCGGTGGGAGTGTAATGGTTTGGGGCGCTGTCGCTGCATCTGGAGTTGGAAATTTGATATTTGTGGAGGGTAACATGGATCGCTTTCAATATAAATCTATTTTGAAACAAAACTTAAAAGCATCGGTTGATAAACTATGCCTTGGTGAGAGTTGGATCTTCCAACAGGATAGCGATCTAAAACATACCGCCCACATCGTGAGGGACTGGCTGCTTTACTACGCTCCACGACAACTGTATTCACCTCCTCAAAGCCCAGACTTAAATATTATTGAACACGTTTGGGAGCTTTTGGAGCGGAAGATACGGAAACATCACATTACTAGTGCCCTAGTACTAAAAGAGAAGCTGCAACAGGAATGGCAACAAATAACGGCCCTTGAAATCGAAAATTTAGTCGTTTCAATGCCCCGACGTTTGCAAGCAGTTATAGATGCTCAACCAAATATTAAACGACGACTTATTTTAACTTTTAGTGCCTTATCAAAGTATTTCCTTTTGATTTTCAAATCGTACGTAGACTTTTGTCATTGAATTTTTTTCGTTTTATGTTAATAACTTGTTAAGTTTTTAATGAAATAAGATAATTTTTGCTATGTAATAATAAAAACATATTTAAAACAAAATTGCATCATTATTTCTTTTCATTATGCTTTTGGACATGTCAGATAGCAGAAATGGTCGCCGTACGTAGACTTTTGTCGCTCACTGTATATTTTAAATTTCAAGGCGCCACGTTGTTTAGTATTTTTTGGAGCCATCGAAAGTTAACGACCTCAGTGAATTTGTAAACATGGAAAAAATTGGTCACCGTTATGTAATTCAATACTTTCATTTGAAAGGCCTCAGTGCAACGAATATTAAAGCCGAACTAGATTCTACTATGGGGGAGTCAGCTCCTTCGTTTACGACCATAAAATATTGGGTAGCAGAGTTTAAACGAGGTCGTACGAGCTGTCAAGACGAACACCGTAGTGGTCGATCAATTGAGGTGACCACGCCAGAAACGGTTAAGAAAATACACAAATTGGTATTGGATTATCGCCGACGGAAGGCGCGTGAGTTAGGTGAAATTACAGGCATTTCAAAAAAGGCTATACATCGTATAGCCGAGTTTTTGCGTTGATTCGTAACCATGGATGGAGACATGAGTCCACCACTTCACACCTGAGACAAAGGAGCAGTCAAAAACAGTGGACTGAAAGGGCAGAATCGTGTCCAAAGAAGGCGAAGGCAGTTCCATCTGCAGGCAAGGTTATGGCATCTGTTTTTTGGGATGGTCGTGGGATAATTTTTATTGATTATCTTCAAAAAGGAAGAACAATCAACGACGAGTATTATGCTAATTTGTTGCAAGGTTTAAGTGATGAAAATAAAGAAAAAAGGCCGCATTTGGCGAAAAAGAAAGTGTTGTTTCATCAAGACAATGCACCAGTTCACACATCCGCTATTGCGATGGCCAAAATCAATGAGTTAAAGCTTGCCAGATTCGCCAGATTTAGCTCCTTCGGATTATTTTCTATTTCCAAATTTTAAAAAATGGGTTGGTGGTAGAAGATTTGCAAACAATGAAGAGGTGGAGTCTGCAGTTCATACTATAAACCGGGTATCGAAACTATAGAATATCGCTGGGAAATGTGTACAGAGCTAAAAGGAGATTATGTTGAGGAATAGAGAAAAATTTTTCCAAATTTGTTGTGTTTCTTTTGTTAGGTCTTGGTTTTCTTCTTCATTCTAAAAATGAAATTCGAGAAGTTCTGCCTACGCCACCCTGAACACGACATATGCAGGCCATGATGTATACGGTAGCACCAGCTGAAAATCTTGTCAGGTCTTCCACTACTAATTCATTCCGAGAAACTTCTCTACTACGACAACCAAAAGTAGATACCAATCAGATATCTAACAAAACACCTTCGTCGATAAAAAATGTTCTTCCATTCGCTCGATATGACATGGCCAACGTTGCCGTTAATAGATTTCAATGTGATTGGCTCTAGGCGATATCAGCGTAAAGCTTGTACTTACACCCTATTCTGGTACTCGTAGCCAACATAAAAAGTTCGTAGTTCTTGTTTAAGATTTTGCTTCCGAAAACTTCAAGAATTGTCTCATCTGTGGTTGAAAAAATCCACTAATCAGTATTACGCGTGGCCTCGCCCTCGTGTCGCCTTTGATACTGACTTTGATACTGAATTCTAAATAAACGAAGTCCTCAATAATGTTAAAAAAGCGGTTATCGACAGTGACGTATTCGATGAGACACGCTCTCTAGTTCGGAAAATGTTGCACAGACTTCTCCCGTGTGTAAGCCGCGTAGCATTGGCTAAGCAATATAATCCTACAGAGACGGTCTAGCTGTGCCACATGGAGATCACTTACCAAACCATCAAAATCGGCTTAATAGTAGATAAGTATGAGGTACAATCCAATTTTTGTCTCTTGAATTTTCTACACTATTCTAGGAGTTGTACCAATGTAAAGGTCTCATCAGCGTACGATTTGAGAGGTGTGTGGAGCAACCCCCTCGCCGTAGGTTTTAAAGTTGGGTATTTCATCATGGTCGGGTCATTGAGTTCACAACTCCACAATAAAAAAAATATGATGACCGACGGACCAAAATAATCACTACCATCGCCCTCAGGTTTAATTCTGACCTCAAAAAAACATAATTTTTCAGCTATTTTTGCTAGTATTTGAGTTTAGAAAAAAGCCCAGATAGAAGTGGTGTCGAAAAGTCAAGCACGGACTCGGATTCAGTTACCCAAAATCCTCAAAAAGTGACTACTCTACTGTTGTTTTGGAATATTGGCTATATATTATCTCTATCTCCTCGGTGGAATTGCTACTGGCAATTAAACAGATTAAAAATGAAAAGAAAAATGTCATTTAATCTTTTGGTTTTCAAACAAAACAAACTACATATACATACAAGCGTTATGGTTTAGAGTATTTTGATGTTCTAAGATTTCTTTCTCACCATAAATTCTGTTAGAATTTAAGAATAAAATATTTTAGAGGATTGATTGATGTGAAAGGTAATTGCGTAGGCCGAAAATGTAGCACTATTTTTTTCCATTTCTCCTACTCATATATTTATTATTCTGTTAAAAATTAGAAAAATATATTTTCTTTGTGGAATATAATATTAAAGAGCCTACACCATCTTAACCTCCATCAAAAAAATACCTTTCATTATATTGTATTTATGTATATAAACGCATATTTAGTAGTGTTACCATATATACAATACAAATACATACATATGTCTGTTTAACATTATTTTGCTCTTTTATTGTATTTTGTAATTTATGCACAAACGCGTACAAAATACAATTTCACATACATGGCTAGAAAAGAAAATAAAAAAAAAATAGTTTTCATTTTTATCTCTCAATTTTAAAATGCAAAATGTAAAAAAATACAATGAAATATAATGTAATGAAAGTAACCAAAAAGGACGTGCTTCAATACAACCATTTCAAATTTGTTACTCTTCTTAAATTGTTTTACTACCGCTTCTTGTTGTTCTTAGTACTATGTATCCCATTATCCATAACATACATATATGTATGTATATATTTTTATTTTCCCAAGCCCACATACAATATATACACGTACATATGTATCTTCTGATGGATGCTTGTCGTCCCGATTGACAACTCACCATACCTAAGAAATAAAAGAAAAAACTCCTTTTGTCCTGATCACGTCCAATTTTCAATATCGAATTTGTTCGATCAAAACTCACAATTTTACAAAAGGACATTTTTATATATGTGAGTTTGATCGAAAATAAAGGATAACAACAACATTGGCAACAATAAACTAAATTGTCTTTGAAATGATTATTATTATGATCGTGTTATCGGATAGCAATATACTCATACTCGTCCTCATATGTATATATGCTAGTTGCGCAACCCGCATTAACTTTTTCAATTTGAATTTCATCTTTTGCTTTCTTTTCTTCTGTAAGTTTATATTTTTATTATGATATGATTTTTTTTTGTCTGATTACATCAAAAAGAGGGTAATATTATCCATAGAACCACAATTATGATGATAGAAAAGTTTCCTTTGAAGCTCATTTGATCAATAACCTATGATTATTTACAGGAAATTATGAGAAATTGTAAGGATATATTTATATAGAGGCTAGTATGAATGAAGAGAGATCAGTTTAAAATGAACTATAAAATGCATTTGCAGTGCATAGTGTATCCCAAATTCAAAGCAATGAACGCTACTAAGACAACAGTACTTATTTTTTTAGAAAGAAATTGGCATCGTTTCCGGCATGTCTCTACATTTGCCGTGTGCCTCAGTGACCCAACTTATTTTGATGTCTACAGACAAAGAGGAAAATGGAAAGGTGTTTTTTTATTATTATTTAATTTTTGATTTCCCAACTCTTTTTGAAATTTACTAATGTGACATTTCGAGTTTCTCTTACGGTGTTTTTTTTTTCGAAAATATACAAAATTTTTTTTGCCCTGTCAATATAAATTTGCCTGCTTTTATTTTTATTTTAAAATCTGAAATGCATATTTGTCAATGCTGCTTTTTTAATTATGTTACCATTAGAAAAATAAATATTGTCTCATTAATTGCTTAGATATTGAATGTTGAATATTTTCAGGGTAACATTTTTTTCGAGAAAATCAAACTTCATTAGATATCAATAACAAATAATTTTACTTAATTTCCAAAAATTCGACTTGCGAAACGTCATATACAGAGTCGGTCGTCCAGTAGTTCATTTCTGAGTCAGTGGTTTTGACACTGACGGTTCTTTCCGGCTCGAAATCTTGATTTTCAACATGTACCATATCTTTGTCGAGCGCCATTTGTCGCTTTATGCTTCAACAATACTGGAAATGAATGCAAACTTATTTCGGAAGTGTGTGTTGGGTAGTCCAAAGAGTATTTTTATTAAAAAGTGGTCTTAGACGAAATGAAGCGTAACAACGAAAAAATGTGCAACTTAATCCAGTAATATCGACTAGTCTTCCAGCTCAAAATTACGGTTAAATGTCCAACACTTTGTCGTCGGACATTTTAGGAAATGGTCCTGGATGATCTTCAGTTTTAACAAGATAGCATGAAATGCCACAAAACCCCAAAAGTATTCGTTCTTTAAAGAGCTAAATTCGGTTACCATAATATCTGACGTCTCGACGATGTCAATTGACTAACTCGAAGTTATGAATTAACGCCGTTAGAAAATTTGTTTTCGTTTTGTGTTTGTGAAACTTTGATGTTATGTAGACAATCCAAAAACGATTCATAACCTTAAGACGAATATCATATCATACGTGAGACACAGCCACATACACATACACATATCATACGTGAGACAGAATGCACTATTAGTAAGTCAGCCCCGAAATAATTAATAATTAATTTTTATTAATTTTATTTTATTTTTAAAAAGAAACTTGCATTTCGACCATCCTATAATGTAACGAATAATGTAACGTATTGTATGTAATCAATATCGTTAGAGCGTGATTTTAAGATAATTCCTCAGCACGCATTAAGATTTAAATTCGTAAGTTACGTTAGCGCCTGACAGCAGTAATCCGCTGAAGAGGAACTTTTCCAATACACATGAAATTCTTAAAAACAAAATGGCTGTCAAAATTTGCGCCCCCGTATTAAAATACTGAAAGTGTCCTGATTTTTAATGGGACGAAAGTAATTCCCTGCATATAAAAATATGAATATCAACTTAGTGCCAACCGCATGTAAAGGTTATTATGAAATTCAATCTTTAGATACTGCAGCGCAAAATGTTCAATTAAGACGGCGAAACAAAATTCGTCTGATCTCCAGGATTCCAAGAACCACGCATGTAGGTCGATAATTTGACTAAAATGAAGACGAATGATAAAGAATTTTGTGAAAACATGGTCTATGATCATATGACCAATAGCTGGAAAACATTTGGCTATTTCTCTATATTTTCTATCAACGAAATGTAGTCCAAATCAAAATAAAAAATCCGTCGGAGCATTTCACTGCCAGAAAAATGCATGTTAATTGTGTTTACGGCTGAAATGTCTTGAAAAATTAAAATTTTTAGTAATTTTTTTAATGTCCAACGTTTTGGAAATGCTTCAAAATTACACATTGCTTTCTTCAAACAATATGTAGCCAAAAACTTATGAAAAAAGTCATTTGAAGATTTCATTGACGTAGAACCGCTCCTTCGTGCACATAGACTCATCTCAGTCGAACGACTTAATAATTTCTGTTATGAATTTTGTTAAATATAAATCGTATTTAATTTATGAAATTTATAAAATTACACTTTTACAGACATCTTAACAATTAAATGAACACTATTCTAATCTACGTTGCATTACTTGATTCTCTGAACATTTTAATTCAGATGATTTTTATTTGAACTATTATACAATTATTTTGAGTACAACGGTTTTTTTCTGATTAAAAGTAATGCGTCGTATTAGACAACATGACCTCTACTTCTTATTACTATTCGCATTAAAAAAAATGCATTAATTAATTAAGGATGCGAACATTAGTTTCTAAATTTCCGCTTTAAATCTCACCTTTGTCAAGAATCCGTTTTGCCGCTGGTATTTCTCTTGTCTATTAGAATATTGATAATCCGTGACAAAGTAATTGGAAAATTCGTAACAACATGTGTCTAAGATTATTTGGAAAATAGCAATTTGTGAATTTTATAATTTCTTTCTATTTTGTAATTATTAATTTTTTTCTCCTTTTTGCCTTAAAATTTGCAATATAAATCGCTAAAATTTATTAATTTAATCATCGCTGTTTTTTTATTATTATTATTTTGTGATCGAATACTATTATTTGTATTCCATTGTATATAATAATTATTTTGTTAATGTTATGAATATGATTTCACCTATTTTATTATATTCAAATAATCAAATATTTAATTGCACTCCATTAAAACATGCAAAATATTATTTATCCATATCCGTTCGAAATTAAATAGGTACTATGTATAGAAATGAGACGCGTTAAAAGCCGCGACGACGAATAATAGCCATATAACGAACAAAACACGACGAGTGAAAAAAAGCAATTGGATGCTGAACTGGAACTGAACAAACTATAAAGCACACTCTACACAAGCGGACCAAATTAATCCAATGACGGAAACGATGCTAATGATGATGATGATGATGATGATATGAATTGCGATGGCGATGGAATTAACGGCGACGACCGATGACAATTTTGTTGAAATAGAATACGCGTATAAACACACTGATAATACAGAAAGAAACGAGGAACATAATCCAAATGTTAATATAGACGATAGTAATGAATAACGGTAATTGCGCTTATGCAGCGGTGCTGCTAACGGAAACTTAACACAAGGCAACGTACACACGTTAGCTGGCTGAATGAACGAATGATATGGACGACGACGACGATGATGATGATGACATTCATGATTATTACTATTATTATTATTATTAGTATAACCGTTTCAGTCACAACATCCTAAACGAAGTCGACAATAAACGTATGGTGTGGAATATGTAAATGCATACATACACATATGAAGGTATAAACATGTATACGCGAACGAGAGAGCATGTCTCAATAACAGCAAATGCGAATGACAATCAAGTACTTCCAATGGATGAAGTGGCACGCTCCACATAAACACACACACACATACACCAATATGTATATACATCAATGCATAGATATAAACAGGCACTCTCACAAATTCACCACCAACTAACCAACAGCAACAACAAAACAAAAACAGCAATAGTCGCGTCGCGTATGTAAACTCCTTCTTACGCGTCTTCATCATCATCATCATTGATTCTATTTACACATATTTCACACGCTGTGTGTAGACAAATACATATATATGGATGTTTATATTTACAGGCTATATTTGTTAGTGTAATCTATATCACGTGAGCATCACATATGTCTGTCTATATACACTATATAGACAAATGAATATGCTACGAGTACAACACCGCTACTAAAAACTTCCTACATCCACACATACATAGCTTATTTTGTTCGACAGGGATGGAACGTCAATTTCGCTGTTGACTAAGTTGTTTACATTGACGCATTGTATGCTCATACGTATTGTGTGTGTCCATTGTTCTAGCAGTCTATTCATTTCCAGCTCCAGTTTCCACTGTAATGTTTTTTTTTTTTTTTTTGCTTTTTATGAGCATGCGTTGTTATAGCTATTCTTGGTTGGGTTGTTACATTCCGTTGGAATTGGAAAATACATAATTTATGACTACCAAATGTTCATGTTCATTTTTGAGCATTTTATTCAATCGAGTTTACAAGTACCTATATGCGTATTCATACATACCCAGCAGTAAATTATTGTACTGTATAATATTACAGTGCCGTAGCTCAATGGTTAGTGCGATATTCGAACGAAATGTATGGAATAACAAGTCAAACTTCCATGTGGAATAGCTTAAAATAAGTCTGAGAAAACCGTGATCAGCAAAAGATACGAAGACTTTTTGAAAGAATGTCAAAAATATGCGCTCTGCTCTCAATTTAACAAAAAGATACTGGGCTAACTGTGTCCGATTAAATTCCATTTAAAGTACAAAAAATGTGGTTATTTTTTCTTAAAATGCACATGACTAAGTCAAAATATATTATAATTATACTAAGTATGTACAGAAACATGAAATAAAATTCATTAAGTTCACTTAATGTAGCGACAAGGACGAAAATATTGTTTTTTGTTCAGGGTTTCCATAAATTTAAGCGATAGTACACGCTTCCTCTGTTTATACACTTTAAGGGGACTCCCATACAAAAAACGTAAAACACCGGTAAATCGACAATAGCTGCACATGAATCGCCTCTAGAGCTGTGAAATCTATGACAGGGGTAAGGGTGTAGGGGTGAGTGTGACCGACTACAAAAATTTGCCGATTTGATACCATTCTCAACAACTCGTCCTCCTCCCGTCCACTACGTTGAACATTTGTTAAAGGGTCTTTGCTTGGCTTCTTCAACTTAAAATTGAACCCTATTTTTACTACGAAACCATCTTCAGGAATGAGGCTCGTTACTGGCTTAATGCGTAAATAATTAAGCAATATTGCTGTATTTTGAATAAAAACAATCCTCAAAAGGCTCCCGCGACCCATTACATCAAAAATCACTGTTTGGTGTTTGATGGTTTGTACGCCGGAGGCATCATTGATCCGTACGTTTTTAAAACTAAAGATGGATCCAGAGTTACCCTAAATGCTCAGCACTATTACCAATCGTCTAAGAGCTAAAAGGTATCAGCAAGATAGTGTAACTTGCCATACAGTTCGTGAAAACCTCCCTATACGAGTAGACTCATTTAGGCTACTTTTTGTGGGGGTACGTCATATTACTTGCTTTGCATTTGGACGATTTGAAGGGCAACATTTGCAAGTTATTAGTAAAATACAGACGGTTATGGTAGAAAAATTGCAAAGCCACCGCAACCACCGGTGGATTACTTACCGTTTGAAATATCAAATCTATTAAGTACCGAGCTCCGGTACCTATCTCCTGACCATCTATATATTGTCCTTTACTATTATTACGACTTCCGACCTTTCTGCTCAATTGAAATAAAACCAGAATGTTTTTGATTTTATAGAACATACATATGTACATTACCTAAATTAAATTTTATTTGTAACATTCAACGAAGCATTATGGCTTTCGGCATTAGAATTCTTAATTGAAAGTATGTTTATGTATTTCTTGTTCGAGATTGTTCAAATGATGTACATACATATATATTTAGAAATAATTGTTGGTTTAAATTAAGTGTTATTTTGATACGAAGGAGGAAATAATAACCAATTGACCAACACAATGAACGAACGAAAACCAAGTACTAAATGAATGCTTTTCCATCAATTGCTTGAAATTGCAGCAATTACACTAATAGTAGCTTCAGAAGCTGGTACTAAAAACAAACCATATTATCTTATGCAGTTTTAATGCATCCTCGTTAGATCTTCAACGATTTTAATAACATCATCAACGTCAGCTTCCTTCTTCTCACCATTCAGTGTCAACTACAAGGAATATGAGTGTTTTACTAAGTTTTCTTTCAAGAATCAAACAACATTTGAAATAACTTACTTCCAATCCAGCAACAGTCTCTTTCATTTTCTCTCGATTCAAGTCAAGAAAAGTCTCAATAAGATCACCATCTATAAAGCTCTCACATGGTTCTGTTTTTTGTAGCGTCTGAAAACTTCTATAGTACGAATGATCAATTTTTCCCACCGATTTTATAGTATTTGTCAGACGTTCCTCGAGGCTATGTAGGAAATCATAGAAATCCTGTGGGATTTGTGTAACAATACCAATTGCGCCATTCACAGTGCCATAAAGAACGCATCCATGGTTGGGCGTTGTACGTTCACCGACATTTTGCATCACTAACGAGCCATGTCGGAATACGTTAACAATGTCACCCAAATGAAAACGTGCCACCTCTGGCAAAAGTTGACGTTCTTCGTCTGTTGTGGCAGCGCTGTATAATGTATCACACATCATTATAAACAGTTTCAATAATCATAGGAATTTAATTTACCTATCTTTCTGGCAAACGAACAGATTGCCATTGGTTTCAGAACCTAAAAATGTGTCATCATCCAAGATTTCAACAGCCCGCATCCATTTCGGATCACAATCTCTGGCGATCTCAACGAATATGCCCTCCATCTGTTTATGCTGCAGCAATGTCATAGAACGCATCAGGTCACCAACCAAAATAAAGTCACCTAAAAGCAAAAATGTATTTACGATCACATCATCACATCAAAATAACTCAAGCATCGCACCTTTAGCCTTTAAATACAAAACAGAAATGTTATTCTGTATGTTGCACTCCATACGCAGCTCCTTCTCATTGGTCCACTCGTACAAACGAACAAAGCTATTAATACCAGCCAATACTTTGCCATTAAATTCCACCAACGAATGGCATGAACCATCAATCTTGGTCTCCGCCACCTGCGTTAATTTGCCATCATTATAATGGAATATTATGATGCGTCCCACCTTCGGTTCAGGCTCATCAACATATATGAGAGCAGTGGACACCACATAATACGTATTCGGATCATCACCCAATTTGGCGGACATCAGCGCAATAATACTCTCCGACGGCATAAACTGATGAGCGTGCAGCACTTCAAACGTATTCTGATCGATGATGAGCAAGTTGTTAATATCGAGATCATGACCAACTTCCGGATTTGCCGTCGCCGTGCTGCCAGTGCCAGGCTTTGGCACAATATTCGATGAATACGTTATGTTCTGTGCTTGTGTCGAAGCACTCGGCCTAGTGGACTTGGGGCCACTTCGTCCCTGAACATCAATACGTATTGTAGCAACACCAAATGTTTGTGAACTTTCTTGATAGGCAATTCGACGTGGTCCCTCACCCAGAGGCACAGTACGTATATGTAACTTTTGTATTTCATCGATGGTGCCCAATATGACCGAGTTCTTCGTGGCTAGCGCCAAACTATCCGGATACGCTTGAGCATTCAATGAGCACATGTGATTGACTTCCTTCAGGTTGACATTAGAGAATACTAGTTTATGATTCGACGAATAGATGACTGTAGGACGGTCGGAACATGCAAACACATTGGTGGTGGCCAATGACTTGAAAGTACGCAATGTGGTCGGCTGTGTGCCTAAAGTGACTTTCTTTTTATCACTCAAATGTCCATCGAATTTATTCAAAATAAAGTAAAACATGGATCCATCGCCCAAAGCGCAAAGCAAATAATGTATTCCCTCGAATGTAGTCATTAGAATCGAACGTGGAATAATTTCTGCAACACACAAAAACACAGTGCAATTAAAATAGAAGAAATAGACAGGTAGGCTTTTGAAATTACCTCCTCCTAATTTCTCAGTATAAATTGTTTCTAGAGTAGGTAATGATAAAACTACAGCAGAAATGTCAGTCCATAAGCCGACAGCAACTAGATCGGACCGAGTCTTTCCCTCATCCAATGGTGTTATATCCAAACACGCTACTTCGTAGTCCAATGTTTTTAGGCACTTCTCTGCCAATTTTCCCTCTTCAATTTCAATATAGTATACATCACATGCTGATGCTACCACAATCTGTGAGGCATTGCAGGAGACGACACCTATACGTTTGCCACCACTCGGATGCCATTCGCTAACTAATTGTTTCGTTGTACTTGTAACCAGACGCACGGTGAGTGGTGTTACTTGTATTATCTGCATGGTGGAGAATGTCACATTAATTCAAATTCAAATTCCAAAAATATTGCACAACTTTAAGCTATACCTGATCGTAGTCAACATTTGAACAATGAAACGTTTGCTGGTCACTCACAAAACCAGGTATATCTGTTTCTTCTACTTCCTCACCAGTTAGCGTCAAGATGCGTGTATGACCAACAAATGCCAAAACCAACGTGTTCTCATATACGCTGTCATCGATGCCCACCTTTAACGACCACATGCCTTTTATGCCAGGTAAATCGATACATGCATGCTCTTGTATGCCAATGCCGATTCTATTCATGACAACGCAATTATATGTAATAGCGATAAAGCGAATACAGATCACATACTCTTATTCTAACCTGATAATTCTCAATGAGCCATCCTTAAAGGTACCGGAGCATGTAATTATTTGTCCTTGTCCCTGACGATCTAAATCAACAACACCCAAATCCAAAATTGGAGCCAAATTCGTAAAATTCTCCACTGGTATAACATAGGTTCCATTCTCATTGGGTGTGGTGCTTAAACGCACCAATTGAGAGTCACCATGCTTAGAGCCGATATATAGAAATCCATTATCCAAATATGTTATACATTCAGGAATTGATGTTTCACCTGAAATTTAAAAATAATCACCAATTTCGCGGTGTTCATGAATTTAGAATACAGGCGGTACATACCCAAGAGCTCCGCTCTTATTTCTCTAACTACTTGAACACCTTTGCCATTGTCTGTGGTCTCCAAAAATAACATAAACAATTGCCCATACATGTTGCCCAACAGATAACGTTGACCCTTGGAGTCAACACGAGCATAACAATTTATGGTGCTTTGCTAAAAAAAGAGAGAGGGATGCTATTACAGCGGGGGTTCATAATGGCTGCTATTGCTGCACGAGCACTTACCTTAACTGTGTTAGGACAATGGGTAATATAGGCGCTTCCATCATGGTACACAATAGATTGATTACCAATAACAATGGCACCTCCTATACAATTGAAAATATTACTATTTTATTTAATATTCTTAATGTTAATTACAAAATATAATCACCCACCTAGTGGCGTTGGTACTGGTATAACCATGGTAGCCTCAGTTTCTACATTATCCTGTTTCCATGCAATCTTCATGAATTCCTTGTCACGTAAATTTATCTCATGCGTCTTTACATGACGCCCATCATTATCTTTGTGGATAACAATTATTGTAGGATTAATGCATCCATAAAGGAACTCAACGTCGTATACGTTAAGCTCGTCCATACTAAGTACATAAATATAAAAAAAAATAAAGTACATAATGTGGAAATCCAAGTATCAAATAGTAGCAAGTAGTACATACCGCAAGTTAATTGCTTTCAATTCGCTAGTTTCCTTATCTAAGGGAATAATTGTAAAGAGCCCCATGTACAGAGACATGCCGATAACACGTGCTTTCGGATCAATGACTGCAATGACACCGCCTTCTGTGGGATTGCTCACCTGATCGGCAACATTACCATGTGCCTTCGTCAAAACACTAATTTGATCACCAATCATGCGACATTCCAAGATCATTACATTGTAGCGTTGTGTGAGAATAAAGAGTAGATCTTTTTTGCTATCCTATATCGGGGAAAAAATGTACAATAAATTTAGTTAATAAAGAAAACATACTCTATATATCACAATTTCTAACCTGAGGGCGAAAGTGACGCATAACTGATATCTGTCCATTTATGTTAACTTCTTTGAGTGGCCGCAATCCCTCCGGAGTTACCAAGTCAATTTCCAATTGACTGTTGCGTGCAATAATCAAATTTAAATCCGTAGGGGATGTGAAGTTGCCTAAAAAATATAAAAAAGATATGAACAAAATCATAAATTACAATGTGTTTGTTGGTTTGCCCATCATAATAAATTCCAACTGAACGAAAGCATGCAACCTCTCACCGGCAAAACCCATATTGTCAGCCACTTACAACATGAAGAAATCACACTCAAATTGCCGACATAAATTCAAAACAATTTACATTTATTAAATCAAATTAGTTTATAATTTTAATGATTTCTCATTTTTAATTGTGTTTCCTTTTTCACAATCCCTTTTTCATTTTGTCGACCACTTTTTTATGTCGGCCTGCAAGCAACACTCACCAGTAACGCAAGCAATAACCGCTGTCGGATTTTGAGCTGTCACTACATAATGATGAGACATCTTTTCCAATATCAAAATTAAATCAAAACCTTAACAATTATAATTGCAAATTATAAATTATTTTAAAATAAATTGATTGTATTTCTATTTAAAACGTCTATTTCACTATTCTTCCACCGCAACTCTATTCACTTCGCGCTACAAGATATTTAGGATATTCGCACAGTGGTACCAGATTAATTGAATAACTGTAAGCAATAAACAGTGGCGCTTACTTTCGCATTCACATGTCGCGAGGGAGCGCAAGATTTTACATTCATCTCTGCAATGCAGTGTGAATGCTTCAATGAAAATATTTTTTACCGCCGTTCATGAGGTGGTGTTACAGCGACAATAATTATATGACTCCTGATTAACAAATGAATCCGATTTAGGTATTGTATAAAATAGCAAAACGTAAAAAATAGTAGGTGGTGCATATTTTTGGAGTTATGGTACACGCAGTATTTCGAGATTCTCGTTGAAAAGGGCGAAAGCATTAGAGGTAGACAGAAATGCACGGTATCTAATTTTCATGCAACTCTTGTCGCTTTTTTAATATTTTGACTTCTATGTTTTGCGAAAGACAAACAACACAATTTCGCATCACCATGCGTTCGTGACAAGCTTGAAAATGTAAACAGTATGATGATTTCGTGGTAGGCAAAATACAGGTGCTTGCACTCTTTTATATATGCTTTATATGAATTTACTCGAATTTTGAATATCTATTTACAACTTAGAGAATTTGAGAAAAGTTGTAACTTTAATGATGTTTTCAGTTGTTGATTTGAGATAGGTTCTATGAGATTATTGTTATGGAAGATGAGGGTCCTGTGAGTATCAAACGAAGAGCAGCATATTAGGATCTAGCTCAGAGTTATTGGTGATGAACAACAATATGGGCATGTGCTCCGGATACTATTGTGTATCAATTTAGTGTGACCTAAACGAATTCTTGTGTATATTACCACGCTTAAATTGGTGTTTAATTCTGTGTAATCGCTAAGGTTAACCTTCTGGGTGTTGATTAATTTGTACCATTTTGAGTAATTCGGCCATGTTTATTTTTTGTGTATTTGGTTTTGAAGAAATCGTTTATATCAATAAAGCTTACGTTTCCAGTAATTATCACTGGTGCTGAAACGGCAAATTTAGCTGCTTTATCGGTTTGGGGCATTACATCAGTTCACCTATGATGAGGGTGTGGTGGTAATTATGGTTTTCTGAGTCAGGCATTCAATGATTGATTCAGATATTCAAAATGTTTTCCATATGAAAAAAATATATATTTGAAATATTTTAGACAGTTCGTTATAAAACGTTTGCTATAAACATTCGACCAGTATAAAATAGTGAAATAGCGAATATTGATTCGCGTAATGTGAATGATGTGTGAATCTGGCTTGAATAATTCAAAAGTAACAAAACAACCTTGTGTCCGTGTTCAATAAGTAAAAAGACATTCCTTCTACTTAAACAATATTTTATTAATAATTGAATTGAACTAATTTATAATTTGCGAAATTATAATCCAAAATGATTATATTGCAGTGTAGCATGTATTTAAGGAGAAATATTTTATGAAACCTAGCATATAGGGAAGAAGACACATTCGAGCTGAACACAGCCTCACATATCCACAGATGATAAATTTGAGATTATACACTTTCTTTTTTTTTTCTAAAAGCTGCCACATTTATGATATGAAGTTGTCCTTTATTTTCGAATTAAAGTGATATTTTAATTTAAAATTGATCAACAATATAATAATTTTGCTTTACATTATTACATAATTTAGCGCAAGCCGAAATTATCACATTTATTTGACAAATAAACTCGAATGTAACGTAATTGCAAAACATATGGTAACCATTGAAGATGTTTTAATGGCGACTACTGCGAGCATTTACGCCTGGTGAACTACGTGTTTGACAATTTCTATTTTTCGCGAAAAATTTTGTGAATAATTTTAGAAAATTTTCTAAGGCACTGCATTTTCGGTGTAAATTATACGTAAACTTGATTGCGAACTACGAGCTGTGGTCCTGTAAAGAAGATTGTTGGTAACGAGTAGCGACAATGGCGAGACTAACCCAAGTCTATAGGGCAGAGGATATAAGTTATGTGAACATCGGACGGAGGCAACTTCCCGTAGTCGCTGGTGATAATCTTATGGTAAGTGAAATATCATTGTCTCAATAGAAATTCCACCAGGGCCTCATGTGGATAAGCACGTATTCATTGATATCGTTAGCGGAGAAAATGCAATGCTGCGTAAGCATGGAAAATTTTACAAAGGGAATAATTTATTACAGGTGCTTCCGACATCGGCCATAACGCCCGTTTGTCATTTGTATTCTTTTTGTTATGGCATACTGCGTTGATTTTGTATGTTTTTTTTCTATCTTGCTCCTACAAAAGAACCTTGAATTAATTTGTTGTTGCCAACATAAAATTATATCTGCCTGTATGCACGGCTTACGATTAATTACTTGTCGAAATGTATCATCACAATTGAATATAATGATCATTGTGAAAGCGTAAAATGACTACTCCGCTTCCTTAATTTTGACCATCAATGGTCAATTTTTTATTTAATTTTGCCATGTTACAATATTTTGTATGTACGATATACGAAAAGACAATATGCAAATAAATATATACTACTCTGTGCAACTATGGATGCCGCATTTAAAGTTGATTTCTCGATTTTGGAGTACACATACCAAAAGCAACAATAAACAAGTTCATCCAAACAACTTCTTGCCTCTCGTCTTGTACTATCGTGTTTCAGCTGCACTATTAACACTGCTCTCTCTTTGGATGGGATCGATTTTGGAGGAGCAAGTGCAAGTGATGCAGTGTTGCATTTTGTAATAAATTAAACAATACCTGTAAGTATATAGAATTTTTGCTACCCATGAGCATACTGAAAGAAAGTACTTGGTGCATGTGAACTTTAATCGACTATTTTACACTTTCATTTTTTTCATTTCATAATTTTCTCAGTTTTGCCCTAAATTACCTATACATGATACACATATATTTTATTATACTCATATTAGATGCTAATGGATTTAAATAGCAAGGGACTGTCTATCGATAGCCCCACAATACGGGGCAAGGAACTGGAAGAATTTACACGCAAATTTAACTTGCTAACACCAGAGGAGCTGCGACACTCACTGCAAATTGACAGTGCCACATTTATATCGGTGCTGAATCAATGTGTACAATGCGTCGGTTGTAGGCGTCGAGTTGAACGGCTTTTCTACCAATTGACGCTTTCCGGTCATCCAACTTTAGAGCCATTAGTACTGAACACCTCATGCACTTTAACTATAATAGAAGATAAATTAAAGGCGCCACAGGCACTAGGAACAATTCTCTACCGGCATCACGAGGTTCTGAATAATTTACTCGAAAATAAGCTGCGCAATAAGACGCGATGTGTGTTGCACTCATTGGATACGTTCCGTTCGAAACCATTCTCGGAGACATGGCGTGAAGTGTGGTCATCCATGAAACATAATTGTCGCGATGAGCTGGCTGTCATCGAAACTAAGGAGCTGCACGAAGTGATGGAAAACTATCTGAAGAAACATAAATTCTGCCAAGGCTGTCGTACGAAGGTAAGTGCAAAGGTATTGAAAATGTATGAAGACGGTTTGTTATAATTTTGTGTCGTCGTCCATAGATCGAAAAAGCTTACAAGATACTTGTAGGTGAGACAACGTCCAAGGAGAAGGGCTTTGTCGCAGCACTTTACGCCAATATTAAAAAGTGCCATCCCGACAAACACATACACATATTCACGAATAAGATTGACTTTCTCGACGCTCTAATACGACGCGCCGAACCCGAAGTTAACGGAAGGTTAGTCAGTACACGTTTCTTTAAGTGATTAATACTAAAACGTAATTCTCTTTTTGCTCAAGCAGTTACTCCAAGCAACGCGAAAGGCATGCAAAGACGCTGGAAATCGCACAAGAGGAAGTACTCACTTGTGTTGGTATGATAATGTACGAACGTCTACGCCGTATTTACATTAACCTACGCGAGGAGGAACGTGCGTGTCAAGTACTCGCCGCTGTGGGTGTACATGCGCTATGCCGTAGTTTTGATATGTCTGTGGAGAAGAAGCAAGGCATCAGTAATTTGGAGTTGCTCTATCAGGAGATAAGTCGTGCAGAAAAGGCGAAGGAGCACAAACGCGAGCTGAGGAAACTCAAGAAAAAGAAGAAGAAGAACGAGAAGAAGAACATCTACCGCATGTGTGATACTAACGATGCTGGTTCTGATACGACAGCCGAAGCCGATGAAGAGCCTGATGAAGCCGTCGATGTCGGTCACGACGACGACGACGACGATGATGACGACCAAGATGATTTGGAGAATTCGGAGGCCATAGAAATGAATTCATCGGCAGAAGAGATGGATGGTGAAATAGTGCATGAATCGTTGTTAACTCTAGAATGTGATAAAGGTGTGGCAACGCAAAAGGTAGATATCCAAGTTGCATCTGCGAATTCGCAAAGGAAAAATAATCTTCCCAAAGAGAAGCAGAAACAAAGTAAAGCACCTCAACAAAAGAAGAATAGAAAAAAGCAAAAAGCAAAGGCATTAACTGTCAAGACGACCATTGCGCAAAAAGCTGTGCACTGTGAGAGTGCACGTAAGGTGTTGACTACTGATATGAACAGCAAGTGTAATGATTGCCTCGCATCAACCGGCAGTTGTCCATGCGAGAATGATGTGAAAGATTCTGGCTATGGAAGCGAACCGAATTCGCCGGAAAACTCACGTACTTCTAGTGTTGTTTGCTCCCCAGAGGGTTCCGAAATTTCATGTTCGGATGGTTTTTGCAATCACGGGCATGACACCAACGACCGAAGACACGACTTGTATGAAGATCATTTAGCGCCTGATTGTGAGAATGTAGCATGCAATGCGCCTGGGTGTCAGCAACGTGTAAACACTTTGAGTTTGCAGCAAATGCTCGTAAGTGGGTGTAAAACATAAAACATGTGCTGTTTTCATTATCATTTCATTTATCTTAGGATGAATTTAACGAATTTTCCGATGCAGACAATGAGGACTGTTACATTCCACAGGAAGTGCTTTTAGAATATCAATACCGACGCGAAAAGGTTCAAGAACAACGCCAACAATTGCGTGAAACGCTAAAGCAGAATTTTGCCCGTTTGTGTATGCAGAAGGGTTTGTTGGATTATACTTGTAAATAAAATTTAATGTATAAAATGAAGAAGAAAATGTAATCTATTGTATGCCAATGGCAGAATACACTCATCAAAAGTTTTATTAATCAGAATGAAATTGGACTTATTATGTTTATTATACAATTGTTTAATAAAAAATGAGAAAATTTATGCATATTGTTTCTTATATATTATTATACAAATGGATCTAGCAATTTCTACACTCCTCGTGGAATGGTTCCAAAGTACGCAAATCTCGCCATGTAGGCGGTAGGCCGTTGGAAACAAATTTACCGCAACGTCTACATGCTTCCAAAAATAACTTACTATAACTATTTAGCCAGGTCTGCAAAAAGACAAAAGGCAAGTTGTTAAAAAGTGTATAAATACGAAAATTTGAAAAAGTGTACCATATAGCTTTTAACCGCCAAATCGGGTAGAGTAGGTGAGAAGAAATGCAACATTGCTATGTGCGTATGTTCTTGAACTTTTCGAAACACCTCATAGCGGGACTCTGTCCACAGATCATCAGGATCTAATGGTTCATCATAGCCTTTTACTGTGACCCACTCAATGAGTACGCCTTTACATACAATAGCCGCTTTCAGAACACGACTGATCGTTACCTTCGTTACGTTATAGAAAGAAAATTAAATAAAAATGATAACATTTTCATTTTCAAATTAAGTTTCAACATACAATTACTACAGCATTTGAACCAAATGGTCGACACACTTTGTAAGTGGTGTGTGAATGATTAATTTCACTTAGCAACTTGTCGGTGTGACTGAAACGAAAATTCACAGAACACAAAAGTTGTAAAAAATTCAATAGTTTTAGAAACAGAATACTTACTCTGGATCTGCATTGTTATATGAAGTGAATGGAATACGACCACGTTTTTGAGAGCAATATGTGTAAGAACGTCTTAAATTATTTTGATTTAAATTATTAAAAGCTAAAAAGCTATTATCATGAACCTATTTATGGGACGGAAGTAGGGATAAGCATTCTTTTTTCTGTGTTGTAATACTCACTTTATCAAGCCACTTGTAACTATTCACTAACTGTGAATATAACGACTGTCTTTCCTGCGAAATCTCTTGTGCAAGGTATGATGTATTTCCAAGATAGTATGGAGCCGCTGGCACTTGTAGTCCATTGATGAGTCCTTCTACTTCCCTTTAGGTCAAATGTTTTGGGTAACACAATTAAACATGAAATAATTACCAAAATATTTACCGCAATTGTGAATTTATACTATTGAAATTCTCTTGAAACTCCAGTAAAAATTTCGTACGGCTGTCTTCAGCCTGTTCGGTGTTTCCATCGGCCAGATGCTCAAAGCATTGTCGCACATTGGAGCGAAGCGATCTTACCGCCGATAACGTTGCGCTTAATTTCTCCATTTATTCACCCTTTCTATGTTTACATAAATATTTTAATTTTAGTTTCTTTCCAACAAGAATACTACAAAGTCATGCGACCGCATTTATTTTATAATAATTTGTATTGAAGAAAGGAAATTCGAAATTGCACTAGTTCGAATGGCATTGCCATTACAACTTCTCCTTAAGAGGACCATACACTGATATAGATCTTCGAAAAGTTACCTAATTGATTGATGTAATTTTTAAGTAAAATCAATATATAAAATTGCAAAACGAAATAAAATAATGAAGTGAACTAAAATTTTAAAGAAATATGCGTTGACTTACGTTACGTTTTTGAGAGCTCATTATTGACGTAATAGAAATTAGTGGTCCGTATTTATAGTCAAAGTTAAGATAATATTACAGTTAGTATCAGTCTTTTGACAGAATTTTTTATGAGAAATATATCGGACAGATCGATTATAATTTTAGGATGATGTTTACGTTGACTATAACTACGTGCCAGTAGTACATTTTGTACATTTCATTCACTCAATTAATCGCTCACCTCTTCCGCAAATGTGCACACAATGCACCTACTCAAAATAGTACGGCGAACATGTGCGTGAGCCCCTCGCTAAAAATCAAATTTTTTGATTTTTGGCGAATATACTCACTAACATGCTCACAGATGATGAACATGACCGAGAGCACCAGCATGTTGGCGCACATGTTCGTGGTGTGTGATCAGATTAAAACTGATGGAAGTATACTACTGGTATTCATCTAAACGTTTAAATTTATGTAATGCTGAAATTTAAGGGTTTATATACACTTCGCACTTCGTGAATTATTTGTATATTGTAAACAAACATAAACAGCGATTTATTAAAAGGGTTTGTTTTCTGCCATCGCTTAAATTTACGCATTTGTAAAATTTAAACTTATACAATTTGTGTATACCAAATTCTCATATAAATTTTAACAGCTGTTCGACGAGTTTGTGGGTTTACGAAGTTTACGTGGTTTACAAAGGATTAGATGAGGACCCATACTGTCAAATAGAAAAAAAACCATAGATGTGTTCTTATCTAGCAACAAATATTCGATGATGAGATTTCTAAACGTACATATATCGACTTTGACTAAACTCATCCTAAAGATGAGTTTAGTTTAGCAATTTCAATTTTACGATAGCCGGACAACCCAAAAAAGATATTGAATCTGTCTGTCATAAAATTCGCATTCGAGTCAATGCACAAAAAAAAAAATTATTTAAATATTCTAGATGGTCAATTGTTGCAAAAATTTAATTTTTCACATATTTTGCTTAGAATATATCAAAATCTTGATGTGATGTAGCTATTTCGCCATCAGTTTTGGATTCAGTGTAAAAAAAAGATTGGAAAATAGCTACTCTGGTTTCTGGGTGTGACAAATTTAAAAATAAAGTATGCCAGTTGTTCAACTTATGTCCAAATCTGGCTAGATTAATCGTAAATTATGTATTTAGTTATTGTTGTTAACTGACGTGCGTGCCGTAGCTCAGTGGTTAGTGTGTTCGCCTTCTGATCTGTAGGTCGTGGTTCAATCCCCGGCTGATGTATACCAAATTTAATATCGATAAGATTTTTCTTTCGAATGGTACCCACCTGTCGGCAAACAATTGGCAATTCTTCCGACAGTAACAACTTGCCATGAAAAAGCTTCTAAAAGAACTAAAAGAAAGGTCCCTTCTAATACTGTCCAAATTTAAGACGCACAACAGTAATGGAAGAGAAGCTCGGCCAATGAGCCCTTTGGGGCTTTAAGTGCCACATATTTATTTTTTTTTTGTTAACTGACGTACGAAAATACAAATTTTTCGCCGAAAACTTATCTCGTGTATACATATTGGATTGTGGCATATGAAAAGAGTGAAATCAGTTAACGTTAACTTAAAAAATTAATATATCAATAGCCGCGGTTTTTTTCATTTATGTTTTTTTGCGGATTTTGACAACTATGTGAAATAATCGCACGTTGTTATTTCATTGAGAAAGTATGTCTTAGTGTAACGGTTAATTTTTGTAATGGAGAGCTCAAAAATGCGTTTCTTAATTAAATATTAAAATTTTCAAAACACTACAGCTGCGCAAACTGCATGCAACATTAACGAAGTTTTTGAAGATGTAGAGATTTCGCAACAGACGCTGTCTCGTTGGTTTTCCAAATTTCGTAATGGAGCTGAAAGTGCTAAGGAGATGGCAACGATGTTCATTTAGGGGAAATATCCACACATACACACATACAGTTCAAAGTACGCTAACAAAGCTCATCGACCTGGAATTGGAAGTTCTTCAACATCCACCATATTCACCGGACTTAGCACCAACTGATTACCACTTCTTCGGAAATTTGGACAACTTTTTGATTGGTAAACAATTCAAAACTCTGGAGGATGTTAAAAAACGGGTTCCGTCAATTTATCGACTTCTGCGCGCCAGATTTCTTCAGGATTGGTATAAAAAAATTAGCGTAAAAATGGCAAAAGTGTATAGATGCCATGGGTGATTACTTTGAAGACTAAATATATTTACATTCCAAAAAAAATATTTAACTTTTCTTTTCAATCTACTCATTTCATATGCCACGACCCAATAGTATAATACACACAGGGCAAATGTTACTCTGTGTTACTTTTTGGGGGCATAAGCCCTCGTACCATTTTAAAGTGCAACATATTTAGAAAAGAACATGCCAAAGGTTGCCCATTATTTGACAAAAGAACATAAAAATAAAAAACCCTCATATGGCCCAGAATAAATGCGACATTTTTTCGAGAAAAGAAAACGCCATTAGTTTAAACTCAAGTAATATTTTCAACTCATTCTACATGGAAATAAAATGAGCTTTAAACGTGTTATAAAATCATGTCAACTGCTTTATAGTGTTGTGTTGAATTGGAGTTTTTTCTTCCATATGTTGCGAATATCGAAAAGTTATCAATTTCGAAACATATGTTTCTCTTGACATTGGCGATTAATTTTACTAGAAAGCAAGTGCGAAAGTCCAACAACGTTCATAGAATTGGGTTTTCTTAAATTGGACTTTCTGTTTTTTTATTATTATATTTTAATAAAACATAAGTGTTTTTCCAGAAATGGGTAATAAATCATCATTGCTGTTACGTCCTGAGGAAATAGCACAAATTCAAGAAGAGACAGGATGTAAGCTAAATGTATTGTTGTTATGAAATATTTTCACATAGTCGTAATAGTTAAAAATAAAAAAACCATTATGATTTGCATGAATTGCACATTACTTATTTTATTGTAAAGGTATCCAGCCGCAAGTTATGTAAAGCGAAATAGTTTCGATCAATATATCACATGCAATTTTATTTAACGTAGAAAATTCAAAATTTCCTAATAATAATACTATACAATACATTTTTCAATATTCCAGTTACTCCTAATCAGATTGAACGTCTTTATTCGCGCTTTACTTCATTGGATCGCGGTGATTGTGGTACATTGTCACGTGATGATTTTCTACGTATACCAGAATTGGCCATAAATCCACTATGTGAACGCATTGTACATGCATTTTTTGCTGACAGCAACGATGATCGCGTCAATTTTCGACAATTTATGAATGTGCTGGCACACTTCCGTCCGATCAATCCAAAATCGGAAAACAAATTCAATAGCCGTGAAGAGAAATTAAAATGTTGGTTACATATTTTGGCATTGAAAAAAATATCCGTTTCATTTTACTCATCGTTACAGTTGCTTTCAAAATGTACGATTTGGATGATGACGGTGTGATTAGCCGTGATGAATTATTGAGCATTTTGCATATGATGGTCGGTGCGAACATTAGCCAGGATCAATTGATCAGCATTGCCGAACGTACCATATTGGAGGCGGACCTTTGCAGTCAGGGCAAAATATCATTTGAAGATTTTTGTAAGGCACTGGAACGTACCGATGTCGAACAGAAAATGTCAATACGTTTCCTCAATTAAAACACATCTTATATTCCTATACTTAATTGCTTTCAACAATTCAATGTTCAATTTACTTCAATTGCTATACTAAAGTATTAGTGTCCATATTCATGTAAATTCATTCCGTATATAAAGTGTAACCAGCAGTCAAGAGCAGTCAAGATTTGTTTTGTAATTTTTTTCCAAAAAATATATTTAAAATTGTATATTGAAAGAGAAAATGTCGATTGCAAAGTTACCCATTTAAGTATTTATATAATGTATTATGTATATTTAATATTTTGTAAAGTTCACAAATTTTAAACGTTTATTAATTTCATGCACTCATAATCTGCATTATTATTCAAACTATTCACTAAAGGTGTTCCACCTTACATTCCTTGGGGTTTTACAAACATACGATGAAAAATGATTGAAATACATTTCATTGTCATTGCCTTCAGCAATCTACGAACATTTTATGTGGTTGATGATACAGCCAGTTTTTTTAAATGCTCCATGAAGAGTTGTAGCGATACGTCATCAGTGAGTACAGGAGCCCCACCATCCTAGAAAAATTGTACAATATGATTATGTAATGCACACATGTGATAAATTGTTGTATTGCACTGGTTAATAGTATAGTAAAAGCTTATCACCCCTTGATTATACATATCGAAATTTGATTGTGATATTAACAAATCAAGAGGAGTATGTACTTACTGATAAATAAGAAATAATACTATAATACAAAAATATGCTAAACAAAAATTATATCATAACTATGTACTTGTCACCACCACCAAACCCTAAAGCAATTGTTTGTTTGTAAACAAAACTAGAAAAAAAAAACGTAATACATAAAAAATCATAAATACCATCGATTGGCCAATTGGTGGCTGGAATTATTCAACAAACGAACAAACGTTGGAGTGAATAACAAAATTAAGGACGATTCGCAAGTAAAAAAAAACAAAAGTAATAAATTCATTAAATCGAGCACACATAAGTTCGTATACAATGTTTATATACATATATGTATGTATGCATGAATAGAACGATGACTAAACTCACCTGTCCATAGGCGTACATATTGTTATGCGTTTGCGATGGATTTACTTTGGACAGCAGGAAACGTGCTTGGGAGCCGCCATGTTCTGTATCAATGTAGCGCGGCATTGGAAAACGTGTTTGCAGAATTTCCTGTGCATCGTCAACCGGTGCTTGTAGCAACTGCTTGAAATTCTCATACTCGGGCATGTCTTGATATTTGAGAGCACGCCATTGAGCTATGGTTTCACCATGATAAATCAGTATTTGAAAGAAAGTATCCATAAGTAGGATGCGATCTGGCTGTATTGACGATGTGTCCAACAGAACCGGCTCCGGTGGGCCATTGAATGAATAACTGTACAGTATGGGTTGTATCATTATTAACGATTGGGTGAGATCCTCACGCATAAGCATGTGCCGATAGAATGTGGTCTCGTCGGGTGAATTATTGAACACTTGGAGGAATTGCGAGCGACGCAAATGATACATAAATTGCGGAAACAAACTGAAATTCTGTGCCAAACGGAAACTATTCGGATCATCTTTAGAATATTCGCCGAATTTTTGACACTGCAGCAATAAAATAGTATACAATTAATATTCAATTCTCATAAGATATCGCAACAACAAAAAATATACCAATCGAATAAGCTGTCTGTCAACCCAGCGCAATATATCGGGTCCCTCATCAGTCTCTGCTCGATAAACTACCATACGTGACATGATAACAGCTGCTGCCTCCTGATCGAATCCAGCACTAATATGGTGTATATTAGTTGTAGCATCAGCCCAGCTAAAAATTACATAAAACTCATAATGAAATCAATTTAAAATATGATAAAATCAATTTTTCAATTGTTACTTTCTCGCCAAAGTTGTGACTCGAATGCGACGTTGCCCGCTCGCGTGTTGATATTGTGTTATAAACTGAATACAACCACGCCCTCCCTGTGGCATAGGTGCTGCATGCTGATTCACCACCTCGAAGAAGAATGCCATCGTCGAGCTGGGATTCAGCGTGCACATTTTCCATTGCACCGTATTGCCCATGCCAATTTCTACATCCGACACCGACGGGCTCTTCACATTCAACGACACACACGAGCCAATACCGCCTGAAATTTTTAGCTCGCGCGAACATTTCACCTCTAACGTTCCATTAAAGGCCATTTTCAGGTCGCCTCGTGCGTCACGAGCAAACACACGTTGGAACGTCTGCTTGAATAGAGACGAATTAAATGAATCGCCTAACACCATATGTCCACCAGTAGAATTACAGCACTGTTTCATTTCTAAAAGGCCAACTTGATCCAGAGCGCACGAGTATATATCGATACAGTGTCCATTTGTAGCAGCACGCAATGCTAGAGCATCATAGTGCTTAATTGCTTTTTTCATGTATTTCGCATTATCTTTATGGATATCATGATGCGAACGAATTGGATGCTTCAGTTCGTCATCGACCACTTGGCCAGGACCCTGGGAACAAGGTCCACCTACAAAGGAGAGAATGCGTCCACCTGTATTGGGATAGGTGCACTCAAGTAGACCCACAGCTATTGCCAATGCGGCGCCAGTGGAACGTAGAAAACGCTTGCCCTGCGATACCGGCCAAGGGTCGCGCTGCAATTCGCTTAGCAAATCTCCAAGAGCACTATCGCACTTTGAAATAGGCTGTAAGAAGCGATTTGCTGGAGGAACAGCCGCAGCAGGATTCATTCCAGCACCGGGCATACGACCTGGCTGACCGGGGACAGGCATTTGCTGACCTGGGGGTACAGGACCAGCGGAAGCGCCTCCACTACTTGCCCTCCCGATGCCCAACATATCTTGCACTTGTTTGGCCGTTAAATCTTTTGTGCCACGAAAAACGTAACTCTTGGAACAGCCTTCAGCGCCTAGCTCATGTACTTGTATCATTTTGCCAAAAGTAATGAGACCTACTAATGCATTTGGAGGTAGCAAACTTAAAGACATTTGCAATGAATCCTTTAGTGCATCCAATTCTTCTTCATCCATACAAGTATCCACTAAAAAGATAAATACTGGTGGCATGCAAGGTGCTCTCGACATGGTGTATTCGATAGTGCTAAAACCAGGAATAAGCTCAGCCGGTTGATGCTGTTCAGAGATGGCTGCATACTGTGGTGGAAACTATATCAAGAGGAAACGCATTAGCAAATCATCTCATACATCACATTGGCTTTACAATTGATCTTACCGGATTTCGTTGAAAGCAAAAATTGCATACCCACAGTTTCGCACGATAATCCACTTGACATAATGGATTTAATATCGCTCTGCAATTGCCACGCGTACACAAAACTGGTTCGTATTGAATTGGAGGTAAATCAGGACGCTCTTTCAGTGGCTGGTATAAACAAGCCAGTGGCACCACAAATCTACTCGCATCTATGCGACTGGATGGCCACACATTCCACGTAAGACGAACACCATCTCGATCCTCATTTTGTTGTATAAACTCCTCGTATGTAGTCATCGTATTTAGCGTTTTAAGTTACACACTTAGGTATCCAGCTAAATACGATTTTTACAATATTCACTGCACCCAACGAAAACTAATTATAAAATTATTACTGGCCACGTCACTGACAGTTCAATTCAGAGACCGATCGAACGTTGAGAAAATCGATTGTCATTTCAAAAACGTCATATTGCCACACGTCGTAGCATGCACACGTCAAAAATGCTCCGCCAAGAAATACAATTAAAAGAAATCCATCAATTTATTAAGTAAACGTAAAGGAATATATCCAAATTGTATGATGTATTGTATATAATTAGTGGTTAATTTAATAGAAAATAATTCAAAGTTATTTATAAATCTATGCAATTCAGTTGGCAACTCGCAGTCATCGCATTGGCACTCGCTATATATATTTGATAAGGCATGTACAAATATTACAAATTATGAAAAATAAATGTATATGCTGATCACATACTGTGTTTAGCTATAAACTTAATACAATGGATTAAGTATTTTTCATAAAATCATATTCGCTTTAGTTGGCTACTCGCAATCTTTTTCCGGTTATATTGATTCGGGATATCAATGTAGAGGTCAGGCAATCTGACAATTTTTTTTTCTCATGTACAGATAATGCTAAAACGAGCTCATAGAAAACATGAAGTTTTTGGTTTTGAATACCCTTTACAATGGGCTTGTTCGCATACTTTTCCAGTAAAAACTTGCAATGAGAGATCAAAATTATTGTCAAATATCAAATATATTCTCACAAAAAGATAATTGTAAGAAAAATTACGTCTTGATTTTTAAAACTTATTGTATTTTTATATCATACAAAGTATTACTAGTAGAAGTTTGCAGTTACTTGTTTCTCACTAATTTATTTCGCTCTTATTTTTGATCTCTCGTTGCAAATTTTTCGAGTACACTTTACCAGTAAAACTATGTAGTAATATTTTGTAACAATTTGTTATAAATTGCACTACGTGAACAAACTTATTACCAGTTGTTAGATTTTTTGTATTTACTGATTTGTTCTGACTTTCTTGCACATATTTAATATTGTTCTGAAATTTTCGGGCTGATATATCTAGAAAGGACACACAGAAATGTCAAAAAAATTACGAACCTGGGTTCGTAAAATTTTTTACATTTGAGTCGCATGTATGAGTTTGATGGTTGGTTCAGAGAACTTATGAGGATGAGAAGAATTATCTTCCAGGCCATACCATTTTGAAAATTTCGATCAGTGGTCCAGCTCAGTATACACATAGCTTTCACTAGCTACTAAAAGCATTCAGAGAATAATGTGCTCAACCCCACATATGAGTGAGTGTTTTCAATACGAATGACGTGCATTGAACTGATTCTTGCTCTCGTTTCAATATTGGGAAGGATCAATATAAAATGTGATCTACGTTTTCCTCTGATATGTAGCTATAAATGCCCAAAACTGAATGTGCTCTTATTGCACATACGAATTCCTTGCATCGAAACAAATTGTTGCTCTCAGTTTGTAGTGGCGATTGTCCATAGCAAATGTAATATACGTTTCCCTCTGATATGTAGCTTAGGTACCAAATGAATTCACAGAAGTGTATTAACATGAAGAATATTCATGGATTATTGATATTTTTGTGATTGAAATTCAAATTGAATGTAAATTATATCGAATATTTACATTTGTATTCAATTTTTTAATATTATTTATTCATTAAATAATAATTTAACTTATTTTTTTTGGAAACATATTTTATTTTAATAATAAAAAAAAAATGAATTGAAATTATTAACCAAAATATTATCTATTATAATAGCTGTAGTTAATTTTAGCTTAAGTTGAAATTATCTTTAATAGTATGTTTACACATAGAGATTACCACAACTAGATTACACATCTTCATGTCTACATATCTACCCGTTTACACAGCAGCTGTCAAAATCCAACGACAAATCAAAGCCAATTCTGATTTTACTTCCTCCTTAACGAAATAATCAATAAAAACCAGAGTTACATAAAGGAAACATAAAGGAAATTGCTTGTTTGAAACTAGATTTATGTGATAATCTCAAAAATGAAGACAATCTCGTATGTATAAAAATAACATACTATAAGATAGGACTAACTTGTTGGACACATTGCATACAAACGTCAAAATGTCAAAACTTTTAGATGATCTTAACTTCAACTATAGCTACGAGTGAAAGGTTTTAGAAACTAATGTTGTCTATTTTATTTTCAAAAAGCGTTATGCTGATTTTAGAATACGAAACTCTGGAACATCAATGATTCTATGTCGTCAAATTGAACAACACATATGTATATTTGTAATGTCATTTAATATTTCATACTATTGCGATTTAAATATTGCAGCCAAAATGTATTAGATATATTACACTATCAAAGTTTTGCTGACGTTCTCAACACAGCAACAATTTCATTGGATCTATTTCAACCGGATGTTTTACAAGGTATCCTATTTATTCTAATAATTCCAGAGTATTGCCTTACCTATACAATAGCACTCTGAAAATGGTTCTCACGACACTGCTGCCAACATTAAATATATAGATGTCACAAAAGAAGCGGCGAAAACGAAACCGAAAAAACAGAGAAACAAAATTTTTTCTCGTAGTAATTTTCTAAGATGGCGACGAAAAAAACGCGTCTTGTATAAATGCAATCATAACAATTCCGAAATTATATTGTTAAATGTTAAAGAAATTTAATTAAAACTTTTTAAAAACATCATTAAACAAGTGCAGCACACTTTGCATGTGAAATTGTGTGTGAATATCAAGTCGAAATGGCTACAAATATGTATAGAGTTGGAGGTGAGAAAAAATTTTCCATTTTTCGTTTTGCTTTCGGTTATCGTTCGTCGTCGCTGCCGTGTCTACAGCTATTCCAGAGCATATGCATATAAATGTGTGTACATGTGTACATGTGTGTGTGTGTGCTTGTGGAAAGTGAACTGAATTTAGTTAAATTATTTTTTTAAAAAAATATGCCGTGGTAAAAGAAAATTTATTTAACAAAAAAAAAAAGAAAAACCAAGTGATTTCCTAAATATGTGTATGTAAATGTGATCACAAATCTTTGCATATACGGAAATTGTAAACGTGAGGTACCTAATGCCGGAGTGTCACTGCTGCTATGCAGTCTTCAAAAGTGTTCCCGGCGCATAAATGATTCAAATAAAAGTTGTTATATATATATAATTATTTATATTGCAACTACATGTGAATTATAAAAGGATATGTAAATACCTAATAAATGGCAAAAAAAATCAAATGTGGTTAATAATAAAAAAAAATGTTGCATAGAAGACTTACATTATGTACTTTCTAAATTAGAACTTTATTAGTCATTTACTAACTATACATTTAATTTGATGCTTATTATAACCATATGTACCTAAATTTTCCAAGATCAACCTCTGTTTCTAACTGATGAGATTTATGAAAGAATATGTTTGCACATGTGTAAGAGAAATTGTGAACTTGTAACTATGAAGCAGATTAAATGCAATGATGATTTGGAGTTTATACTTTTGCTACCCAATATAGTTTTTTTTTTCCAAAATATTTCTTTCACGAACTACTTTCATAAAAAGCATAATATGTTGAATTTAAAAATATTAGCAAAACTTTTTCGTGTAGAAATTATGTATAGTAATGTAACGTGTACCTAAACAAATTTTCAACATTGACCAATTGGGCATTTTTCATATAGCGTTAAACTTTTTTTTTACCAACATACATAGATATAGTTTTATGTATGTATTAAATATATTAATTGCGCTTCGTCTGCATTTTAGCAGATCTACTTTGTGCATTCATTTGTTGCTCTCAATAAACGTTTAGCTGTGTGTATGGTATTTATTACAATATATATATATATATATATATATATATATATATATATATATACATATATATATATATACATATATATATACATATATATATATATACATATATATACATATATATATATATATATACATATATATATATATATACATATATATATATATATATATACATATATATATATATATATATATACATATATATATATACATATATATATATATACATATATATACATATATATATATATATATATATATATATATATGTATTTGTATATATACTAGATATTGTTTTTCTTCTGCTAAATACTTTTACATCTTTTACTTTTTCCATTCTTCGTTTTATTTGAATTTTTTATGTTCATTTTATGCTGTATGATCAGTTGTCCATTTTCCATTTTATGACATCGGTATATATTTGATTTTTCTTTTGTTTTTTGATTTTGAAAATAAAATATATGTTTGTGGCATCGACAGCGTCGACTACATGGATGAACGAACATTATTTTGTCTGACATATATAAATACATATATTACATGAGTGCTGGTCATTCATTGCATTATACCTTATACGTTACGCACCATAATACAATATATAAGACCGGTTATATTGATGTAGTTAAACATTTTAATACACGTCGCATAGTAATAGATAGACATCATCATATGTATGTATGTAAAGTGAACCCAATTTTAATTAGGTACAATATGGCATTAATATGCTTTCTTAAAAAATGTCTATCAAATAACATCTTTTCGTACCAATTCTGATCGATTGCTGCATTGAATTTTCCAGATTATGTTTACGTTGAGGCAAGTCTAAGTAGTCCTTATCTTATACGTCGCATAGAAGAATTAAATAAGAATCAAACGGGCAATGTCGAAGCCAAAGTTATGTGCTTCTACAGGAGGCGTGATCTACCAAATCCATTGGTACAGTTAGCAGACAAACACCAGCGTAAGTAATATTCGATTTTTTCACTCATATCTATATATGTACGACTGAATTTTCTACAATAAGCTTTCTTATTACCTACCTAGTTATATACGAAGTCATGTTTATGCTTGTACAAAATTAGTTATAAATTATACTTATGTACCTATGTCTATATGTATTTTTAAGTATTTATTAGAGTTGAGAGTTTTAGGTCATAAAGAAAAAAAAAAATAGAAATAAAATAATCTGGGTTAAAAAATTGTTCAAATATTTCATACAGCCATGGAGAAATGTTGAAATAAGATACAGCGTACATATTTTAAATAATCAAAATGTGAAAATGTGAAGAAATACCACAAAATATCGATTTGTGCAGTTTGGCCAAAGAAGCATAAAATTTGAAAATAGAACAATGTATGTAACCAACCATTACTATTATCGTTAACAAAATGCAAGTACCTACTATTTCTAGTACTTGATTTTGTTTAAAAGTATTTATGTTAGTATGTATGATATTTTGTTAATATCGCAATCATTGCAAGTTTATTAACAAACAAACAAACGAAAAGAAAAGAAAATTCCCCTGCTTTTCTATGGCATAACAAAATTTTTAACACAAACTTACCAGTTATAAAACCACCCATAACAAACAACCGTCTCCGCCACTCGCTCATACGCTCAACAAATTCACCATGTAGATATCGTATATAGGCAAATACTAACACTCATACTCATTCCATTCGATATATCACAAATGTGTGGTCCCAGTTATGCTACTGTACATCCTATCCAAGAGCTTTCATCTGTAGAAATATACAAAACAACAACAACAACAAGTATCCAACATCCGCATCCATAGCAACATCTCTAATACAAAACATTACTAACCCCAACAACTAGTACAATATTCGTCTATGTATCACCCACTGGGAAAAAAGTGCATCAAAGTGACTTGTGATTATGTCGTATTTGTAGTCCATTTTTAGTCATTTATTTATTTATTTATTAAGTTTGTTGTTGGATATTTTTTATTTTATTTTTCATAGCTGAATTAAATTTTCAAATGTTCTTGTTGATGTTGTAGGTTCTAGGATGACTAGAACACAAAAATGTGTGTTCAAAAGTTTTTAATACGCTCATATTTTCGTTTACCCTTAAGAAAACGTATGTGGAGCAAATGACATATTACGGTAGTGGGACTAGAATGTAAGACAAGATAGTCTGCAGTCTGCCAATTGATTAGTGAGCTCTGATAGAGCACTTTGACGAAAGTTTTTTCCAACATGGAGCCTTAGAGTATATTTGGTAATATATCCGGTGATAAGACATTTTTTATTTGACCAATCGCTATCTTTGTGACAATAAAACGATAAATATGCTTATTTTCCAATACCAAGTTGATTTCAAATATAATAAATTCCGATTCTTTAATTGAGAAACTGTTTCAAAAATAATGAAATAATTTTTTTAGCAAAATTCTTCTCAATTAAAATATTTTTGGCGGAATTGGCAGCACTGTATAGCAATAAGTAGCATCCCTGTATAGTAAAAAAATCAGTGGACGTTATTGGTAGCACTGAATTTAAGCATGATGCTAAATATACTTAGCGTTTATAATTATATGCGCTATGTTTGGTATTTTGTTGTTTTTTTGCCATATAGATATCGCTACTAGATAAGTACGAGTTGTTTTGTAATACATAAGGAAAAAATATGAGTATTTTATATTAATAATTTTATCTCACATACAAAGAGGAGGAATATTGCTAGCTGAAATATACTACAATTCGCCCATATTTTGGGATCAAAATTCACAATACAATAGAGCAATAACTAATTAAGTCGGTTTTTTATGGATATATTTTCAAAACATTGTTTGAAGCCAATATCCAGATATGCCCCAAATGTCTAACCGAAGATGGCTAATTTAATTATGCTTCTATCTTCTAAAATCTGCACATTTTAATAATATTCTTCTCACCCAATGTGTGAAGAGTCGTTACATTCAGAACTGCATCCATTTTCAAAACATTGGCTAAAGTCATTATAATTTTTTTTACAAGCTTTTGCAAAAAAATAGAGGTTAAAATAGAAAAAATATGAAGAATGTTAATTCATGATATTTTTTGCTATAAGGCTAGTCGCCTACATTTGCATTTTTGATGGGGAACCAAAATTTTTAGGATTCGATCAGACATACAATCTACACTAGGAAACTTTAGGTCCACTTGAAAGGTGCAGTATACTTGTAGTACCTGCGATATAAATCAACTTTTTGAATTGTACCTTTTGCTGGTGAGGTGAATAATATGTATTAACACACCCCCATAAAAAATATAAGCATTTCCGACGGGCCAGAGTAGTCACATTTTAGTTTGCTGAACTCAAAAGGGTGGTCGTATATCCGTCATCACTCTCAGTCTTCTTTACAACTTCAAAATAACATCGTTTTTGAATATTGCTGCAGGTATTTTAAGGTTAAAAAGAAATCAGAGTAGTCACATTGTATGGATCCGCTGAATCCTGACTCGTGGTCGTATATCACACTCAGGTTTCTTTATAGACTCAAAAATCATAGTTGTTCTGTTATTTCTGATACCTGAGTATTGT
Source organism: Megamerina dolium (assembly GCA_963854835.1). Classification (NCBI taxonomy): domain Eukaryota; kingdom Metazoa; phylum Arthropoda; class Insecta; order Diptera; family Megamerinidae; genus Megamerina; species Megamerina dolium. The sequence continues at coordinate 25,498,988 of OY978526.1, read as the reverse complement.
TATGACTGTGGACTCGGGTGAAGCGACCCAAAATTCATAGAATGGGACTATGCTGGTCCGCCGTCCATACCACTTTCTTTTCTTTGAAGGTCTGTGTAAAAAAAAAAAATTAAAAATGTCTAAATTAGCATTTACTCTGTATTGGTTTTAATTTATATTTTCTTTTAAAAGATCTTATCTTAATTTGACTAATCGACTATACGATATCCATATATGATATATTTTAGGCACACGATATGGATATGATACATTTCAACTGTATACTTGTAATAGCCTAGATAGCAGCATTAATCCGGATTAACGTGTTAATTTGAATTAATTCGGGAATTAACTGCAGCTAATCCGCATTAGCTCTAGAGTTAATTCTCCAAATTAAAAAGGATTAGGTCAATTTTAGATGGCAACACTGTTGAAAATCAACAGCTGTTTTCTATTGTGAATTTTTTCACGATGCAACTTACAAAATAATAGGTGTGTTCGCTAACAAAAAAAAAACTTTCAACAATTGTTAACAATTTTCGATAGGAAAAGCGTTGGCGGACAAATAAATCCAGCTGTCAATTGTGTACTTTGAATGTCAATTTACAAGTTTCTGATAGTTTTCAGTTTGCGAGAGAGTGACAGATGACAGAAATTGTAATATAAGTAAGTAATAGTAAATGTAAGTGAGCAAACCTAATAAAACAGCAATCAGCTGTTTACTTAATCCGCAATATTTCCGTCTGTCAGGTTAGTATTTTATTTGGATTAAGTGTTGCATTTCCGCAAAGCAATGCACAAAGTGTAAACACACTTGGGACGAGCATATGGATGTACCTGATGGGTATGGAAGTGTATGGTATGTTCGAACAAAATATCCAAAGTAATTGTGGCATACGCGCGAGTATACGAAATATATTCGTAGAATGAACGAACCAAGTACACATCAATGCCACCCCCAATCAACCAACCAACCAACCAACTAACTAACTGTCCCCACCCAAAACCCACATGTCGCATCGATGAGTGACTTTTTCATACAATGTGGATGTGGTAGGATGTGATACGATGTGATGTTGATAGGTACATAGGTACATATGCATATTGCCTGCTCATAATGGATTTTATGTTGACGCTGTTGTGGATGCACTGATGAGAAGCACCTCTTCTTGCTCCTATTACATGCATATAGGCACATTCTGAAAGTCGAGATTTGTAAATGAAGTTGAAAATGTATTTTCAATTGAATATCAGAACAGTTTTTTAGCTTATTTCTTTTTTCATGCATTTGAGAAAGTTGATAAATTAAAATACTGTGTGATTTTAATGAAAAATTCATCTTTTTAAATTAAATTTATACATATATCTATTTTTTTTTCCATATATATTTTTTCTCTCATGCTTATCAGCAGCATTTTTCATATTCAATATGTTTGAGTACCCTTTAGTGGTGGCATCTTTCAGGATCTGTCTGCCGTATGTACGAATATATACACACACTTGTGCAAACTATCGCATTCAACCACCTTTTTCGAAACTTCCCCGCCTTCACCTCATCTATTCCCATCCGTTGAATTTTATTTTTCTTCTCCCATTCAATTTTGCTGCCCACGTATTAAAACATAAGTATATAGTATATATAGTATACCATACCCGTACATACGTATTTATGGGCATGTCCTGGTTTACGAACGCGACAATTGTACGCATAAAATATGAAGAACAAATTATAAATGATAAAATCAAATATAAAATCGATTTTATGAAAGGAAATGGCAAGAGGTATTGCGCTGAAAAATATCACATGTCAAAAATTGATGAAATTTGACATCTCCCATCTGATCGAAATTGACAATATTCATTTTTTTGTGAAAAAACTAGCAATTTTAGTATTCGATGCTTTATATTTAGGTTTTATTATTGATATTTAAAACATATTTTTGAACATTAAAAATGTGTAATTTTTTTTTTCATTTTGATTGACCAATTTCTTGGAAATGCCCATATATGTACTTATACATATATAATGAAATTGCACCACGCATTTTCTTTAGTTGATTTTACCACCTCACTCCCACTATTTGTATAAAAAATATAGAAGGTAAATGGGCCACATAATGCCACCCTTCGGTTATTTTATGCGATTACTGTGATAGGAGGTGGAGGAATGCATAAATGCTTGGTTTTTTCTTCCAAATTCAATCATTTCAAACTTAACTAATAGAAAAAAGGCTCTAACTTGAAAATAAAATATATTTACGCATTTCAAAATATAAAAAAAATATTGAAATATGGATATTTCTCTTCTAATCGATTTTTTGATTTTATTTTATATGTTTTTCATTTAGTTTTATTCTTTACATGTAGTATTGTTGCATATTTTAAATAATAATTTCGAGTTTTTGGCTATATAGAATGTCACGCAATGAGTCACTTTCCAATTTACCGGTATTTTGTTTTTGCTCTTCTGAAAATTACGAAATCAAAATGCAAGCGAATGCAAAAGTGATTCGTGGCATAGTGATTTATATAAATTCAGATGTAAGATTCAATTCTTACAATGGGAAAATGCACAGTCATCTTATAAACTGAACTACTACAATGCTGTATTTTTTCTTCAAGAATAATGTTCGATTATATTTTTTAGTAGGTATCTACAATAAATGACATACAGTGGTGGTCATAATATATGCAACTAAATTTGATGTTTTCAAAAAATCATACAAATACTTAACATTTTTGTATGTGGAAGATATAAGAAACTAGTTTCAATTAATTTTATTTTTATTTTATGATTATATTAGATTAGATTAGATTCGAAAAAAGAACATCATAATTAAGCTGTACATTGCTCACTTTGATTAATATCACTTTTCGAAATAGCTTAAATTCAAGTGTCAATCTATTTGATTGAGCCATTATAGCTTTGTTTTGAAATTTACATTTAAGATAGTACAAAATTGATTATTCGAACTGTGCAGCTTCAATTTCATTGTCGAAAATAGAAGCAACTTGAAGAGAAAAGCAAAAGAAACAAATAGCCGAAAACCGATGCTTTTTGAGGTTATAGAGAATACTGAGGGTGGTGCCCAAGTATTCTTTCTCCTACAAAAATCTCCCCCTTACTTCAGGTGGCTTATTAGATTATTGAGGATATTTGCATTTGCAGATACTGTCAGGATGGTTTTAAGACCTTTGTAAACCAACTGCCAGTTCTAGAATTAGGGGTGATCGAACGAGGTCTACGAGATTTCTGCATGAGTTCAGCAATATTTGTAAGTTCCGTACATAGAACGAGTTTTTCTGAACTCGAATCATGCAGTTCGGCGAAAAGCTTTGTGAACGAACCTTCGAAATTTCTCTTACAATTGGGGACGAAGGTCCTCAGGGTACTCAGTTTGGACCACAGAGCACAACAGATGACCACTATTAATGTCAGAAAAAACCTAACTTCACTTCACTGCTCATCACTGAGTAAGATATTAAGGGAGTTAAGTACTGGTACATTTATGAGCTCAGAACAAATTTTCGACGTCAGATGTGCCCGTTTCATGCGAAGGGTCAACGATTTTGTGAAAGTTTTAGTCTGAACTAAAATCATGCAGGTTAGCGAAAGGCTTTATAAAAGAACTTGACGGTAGACTGATACTACAGGTACAACGCAGCTTGACATTACGTGACTACTATGGGTGTCAATACAAATTCGACCTTACAATGAAGATGTGCATACCACGGATCATGTTCTCTGCCGGTGTCTAGCCTTTCCGAGATTTCTGGGTGGTGATATTATGAATATAAAAACGAAATTTATGTTCTTCCTCTACACGAACTTTTTGGGGTCATCAACTCTAAAGTGGTCATCTTATGTAGCACATACCATCGGCAAATGTAAGGGGATATGAAATATAACGGTAAATGTTCCGTTATCTTACAATTTAGAAGCTTACCTTTTTAAAGGAAATGCATATTCTTTTTATATAAACTGATGCATGTGAAATATAACGGTAAATGTACTACATATTCTCTTACAAACTTAGTGAATTTGCATTCGTTTTGATCAAGCAGATTTTTAATTTATCGATAAAATTCAAGAATAGTATATTTTTTATTTATTATATTTTGTTACGTAGAAAAATTTTCAAGGTATATGCATCAAGCAATTTTTTTATCGAACACATTTTGGCTGCATATATTATTGTCGTTTATTTATTATTTATATTATTGTCGCCACTACTGTATTTTTTTTACATGTTACTACTTCTAGTTTGTTACAAAATAGGTCAAATGTGTGCTTCGTATAAAAATATGTTTAAACATAATGAGTTTTTTTTTTGTTGTGTTGAAAAAACAACAAAATGTCGATTAAAAAATCATAATCTTAGTGAAAATATAGTGAAACTTAAAATTTAGTCTAACGTCTTAGGTTAAGCTGCTATTAAAATTGTACGTTATCATAGTTCATAGTAAGACCGATGTTGGATGTTTAATATTGATTCGGTGGTACTGCACTGCTCAATACTAAATTTTGATAAAATTTCAGTTAATGCAAATATGATTTAGGTGTATTTAAATATAATTACGTATATACAACTAAAAATATATATAAGAGCATTTGTTAATATTTTCGTAATCATGCAAATGTATTTTACATTTCTCAATATTCATTAGCTTTCATGTGAATAACATACTACATACTTCCACAGCCACACTAGCACAAATCGAACACATTTCATTCACGTATCGATGAGTATCTAAATAGCAGCAACCACAAGATGAACGAAATTTTATTATTTAGTATGTAGAAATACACTAGGGTGTGTCAAATTGGTTGGATGGTGAAAAATAGTCGACCTTTTAAGCCTTCCAGTGATATTTTATGGGCAATTTTGAGAAACTTTACTGAAGAAACCATAGCTCGAATATGAATTTTTAACATTTGGAATTGAAAAAATACGTATTTTTCGTCAATGGTTTAATTTGGATGCTACAGTTACGAGATTAAAAAACAAACACTATATTTTTGTCTATGTTATTTTGTGAGGAATTTTAAAACGAAGTATTTTTTCGTAAATTTTTAAGATTTAATTTAGCTGTTACATTAAAAATGTAAAAAGAACATGATCTTCTTTTCCAAACACACGACTAAAAGTTTTTGGGGGTAAAGTATTTTTTTACGAGTGCCGCTAGAGGACATTTTCCTCTATTTTATCCAAATTTTGTAAGTTTTATATTCAAGATAAATTCAAGGAAAGAAAATTTTTTTTGCAGAGTGTGAAGAGAATGGAGGTTGCCATATTAAAAATTAGATTTTGGCGTAAATTCCACTGTTTTAGTATGGAAATCCTCAAATTTAAATGGTTTAAAATGATTAGTGTAACATAAATATGCAGTTCCAACAGACGATCTGATTCGATTTCACTAAAATTATTACAGGAAATTTGATTTTTTTTTTTGGTTTTTTTCTTTCTAAATATTTGATAATTATTTTCAGTTTTTGCGACCCTTAATATTTTTTAAAACCTGTCATATCTCTTGGGTTTTATCGTTTTTTGGGTTTCTATGGTGAAGGAAACCGTTTTTGATGTTTATTTTTAATTGCTAGGTCCTCTAAGTGCGCATTGTTGCTATTTTGGAATCTATGGAGACTCCTTAAATTTCCCATTTAAATTTAACTTTTGATGGAAATTTGTCTTTTTTTTTTTAACCCCAAATTTTAAATGACTTGAAACGTTTACCATATATATCAAATGGGGTCTCAATACATATTTGGTATTTTATCCATATCTTATAGATTTTATAGCTATTTTTCAAGAAAAAATATTTTACCTTGTCCACCCTAATTATTGACGCTGATTACATAGAGCATGTAAAAATTACGGTTTCCCTATATAGAAACATTAAATTTGTTTTGAAATTTCGAGTTTTTCATATGGCAACCCTAAATGTTAAATGTCCTAAAACATTTAGCATAAAAAATAGAATTCCAATAAATATTTTGTGGGTAAAAAAAATCCTCCAAATTCTCGAAACTGAAGAATTTGTATCATTTAAAAGATTTGAATATTTTTATATGGCAACACCAAAATTTTATCCATATTTCATAGGTTTTATAAATAATTTAGAAGAATACTTGAGGTTGCCATATATAAAAATTGAATTTTTGTTGAAAGTTTGCGTTTTTCATATGCAATACTAAAATTTAAATGGCCTAAAATATTTTAATTATTTATTTCACTTAAACTATTACATAAAATTCGATTCAAGGTTTTTTATTCTCTGAATATTTTAATGCAGCTGCGGAAAAAATAATTTATTCGATAATCAGAATTTTAATTAATCAAAATAATGATTATTTAAATATTCGGTTAATCAAAGTTTTGATTAATTGGAATTTAGATGAATTAGATTGTTCAACTAAATGATTAATGGCTATGGTTTCTTCTTCGCAAATTTGCCAAAACGACTCGTTGAATATCACTAAGGCGTAGAAAAGGTAATAAAAAGAATTTTGACCCTAGGATATACGTATATTTATTATACTATAATTAAATTCATTACGTATCTATTGTATTATGTACAACGAAAAGCCATTCAATTATTGTATCGTATACCGGTAGGCATTTGCATATCTGTAGGGTACATATTATGTATTGTTTGACCTATGCTGTATGTATGTATGCGTTTTTCGAAATAATCAATTGATTAACTATGAATGAAATTTTCACTTACGTAGTGGCAACCGCTGAAGATTCACCGCTGGCAATGAAACTGAAGAAAACCTGGCTTAGAACACCAGTAGGAGAAGAACAAGCCGCACAAGCAGTATTAGATCCTTCGATAGGTACCGCAACTTCTTAATCATTCATTGAATTCTCTCTCTATAAACGTAGTTGAATGTTGATACATTTCCACACATACACAAACACCAACATACATACACAGTTACACAATCAAACACCCAACACAATACAACACACTCTGTCGAATTTGGTTTTTTAATTTCGTAGTTCATAGTTTTAGTTTGTAGCATACAATAAACATTAGAAAATATATGATTGATTGGTACTACATAATTGTATATTTATTATATTATTTCATAAATATTAGTTAAAGCATAATTATATACTTTACTTAGTTAATTATAAATTCTAGTAATTATCTTCGTTATATGGAATTTGTTGAAACATTTTTAATTGATTTGCCATGATTTGAATTTGATTAAAAAGTTATATTAAAATGTGTTTTAATACAAATATTACAGCAGCCCTGGATGATGATCATCAGCGTACAAGTCCTGTGAATGCAACCGGTGGCGGCGGCGGTATTTCTAGTAGTGTTGCTGGTGGTGGTGGTGGTGGTGGTCATGGTATTGGAGCAGGCCATATTGCTGGCAATAATGCATCATTATCGGAGAAAGGTGAAGCGTTAACATCCAAACAACGCTATCAAATCAAACATCGTGAACTATTCTTGTCGAGACAAGTTGAGACTCTTCCCGCCACACAAATTCGAGGAAAATGTTCGGTCACATTGCTAAATGAAACAGAATCACTGCAGAGTTATCTTAATAAAGACGTGAGTCGTAAATTTCTACCAAATTATGAGAGTGTTCTGAAAAGTTTCCGATCTAAGGAAGATGTAGACATTTTTCTCACATAACCTTCTTGTAAGTCTATGCGCTTTCAGCGATCCTTTGATCTCTTAAACCTGTCATCTATTATAAATAGATGACCTCTTCATTTGACGAAAATATGCACCGTCCGAGCGTAAATAGGGGGAAGAAGTCTCCTCCTTTTCCAGCGATCCTTTTAAACCCGTTCAAATAAGACGGCCGGTTCGATACCTCCTCATTTTACGGAAATCTGTGTCCTTCGAGCGCAAGATGAGATGAAATCATTACTGGAGAAATATTAAAAGAGCTCACAGCTCCCAGGGAGTTATTTTACTCACAACGTATGTTTATTATCTTGCTTTGTGTCCCATCCCCCAACAAAACGTGACTCAAGTAAAAATTATCCTTAAATGCAGTCAAAATTGAGCCATATCGTCCCATCGCCTCCAAAATTATTGAAACCCTTTTACTTAAAAAAAACTATGTCAATAATAAAGTAATTCGCATTTCTTGACGTATCTCAACCTTGCATATTCTTAAAATCTTACCTTAAAAATAGTTATTTCTTTGTAAAACAAGGTCAAACACAATGTCTGAACCCTGTGCGAAAGTTCATCCAGAGTACCACAAGGCACTGTCATGGTCCTACTATAGTACTATTATGCATGCTGAATTTGGAAGGAAACTACTTGTATTAACAGGTTCCGAAGGGCAAACTCTTTGTGCTATCAGTTTTCCTTTGCTTTGTCACAGAGCTCTTTTGAAAGCTTTTCATCGAGAAGCTCTTTTAGAAGCTTTTCTCTGGGGGCATCGCTATAGTCAGTTTGAACCTTTTTCGAAAAATCCGTAACACATACATATAAAAAGGCCTAAAATGACCCATATGGGTGGTAACTAGTTAACCCTCTAGTTCCGAGAAAAGAATTCTCGGAAAATTTTCATACAGATCTCCGAAGACAAGAACTGTCCTACATGTAATTTTACATATGATTTTTCAAATTCTATGATTCTACTTTTGGTCGAAAAAGCAAAATTTTAACCCACTATAAGAAGAAATTGTGACATAGTAGAGCAGAAAGGGCTTAGGGCTTTTGTTATTGAAGTGATATGTTATTGTTTGAGACCAGTTTGGTTCATCCTCGAGACAATGACTCAAATTGTGACATGGAGTTATTAGACGATCCAATCGATACTTATGGTAAAAATAAAGTAATTAAAACTTTAATTTTTAACATGTTACCTATAACTCATACAAGTTATTTGTCTTTGGTGACCCTTAGTGAAATATCCTGGAGAATGTTTTTGTCCAAGAGTTTGACCTTGACCTTCTCCCAAATGTTGACTTTTAGTGGATTTTTTGAAAAAATGTCCAAAATGACCCATATGAATGGCAGCTAGAGGGTTAAAATGTTGAGAGAAAATAATATTTAATATATATTTATATATATAAACAAGAACTATCCTGAAATTTTATATGTAAAATTTTGCCACTGTAAAAAAAATTGAGATTAGGGCTTTTGTTGCTGAAGATACTGTGCTTCACTGTGCAATCGATCACAAAAAACAGTCGCCATAACTTTCACAGCCCAAAAAAAAAACAGTTTTGTGTGTTTTGGAGTCGTCTCCCCTTATCCAGTTCACTACATTGACTATATTTTCCTTCCTGAGGAATAATAGTGTATTCGAATTTAATCTAGAGCAAGAATCTGAGAGACCCAAGAATCTGATTCATGTGTCTGAACTGCACCAATCCTTTATTCGAGCTCAGTCCGAACACGTTTTTGTCGTAAATTGAGTGAACGCGGTACTCAGCACGCGACACTCACTTTAATTCGACAGTTGTCGAGCAGCATTTGTTGAACTTGGTCGATGTTATCGTTACTGGTTGTCTTTTTTGGACATTCCGAAAGTTCATCGTCCCGCAAGGTGTGGACGATGAGCTTTCGGAACTTGACGGCAACATTTCATGGCGGTAAAGGATGATGAATAGTCCCTGTAGACAACGTCCAACTCAATTTTGACCTTCGAAAATGCAAAGGCTAATATTAAGTACATCCCGATTTTATCTATTTTCACAAAACCACTTATTTCGAGCCACTCCAACGATTGTTAAATACAAGCTGTTCATCCAAAATATTTGAAATTTTGGTGAGTAGCATTCGAAAAATGCGGAAATTCATTATCTAGCGCTTCATGATGAGCGACGACATCTTCATGTTGATATCGGATACTTTTCAGACAGCCCTCGTATGTATTTACATATAATAATTGTAGCGTCGAGTCATATTATTTATAGTACAAATTGATTAGATGATAATTGAGTAACAAAAACAGTCATCAAGATATATGGTTAATTGAAATTTACTTGTGTGTGTGTTTCCTTTTTAGGACACATTTTTCTACTGCTTAGTCTTTGATCCCAATCAAAAGACACTTCTTGCCGATAAAGGTGAGATTCGTGTCGGTAGTCGCTATCAGTGTGAAATTCCCGCAAAGCTCAAAGATACCACCACAGATGAGCGTAAATTGGAAGAGTTGGAAACTCTTGTTTGGACGCCACACCATAGTCTTAACAATCGTAAAATCGATCAGTTTTTAGTTGTATCCCGTTCGATTGGTACATTCGCGCGAGCCTTGGATTGTAGCAGTTCGGTGAAGCAGCCATCGTTACATATGTCAGCGGCGGCGGCAAGTCGTGACATTACACTGGTATGCATATAATAATTAGTATTGCAAATATTACACAGTACGATAAAAGCGGTTTGCATATTTGAGTAAGCCAATTTTTTTTTTATTTTGTCGTCCTGTGTAATTATTATTATTTATATTATTATTATTAGCACTAGATTGTATAAAATTTGCATTTTACTCAGTTTCATGCTATGGACATTCTACACAAGCATAATTACTCCATAGAGGAGGCAATGTGTTCATTAGTTCCTTCGACTGGACCCGTACTTTGTCGCGATGAAATTGAGGATTGGAGTGCATCTGAGGCTAATCTTTTCGAAGAAGCTTTGGATAAATATGGCAAAGATTTCAATGATATTCGACAAGATTTTGTAAGTAAAATCACCAAATTATTGTATCTTTTTCCAATAAATCTAATATTGATTTTATTTGATATGCTTGCAGCTTCCTTGGAAGTCGTTAAGACAGATTATTGAATATTATTACATGTGGAAAACAACTGATCGTTATGTTCAGCAGAAACGCGTTAAAGCTGTTGAGGCGGAGCTAAAATTAAAGCAGGTCTATATACCACAATTCAATCCTGGAAAGGGTGGCGGTGCTTCCATAAAGGGTGGTGCTAATATTTATAATGGCACTGCCAATGGTGGTGCCGATTTGTCCAATAGTAGTAATAAACCGTGTGAATCTTGCTCAACACTTAAATCAGCACAGGTATATATTTGATAAAAGTTCTATTATTGAACCATATATCACATTTTTACTTATTTCAGTGGTATCCATGGGCTACTGGTCATTTAACGTGTCGGTTGTGTCAAATCTGTTGGGATTATTGGAGGAAATATGGTGGTCTTAAGCATTTTGCTAAACTTGAAGTGGAGAGTGATACAAAAAAGAAAGTTCTTGCAGCCGTTGAAATCATTGATGAGGATAAAGTTAGCGATTTATCAAATCGTCAAATGCATAAGTGAGTATTAAAATCAAAGTCGCTTTTATTGATGTCACTTATACCTCGGTATTTCGTTTCATTTAATTCGCAGATGTTCAATTGTCAATTGTGGCAAAGAATTCAAATTGAAAACACATCTGGCACGGCACTATGCGCAAGCGCATGGCATAGCCATCAGTTCCGGCTCTCCGCGTCCCATTATGAAGACACGTACAGCCTTCTATTTGCATACGAATCCGATGACAAGATTGGCACGCATCATATGTCGCAATTATATAAAACCCAAAAAGGCTGCTCGTCAAATGGCGTACGCAATAAATACACAATTGGTAAAACAGGAATGTAAGTAAGATTTTTTGTGAAGAAGTGTGCACAAAACAAATTAGTTGCAGTTAGTTTATCAAATTCCTATCTTATCATGTGATGCAAATCGATTGTACTTTTTTATATCCTGCATACGGTATATTAATTTTGAATAATTTCTAAATACTGTCTAATTTCTATACACAATAATTTCTAGGGCTATGCCTTGCATGATGAAATGTCAAACAATATTGAACTAAAATATCATAACAGTTTGACTGTTTGATTGTTTGATTTGCCATAAAATCCCTACTGGAAAAAGTACATGCAAATGAATCACCCTTTACATACAATATATTCTAGATGTCCAACCTTGAGATATCTTGACGAGGTATGAGCTATATATGGTCCAAGTGCACGGGCGCTATTGAAAATGAAAATGATCGGTCAAGTGTCATGCTCTTACGGAGCAATCAAGACATTAATCTCGGAATTCACATTTCATTTTATAATCCACCTAGGACAATAATATTACAGACGTTGATTAAAATTGCAAGGGAAAAAAATGTCGTTAGAATTGGGTGAGTCACGCCCAATATGTATTATAGCTCTCATACAAATCCGTGAATTTTTTTTTCAAATTTCAACCGACATAATTTTGTAACCTTTCGCCTAAGGCGAACCAAAACCACTATTTATTGGAGCTCCCATAGAAAGTCCCGGGAATTTTAATGTGGAATAATGTGGACTAGCCTCACCCCTAATTTTATATAGCTCTCATATAAAGTCAATTTTCAAATTCGACATATAGATTAACATTGCAAGTGAAAATAATTTCGCCAAAAATGGGCGAACCATGCCTACTATTTATTGAAGCTCCAAATGAAAGTCCCGGCCATTTTTTCAACTTTATACTGAATTTTTAGAGAAAATACTTACGTAAAATGTGGACTAGCCACGCCCCTTATTTTATATAGCTCTTATATAAAGTGTATTTTTTGTCCCCGCCAAATACAATTACAAGGGAAAAAATTTCGCAAGAAATGCGCGAACCATGCCTAATATTTATTGAAGCTCCCAAACCCAAGTCTTGAGCATTTTTTCACCTTAAACCGCCATAAATTGCGTAGCCTTCCGCCAAATACAACGGAATTCTAAGGGAAAATACTTACGTAAAACGTGGACTAGCCACGCCCCTTATTTTATATAGCTCTCATACAAAGTTGATTTTTTTTGGTCAATTTAAACTGACATAGCTTGCGTAGCCCTCCGCCAAATACAATCTAATTGGACACATAGATTAATCCTGCAAGGAAAATTTATTTCGCAAGAAATTCGTGAACTACGCCTACTATTTATTGGAGCTCCCATAAAAAGTTGTTGAATTTTATTCTAATTTTAGATCGCTATAACCCACGAAGTCTTTTGCCAAAGACAATCAAATTCAACACATTGATTTATACTGCAAGATGTAAAAATTTCGCAAAAAAAAAAATGGGCTAGCCACGTCCACTATTTAATGTAGCTCTCGTATATTTTACTATTTTAATGATAAATTTTCACTGTTAAAATACGTTCAATAGTGTATTACATATCTAAAATTGTCCACATTTTTATTTTGCAAATGTCAAAAAATGACAGTTTGATATTTGACATTTCATGAAATGACAACTAATTTACTTGCTAATCACAAATTTGAACACCCTCTCGATTTTAAACTTGGAATAATTATAAATATTCTTTTTTCTATTAGTTACCAATCGCATGTGTGGTAAATCTCCAGCCGATATCAAAAAAATGCTGCTGCTAAAGAAGAAGGAACGTGGTAGTGTTACCAAAATTGCCAATCGTTTGGGATCACCCGGTATTGGACCGCATGAATGGTTAGTGTTGACGCCAAAAGACAAAATGCCGAAACCCGATGTTGTTTCATTTCCAAAACCGCCTAAAGCGCCTGATGGCACTTTACTGTACGATCGTATACCAAATAAAATGATTGAATTAGATAAAGATTTAACAATAATACCGGCGCAGCAAACATCATCATCGGCGCTACGTAAGAGAGTACACGAAGAGCAACAATTAAACGGAACTGAAGGTGGGTGGTAAACGTAATGTTTTTGGTAAATTTCGTTTTAAAAATAATTCATTCAATTGTTTTCCCAAAACTTTATAGTGACTATTATTCCAAGTGGTCCACCAGCAAAACGTCCCAATAAGGATCCAATGCCATCACATTGTCCCAGTCCTGAACAATTTGCTGCTATGATGGCAGCATCTGGGCAACCATTATCGAGACATCATGTAATATTTGATTATTTTCGAGCAATACAATAAATGATTATAATTTGTGATTGATTACAGCTAAATGGTAAGCCGAAAATTGCACAAATGGCACGTACAGGAAATGGTCGTAAGCAAGTTATTAGTTGGATGGATGCACCGGATGATGTTTATTTTCGAGCAACAGAAGCCAGCAAGTATGTGAAAAATTAGGAAATTTAATATTAATCGCATTACTAATATTGTATTATTTATGTCGTTTTTCCAGAAAAGCGCGAAAGATACTCTCACCGATTGATTTACGACGTGCAGCGCGTAAACCTTGGCGAAACTTACCTATAAAGCCCGTGATTGCGACAAGACCAATCGAATCACAGGTTGTGATACTAGACTGACCGTCATCAGCAGTGGCAGCATCATCATCATCATCGTCTTCGTCATCGCCATCGTCGTCGTCGGTGTCGGCGTCGGCGGCAGCATTATTTGAACAGCAGCAGCAACAGCAGCAACCGACACAAAAACATCTGCGACAACATCAGCAAAAGCAACAACAACCACAACCACAACCGCAACTTAAACAACAACCACCATTTCCTTATACCATGGATGCGTTGCTTAATTAAACTAATGTGCTGGAATGTGTCTGATGTGTGGTGGTGTGATGTGCGGTTGGTGTCGCTGTCGTTTAAATTAAGTGACAAAGAATGTAAATAGTTGTTCGCATAAAAATGAACAAAAAAAAAAAAAAAAGGGAAAAAAAAACATATTAGAATACAACGATACAACTACGTATTTTGCAATTTTATTAGCGCTTAGTAGACGTTTAAATATATAAATATACATATTATAGATACGTATATGCTGTGTATGATGATTTAAATACCCTTTAAGGTAAAACAATTGTATTTTTAAATATGAAATAATCTCAAATCAAATCGACAAGATTTACATATATTTAAGCGTAGCATGATGAAATTGGCTTGAAATAAAATGTTTTGTTTGTATTTTTAAGATGAAGCTTTAGATAACAAAAAACAAAATTGGTATGTTGGTGTGGTAAAAAACAATATTAAGTTTAATTTTATCTATATATATATATTTCGGTCAATCACACCGAAATGATATTAATTTATGATTTTTGAATTAAATTTAATAATGAACTTAGTTAAACAGATCATTTTCTAATAATTACTTATATGCATATGTATAACAAACAACGTCATCATAACACATTCTCAGCACACACGTAAACACATTTCATTTCGGTCTCCCTTTCTAATTTCATAATTTCAAATGAAAAAGTGCTGACATAAATGTTGTCAATTCATCAAAATTATCCTCCACATGAAGAAGAAATAAAAATTAAATGTCAGAATGTTGCATACAAAACGCATACGACAAATTTGAAACAACAACAAATAGAATTTGTATAAATATTTTTATACTTACATAATTCATATAAGCAGCATTTATCATACATTCATCACCGCTAAGATATATCTGACGACTCTCTATATGTACATATTGATTTACATATAATTAATTGACTTTGACATTCACAAGCAGACACACACACACACATGTATAGTATAACTTTAACATTTTTAATTATCAAACTTGGTATTCTGTCGTTTCATAGATAATATAATCCATTTTGTAAAATTAAATCTTTGAAATTGTATAGGGTTTTTGTTTGTTTGTTGCTTATTTCATACAAAATTATAAATATTTAAAGAAGCATAGCTCCATTGGATTATCTTTTAGTTTTTGTTTTCGTTTTCCACAAATAGTGTAATACAATATAATTTTGATATTCATTTGTATAATAATTTTTCTACAAATTAACACAATGGGCAAAAAATTAAATTTTATTAAAAAAAAAAAAATAAATAAATAAATATTCCATTGCCAGAAATACGTACTTTAAAGCATTTAATTAACTTTAATACAATATGTATTAATGTTTTTTAATCACTTTAAACGGAAAACGAAGAAGGAGAAAAAAAATATGAAATATACTATAGATATATAGAAAAATGGAATAATTCGCAATTATTTACATATACTATATACTAGACCCACTGTACAGAGAGAAAAAGAAACAATTCTTCACAAGTAGATTTTCTGTTTGTTTGATTTTTTGCCGTTTGCTATTAGTTATTTTTAATTAATGCATAAACAAACCAGAGTAATAAATAAAAATAATGAGATAGTTTCAGATAGCGATTTTTTAAAATAATTATGTATATACATACATACGTATACACACTTAAACATAATAATACATATATGTAGTTGTATTGTAACGTAGTAGTACATATATTATAATACATAATACAGATAATATATATTTAAAAAATAAATATTATTAAAATTCATAATAATAATAATAATGTTCACTTTAAATTAAAAAATATATAAAAATAAAGTATAGTGTAAAATCTTAATATTAATAAACATTTCTAAATATAAGCATTTTCCTCTGAAGTTTTTATCATGAATTTTTTTGAATTAAATTTTAATTTGAAACTATTTTGTATCGCGGTTTTTATCTCACATCAGACAATCCGAACCAAAAAAAAAATCATTGCCGCTTGGATTTTTCTGGTTTTGGTAAACATTTTGCTAATTTTTCAAAAAATTTATTAATGCCGCGGCAGAGAAATGTTTTTGAAAAGTTTATGGATAAACAGAAAAAACAAATTTGAAGGATTTAACAATATAAAAAATTTTGCGTTTATCCATTAGTGAATTTGAGTATTTGCATGATAAAATCAAACAACAAATTCAGAAAACATACAAATATGAGGAAACGTTGTATCTATATAGATTCAGGCATGTAAATTCACTTATATAAAATTTTAATCAAAGTTATTAGATGAAAAGCATGATTGCTTTTAATTTTATCCACAAAAAAAAAATCTCATGAAAAGTAATTAATATACAAATGTCACGTACAAATGTTTATTGCCTTACTACTGTCAACAATTGTCGACAGGAAAGCGGTCGCGTACTCGTACTCGAACTAACAAGAATCCAAAAATGAGAGCATAAAAATTAAAGAGAAGTGATAGTTTATAATATTAAAATGTTTACCATCACTTACAGAAAAGAAATCCTGCTGTCAATTACGTACTGTGATTGTCAATTTGTAAGTTTCTGATAGATATTCGTTCACGTACTTTCTGTACATTTTCTCATATCTAGAGTGTAATTTATTTTTACTCTCAATGATAGAGAGTGATGTTCGCGAACCATCCGATAAATTTGTATCATGCGACATGTGACATTTGCATACAGCCGCTATTTAAAATGCCGATAGACACATGATATAATACAAATCATATGGATGCTGAAATCGATGTGACAATTTTTCTCATGATACAAAAACCTCCATTTTCATTGGACAAATCACAAGAAAAGTATAAAATACCATCTACAGCAACATAATTCTTTTTCAGTTTTTCTTTTTCTCAACTTTGGATAGGATTTTTTTAAGCTCTTAAATTGTGTGAAGAGAGAAATTATATTAATAAAATCGACGAACTCACTGTATATTAAAGTGTGTTGTTACACAGCCAGCTATTTAAATTGCTTTTTTACCCTCAATTTATACCTCAATACTTTAAATTCTATATTAAGCAGGCGGATATTTTAGTGTTTTATACTTGATTCATTTTACATTAAGTAAAAAGTAGTAGTAATTTTGTTGCAGATTTAATATTTCATGACTGTCCACTCAAAAATTTAAATTTGTATTGACGCAATAAAAACTCTTGACTGCCTGAGTAACATTGCGTTGCGTAGAAACATATTTAACTTGTTGAGATTTTTAGCAGGAGCAAAAATTTCATTGCATAATTGGCTACCTATTTTGAAGACGTGGGAAACATTTGCCCAACATAGATAAAGCTGGAATTAAGTAGAATAAAGAAAAAAAAGACTAGATAAACTACCACTTTATTTCCATTTAGAATGGAACCATTTACGGTTCAATTACGATTATTTGTTGGCCGGGATACCAGAATTGTTTTCAAGCAATGGAGAGATTTAAATAAATGTTTATAATGATCACTAAATAAAATTTAAAAACTGCAGGTTTACTAGGTTGTCCACAATAACGTAATATTTTAATTATCACTTTAAAATATATAGGTATATGTCTATGTACTTTGGTAACTTGAAACTACAATAAGAGTCCCTATTTGATTTAATCATTAAAGCTAGATATGCAGAGTGATGCATTCGTTCCACCAAAACCGAATGCATTTTTTAACGCTATGCGTTGTGTGCTCTTATCGTCTTTCTCTTGCCACGGTTTAGCTTGTGTGACAATATTCACTTCGATGCTTTCGTCCAACTTATTGATATTGATAGATGGTGGTAAAATATTTGTTGAACAAGCATGTACCACAAATATGGCTTCAAGATTTCCCGCCGAACCGAGTAGATGCCCGTGAGCACCTTTTGTCGAAGAAACCCATACATTTGGTGAGTGTGAATTAAAAACACGTTTAATTGCATGCGATTCAATACGATCTCCAGTTGGTGTGGAAGTGGCATGAGCATTTACATACGATATACAGTCCGAAGGTACTCGAGCATCTGCTATAGCGCGAGTCATCGCTAGAGTGGCACCTGTGCCATCTTCACTTGGTGAAGTGATATGATATGCATCGCCCGAAAGACCATAGCCGAGTATTTCCGCAAGGATTGGTGCGTTGCGGCGTTTTGCATGCTCCAATTCTTCTAGCACCAGTACTGCTGCACCCTCACCCATCACAAAGCCATCACGTTGTTTATCGAATGGACGAGATGCTTGTTCTGGTGTTTCGTTGTGTGCTGTGCTCAGTGCTCGTAGTCTACAGAAGCCCGCAATTGATAACGGATCAATACAGGATTCTCCACTACCAGCCAACATTACATCTGCGTCTCCATACCGAATAAATCGTAAGGCATCACCTATTGCATGTGCACCGGTTGCGCACGCTGTCGAAACAGAGTGATTTGGTCCTCGAAGTCCGTAACGCATACTTATATGACCACATGCCATATTCGGCAGCAGTCGAGGTACGAAATACGGACTGACACGATTATAACCCTTTTGCAACTGCTGCCATGCACCGTACGTTTCATTCAAATCAAACATGCCCATACCAACACAAACACCAATACGTTCACGCTGTTCATCTGTTAGTTCTTTGGGTTTAAGTTGAGCCTGAGTTAATGCCTGCTCCGCTGCCATTACAGCCAACTGGGTGGCTTTACTCATTAATTTCAAATCACTTTTACTAAAATACTTATCCAATGGCAATTGGTCCCATTGAATCTGAGCAGCTACTTGGCAAGGTAATCCCTTGTATTGATCCGGTAAACGTGTTGTTGCTGATTCGCCGGCAATGACACGTTTCCACGACTCTTTTAAGTTCATCCCGAGTGGAGTAACTGCACCGGTGCCAGTGACAACAACTCGACGGCGTGTATTGGGACCATTACTAGCCGTACGAATTTGTGCTGCTACTGCTCGCGATATTTTCGTATAATATCTTTCTATAAAAGCCATTTTAAAAGTGATCTGGTGTTTATTGTTCAAGAAGGGAAGCAGTCAGCTGATTATCAGCCGGTTAGTTAAAGTGTTGCCCTTTTACAGTAGCTACTATTAGTATTAACTACAAGTACAAAAATTTTAATACATTTCAATATACTTTTGAAAAAATTATGATACTTATTTTGTTTTGAGTTTAACAATACATCTGGTTTCAATTTAATTTAAACTTATAATCAAGTTTTTTCGGTGTATGTATGGTACATTCAACCACGAACACCAGACCCGTATTTAAATAGTACAAAATGTACAAGACCTTCGTGAGCGCGATAATGAAGGGAGATACCTCCAACCTTTAAATTCTAATCCTAAATAGTACATTGCTTCGCACTTAAGTAAAGTCTAAAATTGCCCTACCCTGGTAATCAGAAGGAAGAAGTTTCCGTGGATATTCTCTTGGGCTGCTCAGAAGTTAGTCCTAATAACCTTTTACGCTGCATTTTTTCATCCAGTTGAATCCAGAGACTGTCGCCTATCTTAATAGGTTTTTGCGAGGATTGCGATGTAGTAGTAGGAGGTTCAGTCAGGATCAGTCAGTACAACCAAACAAAAGAGCTACAAAGTTAAAGAAATTTCCTCATAGTTTTCTTACTTATTACTTATTACCTGATACATCAAAATTTGGACAGATATGTGAGGAAGTAGCGAAAATTGCGTTAAAATGATAAAACGCGTATCAGTTGGTCTGTATAGTGATGAGCTCGGATATGTGATACTTCCGTTATTTAGGTATTTCTAATGAACATTAAATGGATTAACTAATAAACATTGTTATAATGAGTTTAAATTGAGCCGTAATTCGAGGTTTTGTGAACGAAATCTTGAAATCTCTTTGAAGTGATCACACTGGCTTTAATCAGGATTTCGTTGACAGTTGTGTAAAAACTGTAAACAAACAATATATAAATATGTACAAATATTTGCACCTGCAAGTGCAAAATGAATTTCAAGGTCCTTGTCATTTTGCGTCTTTGGAGTTTTTCAATACCTAGTTTAATCATAGGTTAACCCAGCTAGATTGGGCGTTAAACTTAGTTTAAACTACGTCAATATTTGACTGCAAAACTGCAAATCGAGTTTAAACAGTTTAAATGACAAATAGAGTAAAATTGCACTGAAAAAAGGAAGAAAACGTTTTTATATTTGCTTTCCATTTACGGTAGTATGATTATTCAAACGAAATCTTAATTAATTTGTCAGTTCAAGTTCAGTGTTATCATTTTTAGTATTAAAAGGATTGTTCATTTTGTTAAAATTCAGATTTCTATGAGATTTCGGCAAAATCCAACATATCAAATCTCACAGAATTTATGGCGAAATCCTATAGATTGGATAGATGGATTTCAGCCCAATGTAAACGCACTATTAATTTCAAAAAACTTATGTATCTAACATAAACTAAACGATGCAGAAAAAAACATGTAAATTATCTCAGAAACTTGCCTACTAAAAATAGTACTTATTTTCTATATCGCAACGCAACCCTACCAATGTGTTGTGTAAAAGCGTTTGATATTTTTCCGCAAGAATTTAGATTAACTTAGTGCACAAGGATTTTAATTGATTAAATAAGTAAAAGCAATATTGAAATATTAAATATGTTAAATGTGCTTCGACAAAATAGGGCAACAAATACTGCCAGACGATATCTGCATACGACAATTGCAAGGAATGGATATATAGTGCTGTAAGTGAGCATACCTATAGCATTATATACAATAAGAAATTTTCTTTTTGTTCTACATTCGCTAGTGTTCCCGAAATTGGCGAAGATGCACACACAGCTGATGGTATTTTAAAACCAGATGGTTTACCTGCTTTCAATGACATAACCATTGAGAACTGTTTGGGAGCTATTGGCTATCAAGCCGGTGCAGTGGAGAAGTTGGTGAAAAAAATTGAAAATACCATTGCGAAAAATGAAAGCCCAATTAATGTGACGCAAATATTTCGAGAATTAGATGAAGTCACTGGGCCGTTGGATACAACTTGGGGCATTGCTAAAGCATTGTATCTTGGCAATTGTACATTAATACCGACCAAATCTTATATGAATATACACGAGAGAGCGCGTAATGCACGCGCTTCAAAATTTACTTCAATACCATTATATGAGGCGTTGGTAGCGCAACAATTGGCAGGTGATAAGCAGACGAAAGATGAAAACCGCCTTTTGCAAAAATATGTCTTGGAGGGCAAACTAAATGGGCTTAGTTTAGCCCAAGACAAACGTGACGAACTGAAGGATGTAATTCAGCGCTTGGGTAAGGAGCGCTCAAGTTACAAAAATAAAATCAACGTAGCGGTGCACTCTTTCGGCCATAGTATTAATGATTTTCACTTGGTACGTGAATTTCCAACGACATTGCTCGAAGCGATTAGCAAAGATAGCAGCCATCCACAAAACGGTCCATGGAAGGTAACATTACAGCCACAAATATTTGAAGGTTTTCTTAAATATTGCCCAGATCGTACACAGCGTTGGAATATTTGGTTTGCTAATGTGCGCAAGGCGTCTGGTCAATTGGATAAAAGTTTGGAAAACAGTACACACTTGGAGAAGATTAGATCGTTAAGGAAGAGACAAGCGAACATATTGGGTAAGTTGCGGTAGGAATCAACAATGTGCCGATTATAATTATGAAATTCTGTATTTTCATAGGATTTCCAAATTATGCGACCATGTCAATGCAAACCAAAATGGTAAATAGCGTTGAAAATCTAAAATCGATATTTGCACAGCTTGTACATTTTGCTGGCCCAGCACAAGCGGTGGAAATTGAAAATCTACAGAATTTTGCAACCAGCAGTGGCTTTGAACACAAACTCGATCAATATGATGTCGCCTATTGGCAACGCAAATACTTAATGTCACAGCATAATATCGATGAAAAGGTGTTGCGTGAATATTTTCCCCTGCCGCGTGTATTGTCTGGGCTTTTTGCACTAAGTGAGAAACTATTTAATGTGAAAATAATGGAACGCAGTGATGCGCAAGTATGGCAGCCAGCTGTAAAATATTATGATGTCTTTGATTGTGATGGTGATGGTAGTTCTCCAATTGGTGGATTCTATGTGGATTGCTATTCGAAGGAGAATAAATATGGAAAGAATAACGGTTGGATGGTTAGCATACGTAATCGCAACGAGACAGCACGATTAACTCCGTTGTGTGCACTTATTTTTAATTTCACCACATCATTGGACGGAACATCATATCTGTTAAGTTATGATGATTTGCATATGGTCTTCAAGACATTCGGCACGGCCATGCAGCATTTGCTGACCAAGGCATCATTTACCGATTTGGCTGGATTATCCAATGTCGAATGGGATGCCTCACAGATAGTGGGTAATGTAATGAGCAATTTTCTCGATAATAATAATGTTCTACAAACGATATCAGGCCATTGTAATAGCGATGAGCCCATACCTGAAGAATTGGCAACTAATGCACGATTATTGAAAACAAATATGGCCGGTTATAATTTGTGTCAAGAACTATATTTAGCCGATCTGGATATTGAATTACATCAATCGACAGATTTTTGGCTGGATGTCGTCAAGCGAGTATGGCCTGTGTATCGCTGTATGCCCCTGGATAAAAAGGATGCACATCCCTGTTCGATGACAGACATATTCGCAGGTGATTGGGGTGCCGCACAATTTAGTCACTTGTATTCGAAAATCATAGCTGCCGATATAAGTAGTGCCTTTGCGGAAAATTCAATGGACAGCCGTACAGCAATTGGACGCCGTTTTAAGGATACCTTTTTGGCAGCAGGTGGTTCACAACCGGCTTCTGAAGTGTTTCGTCAATTTCGTGGTCGTGATCCTTCAGTGGAGACGTTTTTGAAATCTTTACATATACTGAATTCAACGTAAACTACTGACGATTTGTAAATAAAATTGTATTTAAACCTTTAACCAGTTGTTATTTATTAGTTTTTATTATGATGTTTTCTCAAGATTGTATTGGCCATGCGTTTGATGTGTGTAATTTATATACATATTGTACATGGAGGAAAGTAATTAATTTTATGGACTTGAAGCACACTCATATTTCATATTGTTCTCATATGTATAATTGTGCAGAATACTTTTTATATTTCAGTTTGTTTATAGTTCACATTTATTTGTTCAATAATACAATATCATTTAACGCGCATGGGCATAATAATAATAGGTACATGCTAACACATTTAACTATTCACATAACACATTTAAGCCATTCACTTCACTCTCTGAAAGTGTAGGTCGAAACTCAATGAAAATACATCCAGTGTATTTTACAAAAAAACTATTAGATACAAATAATTTGTCCGTACTATCATTGTGTTGTTTCATCCTAAAATTAATATTAAGTATGTTCATGCATATATATACGTATGTATTTATATTATAATTGCTATGTAACGATTGTATTAATATACATTCTACTATACACAGATAAATATATTCATATAAATGTCCCCTTATTACAAAAATGTTTGCTTGCTTAAGACAAAATTGCATTTAATGATAGTAAATATCCATTCTACAGGATACCTTTTGTGCCACCCGATAATGGAGCTTCCATTGGTGTTTATCAAAAATTGTTCAAAATTGTAATGCAGTGTAAGTGTATGCGTATTGGAGCCATGTGTGATGATAGATAGGGTTATTTAAATTCTAATTCGTAAAAGTTTAGCTCAAAAACGCAAATTTGCATGTATAATTTGTTATTGCATTGAATAATATTAGTACGTACTTAGCTGCATGTTTGTGTGTGTTTTTTTTTTTCTTAGAATAGATTAGGACATTGTGACCAATCTCCATCACTTTTGTGCTGCCAATAGGTTCCCTTATAAACATGAACATATTGGTTGGTATCTTCATCTTTGACGCGTTCAAACCAAATCGGTTGATACGGTGGGTATGATCCGCCTGCATCAGCAGCTTCCTTAGCACGCCGTTTCTGACGTTGCTTCTCTTCGAGCCGTATTTTCTCGCGATTACTCTCATCCCAATTTCCTTCCTCCATCAGTCGTTGGTCCGGACGAAGACGTGAGTCAGTCGGTGCAATACCATCTTCCATTTCATTTAATTGACATGCTAACAATGTGAAATTATAAAACTTATCATTATCGGGTGGTGGCATTTGTCTAGTCCAAATCGTTCTATATGGTCCAGTTTTGTATGTAGGACTATCACCGGAGCCGGAAACAGATAGCACCGGTGCAATTTCAACTTTGCAATCCCATGTACCGCGTAACAACCATTTAGCCTCGTTGTTTCGATCGAAAATAGTACCCTTTACACGTCTTTGTGTGTCGCGTGAAAAATGCGAATACGGTATATACTTCAGGTGGCAGCGTAAACCTGCCGCTGCATTAAGACCTTTTATATCCATGTCACCATGTTGATCTACCCAAAGTTTTCCAACGATTATATTGTTAACGGTGGTGGTTACTTTGTGCCATGTATACTTGTTGTCCGTGGCTGCAAAATGCACATACGCACATCCCAATGGTGTCACCTGTGAGTAATTCGATATTGCAATTGATAAGATATATGTAATTGATAACTACACTTTTGTGGATGTGTTTGTGTGTGTAAGAACTTACTTGCAAATATTTTCCACGAAATTTACTGGTCATCGTAAACTCTTGCCAACATGTCCATTCACGTCCCTCACAGTGAATTGCTGCTGTCGGCGGATGATGAGAAACTTGCTCTGCGATTACCCTCCATCCAAGGTCATCCATACGATCGCATTCATATGTTTCGCCCAGCAATGGATTGAATGGTTTCCCAGTTCTATGGGCCGTTGTCGAATAATTTGATATTGTGAAGGCGGCAACATAGGCAAGCTGCTCACAATCATCAGTGGTTTGAGCAGCTATATCCAACAATTCGGAATATTCATAATCCTCCGTTAGACGCTGTAGCATCGATAGTGGCTCGTTGAAATTGACTGGCATTGGAATTTTCGAAAGCTCTTTCCCTACGCAATTTTTCATAATCGACCACAGATTAAGCGGATAATTGGCCTTATCTGGAACGCGAGTACGACGCTGTTTCGACCCAATTGCTGGAATAGACATTTTGTGTACATTCTCTTCACCGACACCTGTGTCCGATGACGATGGTCCAGTTAAAAAGTTGGAAGCACTCATCGTCGTCACGTCTAGGCACTGCTGACAACACACAACACAAGGTGATTTTTTATTCAAAGAATTAACACTGGACAGAAGTCTATACTTTCTGACACTCTGCCCACGGTGGACGGAGTTTGCGCATTTTGTATTTTTGTGCTTTAAAATAAGTACTGAAAATCCTGGGATGGGCTACTCTTATTTTGCTTGTCACAACTTTTAGTTCATGGTCAAGGTGCATGAATAGAAGGTAGAGTAATTGATTCCTCTTGGCTGCGCCATATAATGTCAGAAACTGCCTTCTTATAATGTTAAACTAGAGTGTTTGTTGTTTTCTTTTCTACTTCGTCTTCTTCTTTTCTAATGTGTTTTTGTTTTATTTACTCTTTCTCCTTCATTTGTGAGAAATCTCCCTAATAGCTCTACCTTGTGCTGTTATAAAATGGTTCGTGGTTATATTGGAATTTTGTTCATTTAAAAAAAAAATAAATAAATATGTGGCACTTAAAGCCCCAAAGGGCTCATTGGCCGAGCTTCTCTTCTATTACTGTTGTGCGTCTTAAATTTTGGACAGTATTAGAATGGACCTGCTTATTTTAGCCGGTTCCGAACGGCAGAACACTCGTGACATCACTTTTTCTGAGCTTTGTCACAGGGTTCTTTTTAGAAGCTTTTACATGGCAAGTTGTTACTGTCGGAAGAATTGCCAATTGCTTGCCGACAGGTGGGTACCATTCGAAAGAAAAATCTTTTCGATATAAATTTGTTATGCATCAGCCGGGTATTGAACCACGACCTACAGATCAGAAGGCGAACACACTAACCACTGAGCTACGGCACCCATTTTTGTTCATTTACATAGTTTAATTTATAAAAATTATGTAGTTGTAGTCAAAATTAAAATCTTTTTAAATTTAGTATCGACTTTATTCACATATTTTCCAAGCATAATTCGGTCAATAGGCCGATAATAATTTGACGTTCACCTTAACGAATACTGCTGTTATAAGTCATCTTTTTTATTTAATTTGTTTAATTTATACAGCTGTGTTGTTAGTTCTGGCTAGAATACCAATTTGTCCAATTAGACCAATCTTATGCAGGCAGTCACAATAGTTGTTATTTACAATACAAAATGAAAATTTAGGCAGCGAAATGTATGGGCATCAGAAAACCATTCAAAGTTTCAAGACTGTTGATTAGTTAAATTTGCAGCAAAATTACTTATTTGCGCTATTAAAAAATTAAACAAGCGTCAAAAATAGAAATCTGCCTATGTGTAATAAAGCTATTTAGATATTTACAGATAAATTGAGCATAAAAGTACCGTGGTCTGCAATCATATGATTGTCTGTATAACACCACTATAGTGCAAAGTACTCAAAATAATTGGAAATCAAGTGTTCATTTTGTATTGAAAATGGAAATGTTTCATCGCCGTATTCAACTTGTAAGTTTTAAATAGAGCTAATGATTGTTCACATTTTGATGAAGAAAAAGAAAAAATGGAAAATTTAAAAAAGCTAGACCTGAAGTTTTTACCCGGAACATTTCGTATCTATTTTATTAACTTCTGTTGAAACTTGACAAAAAATATATTTAATTACGTCTTGCATATTTATTTTGCTGATATTCCATTTTCCATTTACAAATAAAATTTTTCTCATTTACTTAAATTGCAGTCGGCTGTTGTTTATCAACTGTTTTCTTGCTGCCAAATTTCTGCTGGTAAATGTTTGTCCAATAGAAACTAACACCTTCTCATAAAAGTCAATTGTCACTTTACTCTTTCAATTTCCCCTCTTCTGCTGGATTTTTATGCACACGATCAGCAAAACCTGATCATTTGTATTGTGTAAATTATCAATAGTTATCAGGTAGGCGAACGCAACTATAAGGTGTGTTTCTTTTCAGAATATTCGTGCAAATTCGTACAAATTATGATAATTTTACACCAAAAAACTTGCAATGAGAGAGAAAATGAGAGCGTAAAATGACAGTTCGCTGTGAGAGAACTTACAAATTTTTACTTCTACTGATTTTGTATTCTAAAGATTAATAAGATACGGCTAGATATTTTTGATTATTTACGTTTAAGCCCTTTTTAACCATGATCAATTTTGGTAAAATTTGAATAAGTACAGAAGAAAAAAGGCTTATATTTACTTATGCAATAATTTTTGAAAAAATACATTTAAATGTAAGCCTCACAAACATGGCGAAGAAAAACTTCACATAATTTTTAAAATAACGTCGAAGATGTAATTAAGACTCTTGAAACACTTGAAAAACAAAATTTAAATTTATATATGCCCTTGTAACAAATGTCATCGAACTTAAAAAAGGTTTTACATCGAACTCAAAAAGGTTTTACAACTGTTGAAGCCTTTTTTCATTGTGTGTCGAGATTGATATCGTGTTGCTCTTAAAGTTACAACGCCGGAAATTCCAAGAGGCACTTATCTTATCTTGCCGCCATCTATTAGAATCTCGGTAATAATGCTCAAGGAATTAAAATAGTGAGAGCAACAACAAGAACGTTATATCGAATTTAATTGTTGTTGTTGTTGTAGCAGCAACGGAAATGCTTTGCTTTGTTCCCGTACAAAGCATTTCCGTATTCTGATGAGTGTAATGGACCTTGGTTGACTGCGTGGTTGTTTGCTTCTGGTACGTAGACCCGTCCATTCTTGGGAAGCCAAATTTAATTGTGACTCGTGTTGACTAGATGCATCTTTAACGAGTAATGGTATTCGATTTGATTCATCACTATGAATGATATTTAACTGAGTAAATAATTTAATATTTTTTATAGTATATCTGGAGCAAAAATTCAAATGTGGTAATACATACATATGTTATGTAGGAGTGTATTTGTTGTCGGTTTGATTCATTTCCACTTTAAAATTTTATCACCCCAATGTACTCAATACATGTAGTTCAAGTTCAAGTCAATTTAGATTTTAAATTAAAACTTGTATGTAACATAGGTGTAAAAGACTGCAATCAATCGCGATTGTGATCAGTGCATTCACAATCAAAATAATTTGATTGAGAAATGCATAAATGCCATACGAAGGCAGTAAGGTTACTATGAAGTACTGCACAAAATGAAGTTACGGATGACTTGGTTAATCGAGAATCGAGAAGCAAAATTTCTTCGATTCTTCGATTGTAGCTGCGGTCGGCAATTATTCCAAGCTGCTTTTTGATTTAACATATTTTATCCTTACGATGACCAGTGTACAGAAGAAAAGGCTGTAATTAATTCCACAATTACTTTGAATATGGCTATGTGACTGCAATCTTTGACAACTATGGCATACACTTAATCAATTAGCACTATGAGCATGAATGGCACAATTGTAGCATTTATACAAGTGGTTCATTGATAGTTAAACATAATAATAAATAGCTATTTGTGTATTATTTTTGTTTTATTATTACGGCGTAACCATGTAGTTTGTTTTGCTTTATTTCAATAATACTATATATAATAATTGCATAACATTTAACATATTCATTTGCTTCCATTTTGTATGTACATTACGAAAAATAAAAACAACTAAATAAATTGAAATCAAAACTAAAAGTATATAACATAAAATCCACAAAATTAGAATTAAGAGATAACTAAAACGATATACAAATAATTATATTTATATAAGTATATATATTTATGTATATAGTATGTATATTTATTGTAAAGTAGACAAGTAAAATTTGGATTCTTTTCTTATATTGCAATTGCATAATTTCGAATGTATTCACTTATTATTATTCGTTTGTTAGTTAACAATTTTCTTTTTAAATTTGATTTTCATTTAGAACGGAATAATATTTTTTTTTGTCTTTAAAATAAGGAAAATTTAAAAGTTCATAGCGTATAGAAGAAGTTGGAGGAAGGAGGGGAGTAGGAGGAGGAGGCGGAGTAATATGCAATGTTTACATTTCATATTAAGATTTTAGTTCGTTAGCCTTCTTGGTTATTATTGTATGTACGATAGCTTAAAGTTACGAACAAGTTTAGAACAAATCTGGACATTGTGACCAATTTTGATCACGCTTGTGCTCCCAATATGTGCCCTTGTAAACATGCACAACATTGTCGGTACCTTCTTCTTGCTGACGGGCAAACCAAATTGGCTCATAGGGCGGATATGGGCGGCCTTGTTCGGCAGCTGCTTCTGCCTCAGCTTCACGTGCTCGTCTCTTTAGGCGTTGTTTCTCTTCGAGTCGTACCTTTTCTCGATTGCTCTCATCCCAACGCCCCTCCTCCATTAGACGTTGGTCGGGACGTAATCGCGAATCGGTCGGTGCCACACCCTCCTCCATTTCGTTCAATTGACATGCCAACAGTGTGAAATTGTAATATTTATCACAGTCTGGTGGTGGCATAGTTCTTGTCCAAATCGTCTTATAAGCGCCTGTCTTGTAGACGGGACTCTCTGCTGAGCCAGAAGTGGAGAAGACTGGCGCTACTTCGATGGAGGAATCCCATGTGCCACGTATAACCCATTTCACTTCGTTATTTCGATTCATGACCATACCTTTGACTCGCCTCTGTGTCTCGCGTGAAAAGTACGAATATGGTATGTACTTAATCAAGCATTTAATACCTGAGGCTGCATTTAGACCTTTGATTTCCATCTCACCATGCTGATCCACCCACAGTTTACCAACGATGATATTATTTACGGTTGTGGTCACCTTGCGCCATGTGTACTTTCTATCGGTTGCCGGAAAATGCAGATATGCATTGCCCAATGGTATAACCTATAGTGTAGAAAATCGATTATTAATAATTAATTACATTTATACACTATATATACATAATATTGGACACGCAATTTCATCATTAAAATTTTTTAAATATTCTAAATTGTTTGCATGTTGCACGCCGATTCACTTACTTGCAAATATTTGCCACGAAATTTGCTAGTCATTGTAAACTCCTGCCAACAGCTCCAGTCGCGACCTTCACAATGAATTGCCGCCATTGGCGGATGATGCGAAACCTGTTCAGCTATGACACGCCATCCTAGATCATCTGTGCGGTCGCACTCATACGTCTCACCCAGCAGCGGATTGAACGGTTTACCCGTGCGACTGGCTGTAGTCGAATAGCTGGATATAGTAAAAGCTGCTATATAAGCGAGCTGTTCGAATTCATCTTCGATGCCGGCAGCTGTGTGAAGTAATTCGGCATATTCATAATCCTCAGTTAGACGCTGCAGCATGGATAATGGCTCATTGAAGTTTACGGGCATTGGGATTTTCGATAGTTCTTTTCCAATACAATTTTTCATAATAGACCAAAGATTTAGCGGATAGTTGGGTTTGTCCGCAACGCGAGTACGTCGCTGTTTTACAATCTTATTATTTAAAGCAACAGGAAAGACTTCTTTGCTTACATTAATTTTCTCAATGCTGCGATCGACAACATCGGCAGCGTGAGATATATCCCCTGGAATGGCCTTTGCTGTCGGTAGTACAATACCACATTGTGGTGATTTTTTGAAATCCTCGTTCTCCGAAGAGCTGCTTGTATGCGCCTGATCGTGAGACCCTCTGCGACGCTTTTGTATTGTCACCGTGAAAGCTCCCTCTTCGTTTTCTCGATTTACGACTTCAGTGCAAAAAGCGTTATTCTCCTCGGCATCGTAAAACTCGGTCTCGTCATCGGATGTCACTACGGAATTTGTTGTAATGTCGCCTGCTATAGCATTGGTGCTCATTGACTGTGGCATTTTCTGGTGGTTGACCAAATGTGCTGCCTGTTCCAGCTGTGTATGCTGTTTGGCCAATTGTTCGACTATTTCCTCGAGACGCTGTTTTTGTTCACGTTCGTGCTGCAACATCTTCGACCACTTATGGCCTTGCGATTCTGCTGTTCGCAAATAGTCATTGCACGCATTAATCATGGCATTTGCAGTAATGCGAAACAAAGTGGCACGTTCATTGACGATTTTTGTGCGACTGGAAAGTGCCTCCTCATCATTTGTCTCAAGATCACTGAGCGCTCGTTGCAATGCAATACCATGTTTTGTAATTAGATCGTAACAGGTGCGCAAATTTTCCAGCCGTTCCGTCAAATCACGTACAACTGTGTTGATCTCCTGACTGGGTACTACTTGTGCAGTCACCTCCTCTTCTTCCTCCTCACTCTCCATTGCCCTTATCGCCTTTGCTTTGGCCAATTCGAGTGCCGTTACCCACGATTGCCGCTCCACCTCATTGGCAGCCTTGATATGGAAAGTTTGCGTACCACCGTTTGAGATAACAAACGTACACGAGTCTATGGTATGAATGAGAGCCCCATGCAATGATATTGTGCCGCGGCATGTGTGATTAATTTCCGCCTGATTGCGATAGTAGCTAAGCACTCCGTTCGATAGTACAAACCACCTTCGTTGATATCCTTTGATATAGTTGGTCCACTTGAGCAACCAACCCTTCATCTCGGGATCACCTTTTTCGGTTGTCGCTTTTTGTGTGGCCTCTGTCATTGTGATTTCGATTCGTTATTGCCGTTTTCTGGTGCACTTTTGTTCCTTCTCTCTCTGACTCTCTGTCTACAATATGTAACACCATACACACTGCGACACCGCGATACCCAGTATTATATAGAGCACAGCATATACAAGCACAGCAGTATATTAGAAGAGAAAAAAATGAAAATAAAAAAAAGAAGGAACAAATTAGCACAAAATTCAAAGCCACGTACGTTTCGTAGTGATTTTTCTTTTGTGTATTACCCCGTGCAAAGCTTGGCTAATTTACACCCACATTTATTGGATTAATGTCTTTGTTTTCTTTTTGCAAACTTTCATTAATTTAAACAAGCTGAATACGATTACGGTTACACTTCTTTTTTTAACTCTAAATAATCTTGGAAGAAGAAAAATGAAAATACTGCTCGTGAAAATTTCCCGTCCGTGAGATATCTGTATGACAAAATGACGTGACTTGACTATGTGTCAGAAATATGACTGAGTTGCCAACACTT
The DNA here is from genome assembly GCA_963854835.1 of Megamerina dolium. Classification (NCBI taxonomy): domain Eukaryota; kingdom Metazoa; phylum Arthropoda; class Insecta; order Diptera; family Megamerinidae; genus Megamerina; species Megamerina dolium. Next base: position 25,466,420 of record OY978526.1, on the reverse strand, counting down.
CAAATTTGTTTGAATTCTTGTTTATTTTCTTTTTCTAAAATATTCGTAATTAAAATGGAAATAATGTGTATTTTAAAATATAATATTCTGTGTGCAAAAATTTTGTTTGATATATTTCAGAGTAAATATAGTGTAAATAACACTATATGTGATGGGGTATATTCAGTGCGACAACGACCAGGCGGTATTTGTATAAGAATGTTATGAATTCGTGTTTAGTTGCTTGCCAAAATGTGTACTATTGTTGCAACACCTAAATAAATAAAAGAAATATTTGGCTTTGAATAATTATTAGGCAAATCGTAGATAAAAATGACGCATTTGGTTGAAAAAATGTTTCTTATATGTAGGAACTTGCGCTGTAATAGCAATATTTCCGCTTTAATTTTACATGTGCCATTGTTAGTTATCAAGCAAGTGCCTACAAATCGTACTAATAATTAATGCCCCTATTGCGGTTCACAACTTTTGTAACAGTTTGGTCGCCGTCGAGAAATTCATATTGCCGTTCTCAACTCGACTGGCGGCTGATTTTTTTGATTGTGTTCATTATTTTTGTGGTATTGCCGTTTGCAACTCTGTTTCAGTTTGGTCGACAAGCATGTTAAATATACACCACTGCTCATAAGCAGTTGTGTTTGCATCAGTTGCAGTTTACTTTAAACTAATAAAGCCAAAAATAATGGAGAGATCGTAAGTAATAATTAGCTTGGCTTCATATTGTAATTTCTCAACATTTTATACATTTTCAGAAGTTTAAAAATTACAACCAAAGCTCAATTTGAGAGGCTTGTTCAACTAATGGTCCAGAATCCAAGCTAACAAAGTAGACGTGAATCTAAGAAAATAAGATTTTTTTTAAAATAATTTAAGTTATCTTCCATTTCCATTTAGACTGAAATGAATTTAAAAAATAAATAAGAGATAAATTTATTGAGCTTGGAAAGAACGCATTATATTATTTCTGATACTCCTTGCAGCGTCTGTTTCGTCTCCAATACATCTAATACTTCTTTTAAAACAAGTGACATTGTAGATTGAGCCACTCCTATATTGAAGTCATTGCCGCTGCTCTTCTGGTAGCTTCCATCAGCGAAAAATCTAAGAGCAGCACACATTTTCAATATTGGTGGTATAGATACGACACGCACAGATTTCTTGAAATGGTCTTTTACGTCATCCAGCAAAAAGCAAAATGCCTCTTTGCTCAGTCGAAAATAGCTAATAAATCTATAAAAAAATTTATTATTTGCTTTTATTTATTTTGAACAATATTTATACTTTTGGCTAGGTAGTTCAAGAGGGTTAGAGTCATCACGAATTTTTCTCCGTAAGCGTAGCAAATCAATTTTCGCGTCTTCGTTTTCATCTTCATAAAACAAATCTACACTAATATCCATTTTAAATAATTTTCACAGCAAAACACAATTGTATATTTCCTTAATTTTTACTTTTAATCGACCACTTTTCTGTCATAAGTGATATTTTAAGCTGGTAACGCCATAACAATTTCAACCGAAAACAGTGGTGTACCACAATACCAAAAAATAGTTTGGTCTTGTTGAAGTCGGGTCGACTCTAAGACGACCAAACTGGGTTGAGTGGTGAACCGCAATAGGGGCATAAATTTGTAGATAATTAATAATCTTTATTATATGTTGTCGGCTACCTATAAGCTCAAAGCTTCTAATGCTTGTTTTTAATGCAACCAATTATAGCGTACTTACCCAGATTGATATGATACAAGACACCATAATACATTTTCAGTTATTTCATTTGTAGATATTTTAATAAATTTTTCAAAATTAAAAAAAAAACATAGGTTTCGTACAAACATAAACATCATATAGGTAGTAGAGCGAAATCAAAAATAAATTGAGAAAAATCTTACAATATTTACAATTGATTCTGTGGTTGTTGTTTTGATTCTCTTATAATTTCATATACATAAATACAAATACAATACAATTACAAATAGAAAATACAATACAATATAATATATATTATTATTATTATTATTAAAAGCGCTACAAACAGTTTTTTTTTCATTTGTTGCTGATTATTACGTTAAAATAATTAAACATTTGTTTATGCATCGTTTCATTCAAAATTAATTAATAATAATTGTTATAAAACACGCGATAAAAAATTAAGGCGTCTATGAGGGCAGGGAAGACAAACTTGTAAGGAGTTGTGATAGATGCGGGACTATGAGAGATGCAGTGCAGCGCAGTAGCGGTGGTACAATAATATTAGTAGTAGTAGTAGTAGTCATGGTTGATTATTAGCAAAAAATGAAATATATACGTCGTAGTTTATAATTTTGTTCTTGATTTCCATATGTTTAATACTTATGATGATGATTATCGCCTTGATTAGACAGAGACCTCGTTTTCTCTTTATTTGTCAATGCTATTGTTGTCGAGCGTGTATGTAACAGAATGTAGCATGCGGAATAGGCTGTAAAATTCAATTGTAAAAAAAAGCAAAACAAAAAAAAAAAAAATATATGTATAAATATAAACAAAATAGAAAATTTTAAATTCAGCCAAACATACACATACACAGAGAAACACACAATTTTACATAGAAATGGTCTCAATCCTATACGAACATATATGGAAGTATTTGCCAATGGTGATGATGAATACATACTTGTATTGCCAAAAATATTTATATGTTGTAGCTACGTAGGTGAAGTGGGGTTTGAGAAGAAAGTGCGAATTGATTGTTTACACTCCAAATTTGTGTATAACAATTTACAAGTGAAAAATGCACTCTGATAGAAGCGAATGAGGTTATGATGGTGGTGGTGGTGGTGAATATGAATAATGAATGCGTGTTACATTTTACTATGGCATTTGTTTTGTAATATTATCCAAGTACATACATATCTATGAATATTTGGGGGAAGAGAGATATGGGAAAATCTCATTTTTGCTTGTCGGCTTGGTAAAAAAAAAAATGGGCAGCTTTGAAAGAAACATAACAATAATAATTATAATTGTCATAATAGTAATAATAATCATCATAAATTTAATAAAGCAAATAAAATGCATTATTGTTCATTATTTTAGTGCTCATTTCTGGTCTTAAACGCAAATAATTTACAAAAGAAATGCGTTTTGGGCATTTTATCCCTATTTCTTCTTCTATGCAATGTCCCTCATGTTGTTGTTATTGGTTTTTAATTAAAAAAATTTAAATTCTTAATTTTATTATTTCACAAATATCACATATAATAATAATTTAAATTTAAATTAAATTATATTATTTAATACAAAAAAAAAAAAAAAATAAAAAACGAAAAAATTAAATAATAAAGAAATTCGATATATCGCAAGTGTGAATTGTGAATTATTTGAAAATAGCGTACGCTTGAGTATGTGTAAGTGGTGAGTAGTGTAATTTGAAAGCGCCTCAAAAATTTCTTCTCTCTCTATATATAATATATCGAATTCGAATAAGTTCGCTTGCAATATCGTCTTGTTTAATTTTTAGGGGAGCGATTATTGGTGTCCAAGTGCGTTAATTATGTATACATTTAGCACCAAATTGAATATTTATTCAAACAAGTGCATCAAGCACTCATTATCAAAATGAGTATAGCAAATATGGTGGTGTAATGTTGTTTTTGTTTTATAGTGGTACAACTCTCAATTACATAATTTGTGTCCTCTGTCGTTAACAGTTTTACATACATTTTAGATACAGTACATATGAATCTATGTACGCAATTAATGTAAATAAGAGCACATAATGTTCATTGAGAGCGTACATGTGATTGAGCAAATTATGAGAACAAGAACGAATATATATATATATATATATATATATATATATACATATATATATATATATACATATATATATATATATATATATATATATATACATATATATATATATATATATATATATATATATATATATACATATATATATATATATATATATATACATATATATATATATATATATATATATATATATACATATATATATATATATATACATATATATATATATATATATATATATATATATATATATATATATATATATATATATATAATACGATTACACGATAACTATCGATCATTTTACATGGTATTATATGCGGCGGAATTAAAGCTGTGCTTTGGTAAACTTAATCTAGCGAGTGGATGAGTTTTGCCGTGTTGCTGTAAACGACGTTGTTGATGGTGATGCTGCTGTTGCTGTTGTATATTTTGTTGCTGATGCGCTATAATGGTTTCTGTCATGGATGCATTTTGTGGTGGCGTTGGTAGATGATGCGTATGATGAGTGGATGATGAGGTGGAGGAGGAGCAGGAGGATTTTACAGGCGCTGGTGGCGGTCGACTATCACTATAATCGTGAGGTTTCCCTGTTAAGAACTTGTGCGAGTGCAAGTTCTCATAATAGGATCGCGGGCGTGGCTTAGATGTGCTTGTGGCTACTACAGCTGTGGCAGCTGTACTGGTGCTTATGGGAGGTGGTGCAGATGTGATAGATACGATATTGGCTGTGGTGGTGCTAGTCGTCTGATACTTGTGTACCAAACATTTCACATTACGATCGCAGGATTCACTTACACTGGAGGAGTTTGACAACGACGATGATGACGACGATGAGGCGGAAGAGGATGTCGATGATGTTGAGCTACATGATGTGACTGCGGTAGTAGTCGCAGTTGCAGGCTGTTGTTCTGTTGTTGTGATCGCTGTCGGTGTTGGTATACTTGTAGACGTCGTTGTTGTCTCATTGCTGTTGACACTATGATCGACATGTTGTGCAACCGGCGATGAGGGCAGTGACTGGTGTCCCTTTTTGCCAGCTGTCGTTTGGGACGCCACGGCATTTGTTGTCGCTCCACCAGCCTTCGCTTCAAAATTCTTTTTGAGTATTTGAACATTACCAGAGATTCGATGATCTTCTGTTGTGGTGGTGGTTTTTTGCGATGTGCGCAACTCTACAGCATCTGTTTCGGCCTGTAACATCATATTTTTGTTCTCAATATCAGACATGGTGTACGATTCGGGCGCTGATGCAGAGAATAGCTCTGCATTTAGTGGTTTACTGCCATCGCTACGGCGCATGGGCACCACGCGTTGCAGCGATCGAATCTCATCGCTGTTGCATCGCAGCGGATATCGCGCGCGACAAGATCCAGCAGCCGAAGCGCTGCGATACAAGTTTGTGTTGCGTTTCTGTGGATGCGCTATTGGTAGTAGGATAGTAGTAGTAGTAGTAGTGGTAGTATTAGGTATCGTTCCTTCACCAGCGGATCCGCCGTCATTGTCTTGGCAAAGTTTCTTCAGCACGGTGCACTCCTCCAATTTCTGCTTGGTGCGTTTCACCGTACCAATATGATGATGGTGATGATGATGATGTTGGTGGTGCGGCTGGTTTTCATCTGCGGCATTGGCGTCGTCGTCGTGTTGGGTTGCAGTCTTATTACTCATGTTCAGTTCGTGTATTTGGCCCTCAAATATGGCAGACGTTGCGGTTCCGCCATACTGAAACGTATTACGATTGGTGTCGTACGAACTCCAGGAACTATTGCGCGTAGGGATGCCGTAGCGATTGTCGCCCGAGCCCCAGGATGCGTGTCGCAGCGGCAGCTCTCGTTGACGAGGTCGTGTTCGAACCACACCCTCGAACACCGTTGGGCCGCTAGCAGTAGTTACGTTCGATGAACCTGATTCGATACTACTATTCGAACCTAGTTTTGCTGCTGCACTTGCGCTAGTGCCCAGCATATTTGTGGCGTCCATTACGATGCCACCGCTGGGACCGCTCGTAGCTGCCCACGATTGCGTCTTACGACTATGGTGGTGGCGCTTCTCCTCCTCTTCCTTGGCAAAAACATTGTCCACTTGTGATGAGAACACGTCTCCGGCATCACTGCCTCCACCTCCACATGTGCTGCCTGTGGTTACGCGTCGATATCGCAGTGAACTGCGTAAGGGCGCAGCCACCGCATCCAGCCCATCCGCGCGTTGCACCGTTAAGTTAGAGGTTTGCGTGATTAGCTTTGCCGATGAAGTCCACACCGGGCTTCCGCCGCTACCGCCCCCGCTCTCATTGCTATCAAATCGTGCATTCGTATCCTGCGAAATCGAGCGTCCCAGTTGTAGGTTCAGCGTTTTGCGATCGTCTGCAGTTTTGCGCGTTTGTTCCTGTCCCGTCTCCAGGTCATGCACAATATTGCGCACCGACGTGGGTGGTGTCGATATTGCTGCCGAAGGCAATGGCGGTGGTGTGTTCTTCTGTATGTGCAGCACTTGATTTTGGGTAACACTGTAGTTCTCTCCATTGCTGCCTGGATAACGTACATTTTTCGGCTCATCCGCAATACTACGCTCCGGCGTTAGATTTTCCAGCGACTGACTTTGCTGCTTCATTACAATGGCAGTGTGATTTTGTATGGGTGATGTGCTGCTCGATCGACGAACAAGTCTTCGTTGCTTTTGATTCGAAGCGCCGTGAATGTTGCGCACACACGCTATATCTTCGCCTGCTCCCACACCACTCCCTCCCACTTCTGCCTCGTTACTCACGCCATGACCAGCTGACTTTGATTTAGATTGATTGAGTGCTTGAATAAGCGGTGTCGGCTCACTGCCTGGCAGCAGGCGTGCATCCTTCGTACTCTTCAAGTTTGTCTCACTCTTACTGCGCTGCAGTTTCTCCTTGTTCTTCATAGCATCCAACATACCCCGATAGGTTTCCAATTGATTGAGGAAATTTTTGTTCGGTTTAATACAGTTGCGTCTTTCTTTGACATGCTGCAACGCTTGCTGAAATTCCCAATTGTACGCTTTCATGGCATACGCGATGACTACCGATGCTGAGCGACTTACACCCATTTTGCAATGGACGAGCACTTTGGAGCCCTCTGACTTGGCACGTGTTATATACCGGAACGTATTATCCCAGTGTTTGAGTAGATTCGTCTTCTCATCATCGTACACACGAACATTGAAGTAGTCAAACATGCCCGGAAAAAAGTTGTCAATCTCACGTGTCACATTTAAAATATGACGAACACTGAAATGCACAATGAATTTAATTGAATTGTATTTAATACCTTTACAGAACAACTAACCCATTTTTCTGCAACTCTTCCAAATTGCTGGCGTTCCACTCTGAACCCAAATAGACATGCTCGAATATTTCCGTGGGTGCATCCATTTGACCGAGTATCATAAGCATTTCTTCATCTATAAATGATTTATATTCACCAAGATCCATGTCTAAATGTTCCTCCAGTCGTCCACGTATATATTTCGAGGTCACTTCGTCTAAATCGACAGACATCATTATTTCCTTCAATTTCATTTTGATGACACTCTCAGTTTCCTCCTTAGCAGTTGGTCTACCAAACAAAATTATATAATATTAATTTAGCCAATTAGACAAGTGTGAATTAAATTTCGTACTTATTTCTTATGGCATCTGGTGATGGAGGACGTCGACTTTCTAGCGAATCCATGGCATTCCATTCATTTAAACAAGATTGATCCGACTCGATACGCCTTTCATAGTAAGACAGCCAGTCGTGAGATGGACCACCTGGATAAAAGTTATTCTCACGAGCCTTTTGCGAAACTTTATGTAGCGTTTGCAATGCCGACCACATTGCTTGCACTGATACAGGTTTAAATATATGCGTTTTACCATAAACGGCAACACTAAAGCCACTGTAAAATGTATTATTGAAATGATGATATGAGCTGAAGAACAATTGCAAGCGTAATACCCACCCGTCACCATCTAAATGTATTGTGGTATCAGCTAGTATGGGCACAACCAAACCGATTGTTGCTCGTTCATTGCAATCGATCCCTAACAGACAGGACTCTTCAATGCCCTCAGCACTTTTACTGTCACCAGAGGCGGTTTGTTGATCCGTTGCGTCACAACATCGAATGCTTTGACGATTCGAATTTGTCGACGATGATGAAATACGCCTATCCGCTGGTTCATTGCTATTTTCGTTTGCTTCCATTTGTGACTGCTGTTGTTGTTGTTGTTGCGGTTGTTCCTGTTGCTGTAGTAGATATTTGTTGCTATTGTTATCGACTGACATTTGTCGTATCGTAGTCGTCGCTGCTGCTATTGTCATATTGGTTGCGGTCGATGTTCTTGCTGAATTATGTCGCACAATTTTCACACGGCGATCGCTACTTGCTGAGCGATAACAAGTACGAGATGCAATCACCAGATATCTTGTACGATTGGGACGTTGTGATTCTAATTTAACAGCCTGTGTGGATGTATAAAAATGTTTCAAATAGAATTTTTCCAACAAATTTATTACTAATTTGTCTTTATACCATTTTAAGAGTTTCTTCATGCCTCAGCAAGTAGAACATAGACTGCAGGTGTTGTTGTATATCAGAATTATTACTTTGTGTGCTGTTTGTTGATCTTGTTGAGTCAGTGCTCAGACGGCGTTCAGCATATTGGGGAACATCTTTAAGTGCTAATACCAAAGCGGTGCCTTTGCCTGCAAAAAAGCATTCACTGAAATTGAATAAAATTGATGATTAATCACACATCTGTGTATTTATTTCAAATATATTGTACCTTTTATCATTTTTGATTCCTTCATCGTCTTCTTCTTCTCCATCCTATCAAAAATATACGCATAAATTAGAAGAATATTACAAATAAAGTCCGACAAATTACATTAATGTGTTCAGCCATCTGTACGATTTATTCATTAAATATTAATGCATACATTGTATGAATCAAGTGGAAATATATACAAATATGCATGTATCAACAAAATAAGAATGAATAGATTACTTATCAAGGAATAATTGAATTAAAAGATCAAAATAAAAAGGAGAAAATAGTGCGTGAGTGTTATCTTGAAATTAACGATGAAATAAAATTGTGAAAATTCATACACGAATAGGAAGAAATATTTAATTTTACAATAAATAATATTCTCGTCGTCGTCGTCGTTGTTGTATTTCTGTACAATATGTAAACATTTAACAAGGTCAGGAAGGTAGAAGCAGAATGTATATTCAAGAATTTTTTGTTTTAAGATCAAATCAGGTTTGTTGTTGTTATTTTTTTATATTATTTATGAAAATATATCAAAAAATGCTTTAAATGGTCGTCAGCGAATGCCCCCCAAAGTGGAATCCACAGCCCACATTGCTCTGCATCGTGCAAACATTGCCAATAAAGCGTATGGTATATAGTACATACGATGCTAGTTCATATACACACGCACACACACATTGGTATCCAAACATACGTTCATTTAAAAAGAGAGAAAAAAGCACACATAAATTTTGCGCAGTTCGCAGTTGTGATTTAAATTTAGAAAATATATATTACAACAAATACTTTAATGGTGATAGTGTTTATATTTAAAATTTTGAAAGATGAAAAAAATTATATGACCAATGGTCAAGGGGCGGAAAACATAACTACACAAATAACTTGAGGACAAGCATTTAGAGTAATGAATGAATTTGTAGGTACATGTCCTTTGTAAATAGCCCAACTAAACAACGTACAAACGTTTAAAAGTCTGTGGAAATATAACGGCAGAGCAACTAGAGGAAAATCGATCATTCCCCTTTGGGTGTAGTACATAGCAGCAACAACGGAAGTAGCGACCAAGTGACAAATGGAAAATGCATATTCGTCGTTCACAAAACCCCAAACTCACTGATTGTATTCAATCAGCGCCAATTCTAAAATAACTTCTAGCAAAACAAAAATGAAAAAAAAACAACATAATTATAATAATAGAGATAATATAAATGGTGCGAAATAAATGAGTAATTTTGCGTTTGCATATTTTCCTTTTTGTTTTTGCCTATATTCGAACAACACATCAGAACAACAATGATGCTGACAAAGAGAAAAATGTGAAAAAAAAATTTACGAGTTTTTCATATTCATGGGCAAAATATCAATTTTATATTTTCGTACACTTTTACAAATTATTTTTGATTTTCGATGCATTATGCATCATAATCTATCTTTAGCGTGTCGCGTTTTACTATGTGCGTTACGATATTTTTATACACTATTTTCACAGTCACTATATTATATTTGAAAGAGCAATTATAGATTATGGATAATTCTTCCTTTGTGTCCAACAGTGTCTTAAATACTCACTCACTCACTAAAACACTAACTCACCGAGTTCGAACATTGCGGGGAATCTGCGACACTTGGCGAACGCTGCACTGTTACTAATGCCATATCTCTTCTTCTCTAATACCGATCGATTTCTGACAGTGAAATTTTCAGAAATTCACATCAAACATTTTTCACACAAATACTTGGCTTTTCTTTTAATTTCAAAATGCACTATTAACGAAATAATTACCATGCAAAAAGTCTACATCGGTTAACAAAAAAATAAATTCAATTTTTTTCTCTTTCCACAGCGAGAAGACATTTTAGTGCGACGCCATGTTTAATTTTTATGAAGTATAAAATGACATTTCTTTAAGCACTGTTTAATGAGTTAGCAATTGCCAAAAAATGTGTGTTCAATCGCGAGACGTTATTAAGATGTTGAATATAGTTGTTGAAAATTTCAATTAATAACATAGTTTGTTAAAGTTAATTATTGTAATTGTTAAATTTAAGTGAATTGATGTTTATCAATGATTTCGGATACAAACAAAAAATTAAATGAAGTTAAGTTGCAAACGATTTCATAATGATTTGGCATAACTTTATGCTGTCAGCTGCTTTTGTTGACACCGGATATTTTGTCGTTATCAGCTGTCAATGGTGAATTTCATAACTAACAAACCTCTACCTTCAATATAAAAGAAAAAGAAAAGATTTGCAGCAATACGGAGGGATACAATACTAACAGCATTGAGGGGATATTTTCTCTTGAGAGAAGCAGTTATGGAAGAAAATGCTGGGAACACATCAGTACCACGGATTGTACTTATTGCGTGTGGCTCATTTAGTCCACCAACTCCAATGCATTTCAGGATGTTTGGTAAGGGATATATGAAGGTATTGCTCATAATGCAACTAATTAAATTATATATATGTTATGTGTCATATGTAGAAATTGCGCGAGATCATTTTGAAATGAATGGTGCTCATAAGGTGATTGGTGGCATTGTGTCGCCAGTGCACGATTCATATGGTAAGAAAGGATTGGCGCAAGCATTGCACCGTTGTGCTATGGTCAAATTAACGCTGCAGTCATCATCGTGGATACGAGTATCAGATTGGGAAATAACACAACCTCAGTGGGTACGCACGATAGCTGTTTTGCAATATCATCAAAACTATATGAACAATTACATAAATTCAAGTAATATGACGACTGATCAGAATTTTAACATACCTGGATGGTTACCAAAAGGTCTGCGAGAACAACGGGGCCCCGTACAATTAAAATTGTTATGTGGTGCTGATTTGTTAGAATCATTCGCAGTGCCAGGATTGTGGTCAGATGATGACGTACGTAATAATAACGTAATAATGTAATATTGATAATAATCTTTATTTCTCGCGTAGATTGAGGATATTGTCGGTAATCATGGTTTAGTAGTTATCACACGAGCTGGGGCAAATCCTGAGAAATTTATTTTTGAATCTGATATTTTAACAAAATACCAAGTGAGTTAGATGAATGCCTTTTTCATTCACAACTATTCCAATTAATTACAACTAATTTAGCGTAATATCACATTGGTTACAAATTGGGTCTCAAATGAGATTAGTTCTACAATGATACGACGACTAGTGAGTCGCGGTCAATCGGTAAAATACTTAATTGATGATCTCGTTATTGAATATATAAAAACACATGGTCTATTTAATTGGAAATCGTAAGTAAATGCGACTGATAAGAAACTTTGTCTCTGTTATTATTTCGTATATACATTTCTGAGCATTTAACAAATGAGGCGTACACTGAATAATTTTACTAAAAACACACACTTACGTACATTGATGTTGTTGAATAATTTTGTAATTATTGTGAAGTTGCATTGCTCACCACTGTACAAACTCATTTTAGAAACACAGCTTTTAATATTAAATGGTTTCTTTAAACTCGTTAACTTTTATTTTTACTTTTTCTCTCAAATTAACTATGAGTTTCAGATGACGTAGCACAATCACAGATTCAAATCACCCCACTTCTATTCACAATCTGATTCAGAATAATAATGTAGTAAATAAACACAATTTTGAGAAATTCCATACGGCGCAGCAACAAATTCATACTGAATGGAAATTATTAATGGAATGTGAGTGAGATAATTTTTTGCACACAAATATTGTATATAACATACATACATGCGAAATATGTGCCTATGATAATTTAATTTGATTTTTAGTTGAAATATATATTTAATATTTGTAGAAATTGAATTTGTTTACATATCAAAATAATACATAATATACTTTATACTAGTTGCACAAATGATAGTGTTCAGTGTACGTTTTTGCTGAAGAGAAAATATTATATTTCATTTTTTTTACTTAAATTTTACAATTATTATCATCATTAAATTAAATTATTGTTATGATAAACTGTTAATAAACATATTTTCTGTTTTTCTTATTATTTATTTTTAAATATACATGCTTGCTTCACTTTAACTATTACTCCTTTTTCTTATCCGTTTTCTATTCAATTAACCACACTCTCCCATTACTTGTAACTAATTACAATATTATTGGATTATGGTGTAGTAAGTATATAACCAGCAATTTTATGCATCCGACAGAAATTGTTTTTAACTATGAATACATTAACAAAGTCAATATTAAAAATAAATCTGCATTATCATCCAATGATAATACACCATCCGATAATGAAGAGGATGAACACAGTGCTTCATTGGATGAGGAACGCATGGATGAAACAGACTACTCTATTAAGAATATATTGACTAGCTTTAATTTAGATAACAGAAAGGCAAACGTGTTCTGTTGTGGTGAGCAAGACAGTGTTACAACTAAATTGTTACGAACACGCACCACCGGACCTGGCCAAGCAGTGCAAGTAATAACAAAGGAGCAAAGCAGCGTGGTAGCAACTACTAGGGAATGTCCATCCGATTGTGAAGAGGTAAAAAATAGTTTTACTAAATCGTTAGTACCACAATTTACTGTATATTTTCTTTTGTTATAGCTGAAAGCGAAAAAAATGAAAATTACTGCACCGCAACATGTTTAAAATGTCAACAGAAGGCAGCATTAGAGGCAGCAGCCACAGCTGCAGTAGTAGTGCAAGAATTAGGGGATATATGATTTAGATTGATTTTATTTGCCAAATTCATAATATGCAGTTAGTAAATATGCTTTAAATTTGAATATGTGCATTTGAAAAAAATAATGTATGTAAGCATTAAACAAATATTTTTGTTATCGAATATATTGATAGATTGTGTGTTTATTTAAATATCAATACACTATTTTATATAAAAATCATACCTGTATATATCATAAATAATATTCAGTGTACCTTAATCGTATACATAGACTATGCTTCTTTATAATAAACGCTTTGCAAATGAACATTTATAAGAATATAATAATTCATTAGAATAGGTATAATAATTTTCATTTTAATTATTAGATTAATCTAGGAAATAGTAATTTTTAGATACTGCTTCAGGGCATCCACCCCATACTTACCTACTTACCTAGATATCGAATGAAGTCATATTTGATTCCAGCGTTTTTTCCTCCTTAAACGGCGGGGATAGGTGTTTTGTATGTTGAGATGATAAGTTGGGTTGGAAAAATGAATGAGTCTCGATCATTCTCGACCCTTCTAAAGGCACTCTTCGAGCGGTGGAAGCGTATTTAAAAAAAAAAGGAAGTAATTTTTGTAGGCGAGTTCCCTAAGGGGTACAGATAGGTCGTAAATATGTTTTGGAAACCCGATTATACACTGGACCACTTTAGAAGCAACTCCAGGAAATGGAGGGAGCGAATTTTCTAGCAACATAAATTTGGTAGGGTAGCCTCTCTAAGGGATAGGAGTAGAGAGTAAGAATTTTTTTAAAATATTTTGTAGAGATAAATTTGATAGGGGCCGGTTATACATTTGACTGAGGGAGGAGGAGGGAGCGTATTTTATAAAAATGTTAATTTTGTAGGGGCGCTCTTCTAGGGAGTAGTGATAAGTTGTAAGTGTGTAAGTAAGTGTTGGAAAAATGTTGTAATTTGATCTTTCTAAAGACGACTCCAGGAAGAATAAGAAGCGATTTTTATAAAACCATGTTCCAAAAGAACGTTGAAAAGAGAAAACTAAATGGTGGTTGGTCATGCATTTGACCCTCCGACATTTTATGGTCAAACAATAAGCTATATGATGAAAGATAATTTAAGGGCTCGTAAGCGACTTCAAAAATTTCATCTATCAAAACTAAATGGTTTTGCACCAAATCGAATATTTTTAGTCGATGGTAGTTAGAAAAAATAATTACTTCTAAATAACTGTCACATTAATTTACTTATGTAATGGCAGGGAATTATGCTTATGTATCTATACACTTTGTTCAAAAATGTTTTAATTTTTTAAGTCTTTCGAATTATACGATTTATTCATCTGCTACAAAAAGGCCTATGTTTCGTTGGGGTTGTACTTTTTAAGCCTCCGTGCCATTTTTGCATATTTGGAAACGGAAAAGAATTGCTGGAATCTGGAGAAGAGGGTGCAGGCGGCGGTAATTTGTACCGCAATTCAACTTATTTTGCTGTCGCATGGTGGAATGGCAATCTCAAGTATGAAATACAATAACTTCAACAACTTTTCAAGACTATTTTTGCTAATATTAGCGACTTCTCTTGCATCGAAACCCGATTTCACAGCCTACCATCATTCGTTTGTATCGTATATGTATGTATTTGAGCAGTACATAGACACTACGCATTTTTAAAAATTGTTTTGGTTGCAGTAAAAGTTATTTGCAGTAAAATCTTCTTCAATTTATAAATTCATTCTATAGCTGTTGTGTGTAATTGTAATAAGTACATTGACATTGCCATTAAGTATGATTCAAGGGCTTCTTTGGGTTATTTTTATGAATATCTACATACTAACTACAACATCAACTATATGAGTAAACAGTACTCGTATACTAAACAGAGGTGGGTAGTAATCATTAATTTGAATTCTTGTTAGAGGACTTGATAATTTTTTCAAATTGTAATTTCAATTGTAACATAAAAAATGGTAGAGTTTATGATCATGGTTGAGGTTCTGGGTAAATTGAAAATAAAATATTATTTTTAACATCCAAAACCAATTGAAAAACTAATAATTTCCTTTAACTTGAACCTAGCGTAACTGTTTACAAAATGTAATTAAATTTAGCCAGCTCTGTAACTAAATAAACATATAACTTTATGCATGCTTGTTATTGCTGTTGCACCGTTGTCGTTGGTTGTTACTATTGATGATATTAAATTTCGAAAAAACTACAACAACAAAACTAAAACTTGTTGCAATATGTACCTAGCGAAATTGACCACATTAAAAAAAAATATTTTTTTTTTTTGCATAAAGCATGTGAAGTGAAATAGAAAAATAATGTAAAGAAATATGCAATAATAAAGAAAAATACTTAATAAATAATATAAAGTAGAAATTATTGTCTTCCAAACAATAAATAATATGTACGAGTATTTATGTTACCTTCTATGTATGTATATGCAAATTGTTATCGCACGTGGTGAACCCATTACACAAACCTACCACAATGCGTTGTGTTATGTTGATGTACTAAGAGGTGTGTGTGTGTGCGGTGAGGTGAGGAAGTGAGCATTGCTTAAACAAACAATGCTCCGATTCATTTCTAAAGCAACATTAGAAGTTAGAAACACTACAAAAACAAAAAGCACAATGCATATGTGTGTGTGCATTTGAACATTACAATTGCATCTTATTTATGTTACTTTAGTCTTTAATGTAAATTCTGTCTATGCAGTCATTTGGTCGTTCAGTCGGTAGGTAATTTAATTGATAATGTGATATGCACACACATTTAAAATATTTTTAATCGATTTGATAGCTATGTTCTTCAAACATCGTTCACCGGCAGCTTTAATGCGACCATCAAAATCATATCAGCAACAATCACAGTCGTCACAACACCGTCAAAATAACGATCAATTACCATTTTTGACACGCGCTCGCTTCAGTGCATTGCCGCGTTTACATTCCATTGAAGAGGAACCGGATAATCTGTCACTATTCGTCGCCATTTTGTATGTTATTGATTTGTTTGGTATATTTCCGTTCGTAACACTGCCCGCTTTATTTGTACAATTGGGCTTCTATGGCATACCATTGGTTATATCTGTTGTTGTGCTGCAAATTTATACATCATTTTTGCTCAGTCAATGTTGGACAATGGCTGAATTATTGGACCCATCGATAGTACAAAAGAATCGGTAGATATTTTGTATTAAGACAACACAAATACTTGTGACAATTGAAACTTGTTCATATTACCAGATATCCGTATGCCGCTATTGCCGATTTAGCTTATGGCAGATATTGCAGTTATTTTGTAAGGCTTCTACTTGATTTGAGTATATTCGCCACTGGTATACCAAGTTTGGTTGTTGCCTCACAAAACCTAGAACTAGTTGTACAACGTATCAGTGATGGTGAACATGCATTCTCATTCTGTTATTGGGTTATCATTGCTGGACTTTTTCTATGTCCATTAACATGGTTGGGCAGCCCAAGGAATATGAGGTGTGTTCAGTATATTGCATAAATAACTGCATACAAACCAATAACGTGATCTATTTTAGGGGCTTAGCAATATTCTCAATGTGCGTGGTGATTGTTATTGTTTTATTACTTTGGTTTTGTCTGTTTGCAGCGAAATCTATTGGTAAACCATTCGAAGGCATCAGTTTAGGTATGTATAAGTTTTATTTTTGTCGAGGAAACTGGGGAGACTTGAAACGCACTTGAGACATGTGCGATATTCGCCAAAAAAAAAAACCTAAAAAACCCCAAGGTGTTAGATGGGGGTAAAAATGGTGTCGATTTGAAGTCAAATTTCAAACATGAGGAAGAAAAACAGGCAAATAATTTCACAGCTGCTCGGGAGTTGCATCTAGAAGGGTGAAATGCATGACTAAAATAAAATAAAAATAAAAATAAATATGTGGCACTAAAAGCCCCAAAGGGCTCATTGGCCGAGCTTCTCTTCCATTACTGTTGTGCGTCTTAAATTTGGACAGTATTAGAATGGACCTACTTATTTTAGCCGGTTCCGAACGGCAGAACACTTGTGACATCACTTTTTCTGAGCTTTGTCACAGAGTTCTTTTTAGAAGCTTTTTCATGGCAAGTTGTTACTGTCGGAAGAATTGCCAATTGCTTGCCGACAGGTGGGTACCGTTCGAAAGAAAAATCTTTTCGATATTACATTTGTTATGCATCAGCCGGGTATTGAACCACGACCTACAGATCAAAAGGCGAACACACTAACCACTGAGCTACGGCACCCACATGACTAACCTCCATTAATTGGTTTCTTCCCGATATTTCATCTTTTATGTGGGTTTTAACCCAAAATTTATCTAAATTCCAAATCACTTTGTAGATATTGTAAATCAGTCTTTATTTCCTTTTAGTTTCTCAGCATTTTCTCGGGGGCTGCCTTACAAAATTTGCGATTTTTATATTTTTATATTTTATGATTTTTATAAATTTGCTCAGACCGCTATCTGAGTGCCCGTGTAGGAATAAAATATATTTCTATTTACTTTTGCTTTCCAACATTTCTCAAGAAGATTCCAACTTTCTATCGGCTCATAGAAAAAAACTATCTGAAAACAAATTAATTCCTCTATAATGCAATTCCAATTTGAGTCAAATCAATAAATAAATGAATAATAAGAAACTGCAATTCTACGTAAATTGATCTTGCCAACAATTGGGATAACATTTTATCGCCAATCGCCAAAGAGTGAGCACTTTGTCACTGTTGGAAGTTAATAAAGAGATAGTAACAGGCTTTACAAAAACAAAATACATTTCTATGGGATTTTCATCGTCTAAACAGCTACTCAGACGATTTTTACTTACTCCATTTGGCAATGTTTTGAAAATAAGCAACGCATACCTTTTATATAAAATATTTTTGTCGAATTTCAAGTAAGTTTAGCTGAAAATCTTGCAAATTCTCCTTAGCTTCCACTACATTTGAATTTAAATTTAACAAATTATTGATTAATGCTAAATGCTTTTTAGATTTACCACCAATTTTGACAGTATTAAATGGTTATAGCGTATTAGCTTTTCAATTTGATATTCATCCTATGCTGCTAACATTACAAATCGATATGCAACAGAAGTCGCAAGTATATTGGGCAGCGTTTAGTGGAATTATTAGTAAAAAATTAATATTAAAAACAAATGAGGAATGGTCTATAGGTTGAGAATGGGTTTGTTTTTGGAGCATGCAATTCTATTTAACGCGAGTATGTCATCACTAAAATTAGTGTCCCAATTAAACAAAAAATTGTAAAAATCGCCTATTCCATTCTATGGACCTTTCCTTTCTATACATCATTAGAGTCGAGATGACGATATTCTTTGCATTTTTATTTACATATTCATATTGCAGTCACTTGCTCCATTGCCATTATTGGCTCCATCATAGCAGCGTATAAGTTTGGTTCAATGATTGCTGAAAATCTACTTGAATCATTGCCTAGAAGTGTACCATTGTATTGTGTACTCATACTAATGGCATTGCAATTGTGCTTCTCAGCAGCTGTTGGTAGTTCGGCCATGTTTTTACAATTTGACAATTATTTGAAGATTTCCGAAAGTAAGTAAATAAAATCAATACTACCATATATAGATGATATTATTATTATTATTTTTTCAGCCTTCTCTTGGAAACGTATTGCCATACGTTCGGTAATTGTTGCAATGGAAGTGCTAATTGCTGAATTTGTACCAGATTTCGATGTACTTATCGGTGTTGTTGGTGGTACTATAACAGGTCCCCTAGTGTTTATATTACCACCCTTATTATATCGACGGATCAGTCAGATGGAACGTTTTCATCAACGAATTGCAGTGGAAGCCTCCTATGGTAGTATACCAATTGATTTGAATTTCGAACCAGCTGATGTGGATATGGAAATGGAAGAGTTAACGCTAAATCAATCACTGTCAAGTAATAGAATTATTAAGTTTTTCCAATTGATATGGTTACGCTTTGTACGTTGTCTTTATCGTTTGAAATGTGATTTATCCGTGTCGATGGGTGTACTTATATTTGGCATTTTAGCAACATTTATATCAACATATTTGAATCTTTTCAAGATCAGCGATCTATTTCGTAATAATTCGGGCTGTTTTGGGAATTTAACCATGATGGTATTCTAGACAGCGCTAATTTTTGTGGTACTTTTGTCACTATATACATAATTAATCGAACGCCTTTGCAGAAATATTGTTCCTTTCGAATTAAGATTACTTATTATTATTTATTATTTTTGCTTAAATTTTGATATTTATTTGTTTTATGCTCAGCAGCATTGCAAGAAAATCTTATTACAAGTGGACATTTATAGATTTATCACCATGTGGCGTCTCTAATTTTTCAAAGAAATATGAAAATGGAAAAATAAATAAGTAGTATATCAATCAAAACAATCAACTTCACAACAATCTCTAAGGGCAACGTTGAAAATCATAATTAAAAGCCATTTCCTGCATTTTTCATTTGTTAAAGCATTTTTTATTAATTTTTCTTTTATTCTGTTTAATTCGTAAGATGAAAATGTTAATTAAAAATAAAAATGCTCTTTTTTATGACAAAAATCTATACTTACTCCTTTTATGTTATTTCTCTTCTATTGATCAATAATTACTATCTTTAATATCCAAAGTACTAATATATGAATATATGAATACATATCAAGGTGTTCTTGGGATATGTACATATAATTGTGTATTAAGGTGGAGTACAATTTTGCAGGTTCTAGTTCTAATCCAAAATTCGGTAAAAAAAATTGATAATTGTAGAAGAAAAATTATGGGAGGTCGGAGTTTGACTTCATTTCAATAGAGGCGATTTCTGGGTAGATTTCGAATTATTTATTGATTTTCAGTAGAAGAGTTAGGGGTAAGTAATCTCAGAAAAAATATTGGTGAGATAAAAGTAATAGGGGTCGGTGCTATATTTCACCCTCCTAGAGGTATTCCTGGGCAATTATTTATTTTTAAAATTTTAGGAGGAAAATATTGTGTCGCAGTTACGTTTCATCTCCCTAGAGGCGATTTCTGGCCAACTTTGGTGTTATTTGTCGATTTTCAGGGATTTTTAATTTCATTTTATTTGGCCGCCTACCGAACTAATGGAGATAGGGGGCGATTAAATTCAAAAAAATATTGGAAAAGTGAAACTAATGGGGCTCGTGGTTACTTTTCGTCCTGCTAGAGGCGATTCCAGAGCAGCTATGAATTTATTTGTCGATTTTAAGCATTTTACAGCTCATTTTGTATGGGCGTTCTATTAAGGGATGGAGATAAGGATAAGTAAGTTCGGAGGAAATGTTGAAAAAGAAAAATCAATGTAGGTTCTACATATATTATCCTGCTCTAAAGACACTCTTGGAGCTGTTGATAAAAATGTTAATTTTATGGAGGAACATTAAAAAAATGATGATCATCTAAACCTAAAATTTCATCAATCTGCATGAAAATTGCGGCGCTTGGAATTTCTAACTGGCGCCAGCTAGCGAAGAACAGAGATGGCTGGCGAAGCATGTTATTTTCGGCCTAAATCGATATTCGGTTGTTATGGCCACATAAGTAAGTAAGTAAGCATGAAAATTTATATTTTGTATTTTTTTATGAAATCTATTATCTAGGAGAAAATACTTTTCTATATAAGAACCACTCTAATCTATATACATACTTACTTACTTACTTATGTGGCCATAACAACCGAATATCGATTTAGGCCGAAAATAACATGTTAGAAATTCCAAGCGCCGTCAGGTTCTCCAGTACTTGGTCTTTCCACCGGAGGTTTGGTCTTCCTCTTTTGCGTCGTCCTCCAGCGGGTTCCGAATATAACACCTTCTTAGCTGGAGCATGTTCTTCCATTCGCTCGACATGACCTAGCCAGCGCAGCCGCTGGATTTTGATGCGCTTTACTATGTCAATATCGGCATACAGCTCGTACAGCTCATGGTTGTACCTTATTCGGTACTCGCCACCAACGCAAATATGTCCAAAGATCTTGCGTAGGACTTTTCTCTCGAAAACTCCAAGTATTCGCTCATCCGAGGTGGAAATTGTCCAGGCTTCAGCGCCATATGTTAGGACAGGCATGATGAGAGACTTGTAGAGTGTAGTTTTCGTTCTTCGAGAGAGGGCTCGACTTCTCAATTGCTTACTCAGCCCAAAGTAACACCTGTTAGCAAGAGTTATCCTACGCATGATCTCCAAGCTGACGTCATTACTGCTGTTAATGCTGGTTCCAAGATAGATAAAGTCCCTTACTACTTCAAAAGCGTAGTTGTCAACAGTGACGTGCTGTCCAAGACGCCGGTACTCTTTGTTTGTTGACACTAGATACTTCGTCTTGCCCTCGTTCACCGTGAGTCTATATACATACTATTGTATAAAGTGTTTTACGTAAGTATGGTTTGAATTGTAAATAAGATACTATTTAAGTTTCTTTCAAAAAACTTAAAAAACTTACCGATTTTCCAACCTATAAATGATAGATTGTGACGGGGAAGACTAAGAAATATATTAATTTTTTACATACAAGTGTCACATTTATAAAGGGTTATCCACTTTGCAGTTTCAAAAGTAAATGTAAATAAAACACATATAAAATATTTTTTATCATGATATTTCTTTTTTATTATAAAGTTTGAACGTTGACATTATGTGTGAAATACTACATCATTTAAATGACCACCACGCGAATTGTTGCAAGCATCGATTCTTTTGAGGTAATTTTCGACCACTTTTTGACACATATTGGGCGGTATCTCAGCCATAACGTGACGAATGTTGGTTTTTAGGTGCTCAAGAGTTAAAGGTTTATCTGCATAAACACGGTCTTTCGCGTAGACCCACAAAAAAAAGTCAAGCGGTGTCAAATCGCATGATCTTGGTGGCCACTTGATATCGCCACGACGAGAAATTATGCGGCCAGAAAATTTCTCTTGCAATAAAGCCATATTCGCTCGAGTTGTGTGGCATGTGGCACCGTCTTGTTGAAACCACATATTCTCTAAGTCGTATTCTTCAATAGCAGGCAAAAAAAAGTCTGTTATCATATGACCATAACGCTCCGAATTGACGGTGACAGTCGTTCCATCGTCGTTTTCGAAGAAGTAAGGTCCAATCACACCTCTGATGTAGTGGCCTCTCTTCAATTACTTGAGGATTCTCAGAACCCCAAATACGACAATTTTGTTTGTTAACATACCCACCGAGTGAGAAATGTGCTTCATCGCTGAAGAAAATTTTGTTCGAAAAATCGCCGTCCACCGCCTGTTGTTCAAGCACCCATTCGACGTATCTACGACGTTGTGAATGGTCAGCTGGCTTCAGTTGTTGTGTGAGCTGGATTTTATATGGATGTAGGTGTAGATCCAAATGCAAAATACGCCATAATGTCCCGTAAGACAGTCCTAATTCCTGAGAACGAAGAGGAATCGACACATTCGGGTATTCGGCAACACTTTCACTTACAGCAGCGATATTTTCGGTGGTACGAGCGAAACGATGATGCACAGGCCTTACAATATCTGTAACCGATCCAGTCTCTGCATATTTCTTCACAATTTTGCCAATTGCTTGCGTAGTTGGACGATTATGTAAACCATAATCTCCTCTTAAAGCACGATATGTGGCTGTGGCAGAATCACCATTTTTGTAGTAGGTTTTTACAATTTTAATGCGTTGTGCGATAGTTAAGCGATCCATTTTCGCAAATGTCAGACTTTGAACTGAAAAAGAAAGAAATTGTTTTAACAACTCAGTTTGACAGATGTCGAATTCTAGCCCTATACTTTTGAAACCGCGAAATGGATAACCCTTTATATCCTGGATATATCGTTATTAGTGAATAAAGCTGAAAATATACAGCCTATAGGAAAATTAAAAGTACCCATTAAATAGTAGTAGGAAATTGTATTGATTAATTTTGGAACGCACGATTGGTTATATCTTTCATTATTATTTCATTGCTACTGAGGTAATTTGACGCTGGATAAATGATTATGCTTTCAATGATCTATCGACATTCTCGACATTATCGACTACTTATTTAGCGATTTTTTTCATCCAATTGATACTTGTATAACCCACATACAAGTAGAACTAATGAATGCATTAACGTAAATAATAAAAAAACACATTTTATGTTGAGTGCAAGAACCCCTTTTATATTATTATTAAATTATTAAAATATTCCATGAATTTTAAGTAAATATGCATGCATGCATATAATGTTTCTGTCAATATCTTCCTTGTCTTTTGCGGTTGTTAGCACACTGTGCCATTAATAATATTATAGTTGATCTCTACAATACACAAGTTCAAGTACATTTTTAAAATAATACTCAAAAAAAGAAACACAACATAAAAAATGTATTTAAGCAGAATTTAACAAGCAAAATTCTCATCTGCCGATTATTTATTTAAAATCAAATATTTTGTAGTTATAAATGATTTTAGATTTTGTTGTTTTCAGTTTGCGTAGATTAAAATAACATTAATCTATTAAATAATTATTCTTAGACATCGTTGTATGTACTTAACCATAATTTTGTTTATTAAATAAGTAAGTAGCATGCATGTTTGCCATTAGTAGGTAGGTACGTACAAAAATCACCAGTTCAAATGAGTAGTTTAAAGTGCGTCTCTAATGTATTGCAGAGGCTTAACTGATTTCCATTTCATTAAATATATTGTATATGTGAGTTGTGTGCCGATATTAATATAGTTGTGCTCCAGCGTATTCGGAATCCAATAATATTTGCCGGATTTTTGTCTTATCCGACTTAAATAATACCGCAAATTTGTAAAATATACAGTAGCGGTTACATGAATTAATGTCGAATGAATTGTTGTCGAAAAATGTTAGCCATAATGTCGAAAAATTTTGTTCACTCTTTTGACATTATAATAAAAACAAACACAAGTTAATAGAATTAGATTTTCGACATTGTAGAAACTTTTCAAACACTGTTGATATGTAGTTGTATCAATATTGGTACAAAAATGTAAAGCTTGGTTATGCTTCTGACATCCACCAACATATTTCCACTCGATGGAATACTATTTTCGTGAGCTAAACTGTCCCCTAGAACGAGATTATGCATGACCGACTACCAGTCCTCTAATATTTTTCCGGTACATACTTATTCTCTATTTTCGGATCTCCCATATAAAATTAAAGTTTTCATAAAATTCACAACATTTTCGTTCACCGTTCTAATCATATATTTCCAATCCTACGGAGGCACTCTTACAAAATTAACCTATAAATTACAGGAAAACCGATAAATAATCTCAAAGCTGTGAAATGTATGACCGACCTTCAATACTTAATCTATTCAAATATTCCCTACAAACATAATTATCTCTAATTCCACCCATTAAGAAAGCTCCCATATAAAATGAATCCAAAAATACACAAGAATCGATAAATAATTGCATACTAGGGATCGCCTTTAGCGGAGTTAAATGTGACGCCGACCCCTTTTGGATTTATATTTCTAACATTTTTCTTGAGCGTTCTTACCATCCATTTCCACTCACAAAATTAGTCTAAAATAATACATTTAAATCGATAAATAATTCTATAGCTGCTTAGGAATAATCCGAAGGGTAATGAAATGTATGTCCGACCCCCAATAATTATTCCGAATATAATTATTTTATTTACCATTTATTACCCTCTATTACCTTTATTTACCCTTTATTACCTTTTAGTGAGGTAGTCTGGTGGTGTTTTCGCAAGGTAACGTGTCTAACTGCCTCAACCAGGTGGGGCTAGCGCAATCCTTGTTGAACTCATCGCAAGTCAACTCACTGGCTGTCATGTAGTTTGATCTGAGCGCTATGTGATGATACCTTTATTTGTTAATGAGGGGTAGTCATATAGCTTGCTCTGCTTACTCTGTGATGGCGCTTTCATTATTATTAATGGGGGCCCTCCATGTGGCGACCACCGGGCAACGTCTTCCTGGCATCCGCTGGGAGGCGGCTGAAGTGAGTGGCGAAAATCTCCTCGGTTAGAGGTTGTGCGTTGGGTTTGGGACCCGCCACATAAAAAACCCCCCCAATGAAAAAAACAAATATGCCTCGGAGAAGGACTACCGTTTTTGTTGATGACCCCCGCAAACGAAAAAAGGACCACGATTTACGGATATGCACCTGGAATGTCCGATCCCTTTATAGGGAGGGTGCCTCTATCCAGCTGGTTGATGTCCTCGAAAAATACAGAGCTGATATCACCGCTCTCCAGGAAATGCGATGGACAGGACAGGGCTGCTCCAAAAGAGCGTCCTGTGACATCTACTACAGTTGCCATGCTGAAAGGCACGAATTAGGATGTGGATTTTTGGTTAGCAAGAGACTACGACATCTTGTCTCGCA
The DNA here is from genome assembly GCA_963854835.1 of Megamerina dolium. Taxonomy (NCBI): domain Eukaryota; kingdom Metazoa; phylum Arthropoda; class Insecta; order Diptera; family Megamerinidae; genus Megamerina; species Megamerina dolium. The sequence continues at coordinate 25,440,766 of OY978526.1, read as the reverse complement.
GTTCACGCCTGTGAATGAACGGCTGGCCACAATCCGCATCAAGGCAAAATTTTTCAACATCAGCCTTATATGTGCCCACGCTCCGACGGATGAGAAGGACAATGTGACCAAGGAGAGCTTCTTTCAGCGCCTCGAAGAAGCTTATGACCGCTGCCCCCGCCACGATATCAAAATCGTGCTTGGCGACTTTAATGCCAGGGTGGGCAAGGAAGGTACCTTTGGTCCAACTGTCGGAAAATTCAGCCTCCACCAAAACACCTCCGATAACGGAATAAGGCTGATCGACTTCGCCGCAGCACGAAACATGGTAATTGGTGGTACCAGATTCCAGCATCTCGACATCCACAAAGCGACATGGCTGTCTCCAGATCATCGTACAAGAAACCAAATTGATCATGTGTTGATTGACGGAAGGCATGCTTCCAGTGTGATGGACGTGAAATCGATCCGTGGTGCCAACATCGACTCGGATCACTACCTTGTTGCAGCTAAGGTGCGCACACGCTTATGTGTCGCAAATAACAAGAGAAGTCCCACACAGAGAAAGCTCGACGTCAGTAAGCTGCAATCACCAGAGACAGCAGATGCATTTTCCACTCGACTATCGGATCTGCTTATGCAGAACACTCCCCCACTTGATGATACATGCGCACGGTGGACACATATATCCCACTCCATGACTACTGCTGCCGAGGAGGTAATCGGTTACTACCGGCCTCTGAGGAATGAGTGGTATGATCAGGAGTGTCGCGACGCTACCGCAGAGAAAGACGCCGCCTACAGAAAAACCCTGCGTGCAGGCGTAACGCGAGCTGTTAAGGAGCGGTATAGAGAGAAAAGGAGTGCAGAGAGACGTCTTTTCAGGCGCAAGAAGAGGGAGTTGGAAAGACGCGAGTGTGAGGAGATAGAGATGTGTACCGACAAGAATGAGACTCGAAAATTCTTCGAAAAGATCAAGCGCCTGAGTGGAGGTTTAAATCCCGGAGCCTCTTCTTGTCGTGATGGAAATGGGAATCTGGTTACGGATGTCCAGAGTGTACTGAGCCTATGGAGGGAACACTTCTCCACGTTACTGAATGGCGATGCTACGAACAATCCCGCCAGTGGAGGAGAATGCCCGATAACCCCAATTACAGATGATGGTGTTGATGTTCCACCACCCGACTATGACGAGGTTGAAACGGCCATTTTAAGGCTGAAGAACAACAAAGCTGCAGGTGCTGATGGCCTGCTTGCCGAGTTGTTTAAGACCGGAGGCGATGAGCTGCTCACCCGCATGCACCAGCTCATAAGCAGAATATGGTCGGATGAAAGCATGCCTGATGATTGGAGGCTCAGTGTTCTCTGTCCTGTACATAAAAAAGGAGACCCCACAATTTGCGCCAACTACCGTGGAATAAGTCTCCTGAGCATCGCGTACAAGGTTCTATCGAGCGTACTCTGTGAAAGATTGAAGCCTATGCTCAGCAACCTGATTGGACCTTATCAGTGTGGCTTCAGACCTGGTAAATCCACCATCGACCAGATTTTCACACTGCGCCAAATCCTGGAGAAGACCCAAGAAAAACAGATCGACACACACCACCTATTTGTTGATTATAAAGCCGCTTTCGACAGTCCGGTAAGGGATTACCTCTACGCAACAATGTCTGAGTTCGGTATTCCTGCAAAGCTCATTCGACTTTGTAGAATGACACTGCATAACTCCCGTTGTGCAGTGAAAATTGGGAAGGACCTCTCCGCACCGTTTAATACCGAACGGGGTTTCAGACAAGGTGATTCATTATCGTGCGACTTCTTCAATCTTATTATGGAGAAAATAATACGAGCTGCTGATCTACGACATAATGGCACTATCTTCAACAAAAGTGTCATGCTGTTAGCGTATGCCGACGATATTGACATAATCGGCATGAACACGCGAGCAGTCAGTGCAGCATTCTCAGAGTTGGAAAGAGAGTCGCGTCGGATGGGTCTCACGGTGAACGAGGGCAAGACGAAGTATCTAGTGTCAACAAACAAAGAGTCCCGGCGTCTTGGACAGCACGTCACTGTTGACAACTACGCTTTTGAAGTAGTAAGGGACTTTGTCTATCTTGGAACCAGCATTAACAGCAGTAATGACGTCAGCTTGGAGATCATGCGTAGGATAACTCTTGCTAACAGGTGTTACTTTGGGCTGAGTAAGCAATTGAGAAGTCGAGCCCTCTCTCGAAGAACGAAAACTACACTCTACAAGTCTCTCATCATGCCTGTCCTAACATATGGCGCTGAAGCCTGGACAATTTCCACCTCGGATGAGCGAATACTTGGAGTTTTCGAGAGAAAAGTCCTACGCAAGATCTTTGGACCTATTTGCGTTGGTGGCGAGTACCGAATAAGGTACAACCATGAACTGTACGAGCTGTATGCCGATATTGACATAGTAAAGCGCATCAAAATCCAGCGGCTGCGCTGGCTAGGTCATGTCGAGCGAATGGAAGAACACGCTCCAGCTAAGAAGGTGTTATATTCGGAACCCGCTGGAGGACGACGCAAAAGAGGAAGACCAAACCTCCGGTGGAAAGACCAAGTACTGGAGAACCTGACGGCGCTTGGAATTTCTAACTGGCGCCAGCTAGCGAAGAACAGAGATGGCTGGCGAAGCATGTTATTTTCGGCCTAAATCGATATTCGGTTGTTATGGCCACATAAGTAAGTAAGTAAGTAAGTAAGAGGTTTCTATAAAATAATAAACGCAAAATTATAGAAGAGTCAACTATTAACTCCAGAGCTCCACATAAATCGCCTTTAGGAGGCTAAATGTACTATACGTCAGATTTATATGCATAAACATATATGTAAAACATAGGGAAAAAATATAAAAATATCAATTATATATTTTGATATAAGATGAAGCTTTTTCATATACATAAATTTGGTTCAATGTCTTGCCGAACTTGAAATTAAACGATGGATTTGCATAAATATACGATGTTTTATAATTAAATTAATACGATAATAAAAATCATTATAAAAACGGGGGAAAAAGCGGGTAACTTATTAAAGGTATCTTCATATAAGGATACACTAATATTTTCACCAGAACTAAGTCGAGTTTTATGCACATAAATCTGTTCGATAACATTTAATCTTAATATCTGAAGGCTAAAGAAAGATATGAAAATATTATTCATCATAAAATTATTCAATTAATTTTATAATTGATTAATCAATTCTTTATGTTTGTGTGTATGGGGAAGATTCTATTATTATAGTATCATATTATACATGCAATGTACTAGTTAGACAAGATAAATGTGCATCTTCTTCTTCTTCATCACCCAACACCATTTAGCATGCAGCACTAAACTCATTAGCTTATCAATCAATTGATGCCCAAATACCCTTCATGTCGTGCCGCCTTCTTCGGATTTTTAGATTACAAGCAGTTGTCAAGTAAACCAGCAACATATCGTAGATACTGTAGAAACAGAGGTAATAATAATTTTATCTTCTTCTTCTTCGTCGTCTTTTTGTATTGCTGCTTCGACGTCGTCTATTGAAATTATTGTTGCGTATATGACCTCACAATTATTTTTATTATTTCATAAGTATAATAATTGTAATTATTCATATTTTTGTTTAATATTTGTATATACAAATATATGTATAGGTATTATCCATATCCATATATATGTATACGATTAGGAAGATTTTTTGTATTCTTCTAATTTCTTTATTTTTTTTTTCACAATAAGAATATGAGAGATGAGAACGCTTTTGACTTATGTATTTATATGTGTATGTATGCGTGTATTTATTAATAGGTACTCGAACATGTTGTTCTCGCTATTTTCAATATAAAATTTTTTGCTATCCAGTTATTTCCGTCTAATAGTAATCATCAACGCAATCATTATTTAAATCATGTTCATTCATTTGTTCTGATAGTGATCATGGTGATGATAATTACGATGGTGATGATGATGATGATGATGATGATGATGATGATGATGATGATGATGATGATGATATGAACATTTGAATTTTGTTCACAACAACAACAACAACAGCATTAATGAAGTTACAATGAAGGTTCATTTATAAAGTTTTACAATCATGATCATCACTACGTTATCATTATGATCATTAGCATCATCATGAATAGCAGCAGCAGCAGCAGATACAACATCAACAGCGATTTTATGTTGATTATAAACAAATAAATTTCATTTAATACAATTACTATTAATATTTGTTGTCGTTTTCATTATTATTATTCTGTGATAATGCGTTGTATAATACAAAGAATTCTTTTTTTTTTCGTATGATTTTCCAATGCTTTTATTCGTTCGTATTGGTGTATATTTTAAGTATGTAAGTGTAGCATATAGTATGTAGTATTTCTTTTTTCAATGTAATTTAATTGAGTTAAATCTACCAGACTTATTTCATATGATAGACGCAAAAAATCCAATCGACAAATTAACAAATAATGAAAAATTTTTTAAGATCACACCTGTTTTGGCATTTTGTTTTTGAATATACTATAACATACAAGCATACATTCTACATAATTGACTATTATGTATTACGAGTGAGTATTAGCATTGCGTAGTAGAGATATGATAATGACTTTAAGCTGATCAGCTGATTGAACTAATTGTTATTTATTTAATAACAATACAATATATTTTCGTACGAATAACATCGCCTATTGATTAAAAATACATTCCAGTTACCTACTAATCATACGAGATGACATGCTTAAATTAACTGATTTGATCATCGTAATGTTTATTTGATTGAAATCAATAAACAACAAAAAAAAAATTAGATACGTTACATTCTTACATTACATTACTTTCGAAAAGGTATAATTTTGTATTGAAGGTAGGCACGATTTCATCCGATAATGCCTATTTTCAAATATGTGTCGAGCAATAGTTTCATGTAATTTTTAAACTTAATTGTATGTATTAAGTTTCAGCTTGATAACATTATATTATCGGGTGTAAAGTGTGAAAATATACATATGAACACATACTTTTGTATGAGAAGTAGGCGTGGTTTTAGTCCTATTGCATTAATCCTTAACGGGGTTTATGAATAATTAAATATAATCATGTGTACTAAGTTTCAGCGTAATAACTTTTATATTTTCGGGTGCAATGTGTGAAAACATACTTACGAAACATAATTTTGTATGGAAGGTAGGCGTGGTTTTCATCCGATTGCGCCCATTTTCAAATATGTTCATTTATTAGCAAATGTAATATGATCTAACTCTATTTTGAATCTTAGCTTTATAATTTTGAGAAGAAAAGTTAAAAATTTACATACGAAAACATACTTTTGTATGGAAGGTAGGTGTGATTTTCATCAGATTACGTCTATTTTCGAATATGTTCATTTATTAGCTAATATAAGAACCTCTACCAATTTTCCGTTCCATAACTTTATATTTTCGTGTGAAAAGTGTCAAAATATACGCACGGAAACATATTTTTGTATGGGAGGTAGGCTTGATTTTAATCCGATTTTATCCATTCTAACTGTGGTCTATGAATTAGTGAATGTAAATACACATAACGTATTTCATCGTGATAACTTCACATTTTCGGGTGCAAAGTGTAAGGATTTTGTATGGAATGTAGGCGTGATTAACATCCGGTTACGCCCACTTTGCATTATGTCAATTATGTGATGAGATTAACTTCAGATACCAAATAACTTTAAATTTATATGCACATCAAATGAACATATTTGTAAGCTCCAAAACATACTTTTGTATGGGCGGTGGAAGTAGCTTTCTTTCGATTTCATCAATTCACAAAACTAATTCATTCGTTGGTAAAAATAATTGTATGCCCAAGATTTCAGCTCAATCGCTCTAAAATTGTGTCAGTTTTCCTACAGAGCGAATAGAGAGACAGCCAGATGAATAGACCGACATGGTTAAATCGATTCTTTTCCCTTTCTATTACCACTATTTATAGGTGTTACAAGCGAAAGCACAATCTCAATATGCCTGTGACTTTTTGAGTGTAGGGTATAATAATGATATGCAGATTTAGAATATATTGAAATAAATAAATGCTGTGAAGTAATTGGGAAGGCTAGAAAATACACGTTTTCAGATGAATCACAAATATTTATTATATTTACAATAAGTACAGTAAACAAAATATGTATGTATTAACAAACGTAAGCCTATTCGAGACAATTAATGATGACACTATCATTGAATAGGCATCAAAGTTTGTGATTGTATTTAATATTTTTGCAAAAAAGGGAAAACATTTAATTATTATACTATTACACACAGCTCCAGGATTATGAGAGCTGTGTAACAGGCCGATAGTATCCCACGTAGACGATGGAATCTAAAGAAACTTATATAATCGCACCTTGACCCCAATACATTTGGATTTTTCGACATTGCTGCAAAAAGATTTACAACAATATCGAATAAAATTTTTTAAAAATGACGGTTTCGATTTTGATGCAAAAATTGTTCCAATAATGTCGAACAATTTTTCTTCGCAGCCTATAGTATCAAAAATTTTTTTTATAATCACATTTATTTAGATACATTTATCTTTCGATGTACATCCACATACATTCGTACATTCGTGTCTGCAAAAAATTATAAGTTTAACAATTACAATTCAATAGCAAAATAATTCTATAAACACAGGTAGAGTACATTTATATTTATATGTATGTGATCAATGCGTCATTTTTATAGAATTTTATTTTATTGTATTCTATTTGCTCTTACAGAAATATGTACGTACGTACGTTCAGTCAGATAGACCATCACGCAGCATATGATCTTCAGGTGTTTTTTTTTTCTTTTTTTTTTTACTTTAATTATAAATTTTATAGATTTAAGATAAGTAGAAGCAGATGAGAACAGAATCAGAACCACTTAAATATAAATACAATCATATAATTTGCAACAGCCAATGGTAATTACAATTGATGATTTATGATGAAAATATTCCAAACAAATTATGCTGCTCATTCCGATAACATACGAGTATGTACTATGGAAACAAAAAGTACGTACATAATTTATATTGGAATGGATAGTGAATAATTATTTTGTAGCAAAATAACGACGTAATGTTCTATTTTTGGCGCAAAAAAAAAGAATTTGAAAAAATGGACAGAAACAAATGAATAAAAATTCTGAAACACAATGTATTTGTAGGAAGAAATATCGTTCTAATGAAGTATGAATTTGCCTAGTTATCATACATATATCGGCAGTAGGCAATTTCAGCAGGAATATCAAATTGGGGCATTGCTGCATTCCGATAATTCCTTAGTAGACCATTTATGTGGTCTTGAAAACATACCGATAAAGACTGCAGAGCCACTGATAATGCTCGATCATCTTGGAGAAAGTCAGTTATTGAACAAATTATTAAAGATTATTTTAGAAATATCTAAAGTACAACGCGATGGTGGTAAATAATAAATAAATAAATAAATATTGTAAATTATATAATGTAAAAAGTCTCCGCGGTTTTTTATTACTAGATTGTGTTGATGCCCATAGCCCGGACATGTGTTTGAAAGGTGACATTTCAGGCTACAAAGATGCACTGGTCGATCAGTCACTGTAAAAGTCGCTGAAATTTTGAAAGTAGTGGAAGTAGATTGACACGCAGGCTATCAGAAGATAGCGGAGATATAACACATCAACTACCTGATAATTTGGAATCATCCAAAAAGAGCAGGCTACACAAAGACGTTCAATATTTGGATACCACAAGAATTTACGCAAAGAAATTTGATTGACCAAATTACCATCAGCAAAACGCTGCTGAAACGCAATGGCCACGAACCGTTTTTGAAGCGAATCATTACAACCGGTGAAAAACGGATTAAATACAATAATATTCAGCGCAAACGGCATGATCAAACTCCGGTGACCCTTCAAAAACGACTTCAAAGTCTGGATTGCCAGTAAATAAGTGTGTGGTGGGATTAAAAGGGAATTGTCTATTATGAGCTACTACAATCCAGTGAAACGGTTAATTCTGACCTCTACTGTTCACAAGTAGACCGCTTGAATGAAGCAATCGACGAAAAGCGACCAGAATTGGCCAACAAAAAAGGAATCATGACAATGCCAGGCCACATACATTTTTGATGACTCGAAACAAATTGACGGAACTTGGTTGCAAAGTTTTGATGCATCCGCCGTATAGCCCGGGCCTTGTATAGTCTGACTACCATTTGTTTCAGTTTCTGCAAAACTCTCTTAATGGTAAAAAACAAAAATGGCCGACCGAAGAGCTGCTGAATATCACTTGGTCAAGTTTTTTACCCGATAAACCACAGCACTTCTACATCGATGAAATTATGAAGTTATCCAAAAAATGGCAAAAGGTCATAGATAATAAAGGCCAATATGTACGTGATTAAAATTGATTTTCAATAAAGAAATTTTTTGTTCAAAAATTTACCAAAAACCGCGGATACTTTTAAAATGACTAATATTATAATTGTATTAAAATGATAAATTTGGAATTACTCATACGTCAGGTTAAACATTTTAATTCTCAAGACTGTTCCTTTTCTTTAGAATAACAATTCTCATATGGTTTATGAAAGAAAGCAGTTAAATTTCAAAGGCATTTCAAACAATTTCAAACCACTGTAACCTACTTAGTCTTCAGTTTAAAACAATCATATTTGGTACTTAGATTAATATCTTAGAGAGAAATAAATTCGCAAGAAATGGAAAAGTTACGCCCACTATTGAATGTAGCTCCCAATGAAAGTCACGATATTTTTCTGAAATTTAGGTGACATATATCAGTATTCCATATAAGACACCACATTTAGCAAATATATTAATATGTAGCTTAACATCAATAATATTGTAATAAGGTATCAATAAAAAATTTATACAAAATACGAATACGAATATCTCAAATTATTCTCTACAGAAGTAATACTATAAATAGTACAGTGAAGAACCCAAGTGAATAACTCGATAATATGAAGATTTAACATGACTTGCAGTCAAAATTAATTCAAATGTTAGTTTTACCATCATATATTGTTACCAAACACTGTGACGCATTTTGATTTATTCTCCATAGTAACGAATAATATGAAAGAAATCATTTTGTATGAATAACTCATTCAACTGAAGATGAGCACAATTGTTAACATATATAAATACATATGTATGCATGTATAAATAAATAACAAAAACAAAAAGTCGATAAATGGCCTTCAATGTCCTTGACTAACTATAGCTGACAGCTGTGAACGTTGAACGAACGTTGTTTTGCTTTCTGTTTGTTGGTTATGTTTTTTTTTTTTTCTTTATTTCTATTCGACGTTGTCTTCGTCGTCGCCATCACTATCGTTATTATTGCTAATGTTTTTGTTGTTACTGCTAATGATGCTGATGATCATATTGTGTACAAAGATGATTACAACGTAATCACGTTTCTAGTTAATAAATATAAATTATTTAAATACAATTTTTAGATTTACTATAGTTGAATATATGTATGCACATATGTATATGTAGAAATATTTTAATTTATTTATTATTATTCATACTTTTCTCTTTAGAATTATTACTGTGCTTCTATTGTACAGACAAATGTACATAAACACATAGTTACTACTTCTTCTTCAATCAAGCATCGAAACGTCACCGGTGTTGTCAATTCAATCGATACGTTACTGTTGTGTTTGGTTGTTTTTATTTCTATTTACATATTTCAACAACAAATTAATAGTAGAGAAATTAATTATATCGTCATCGGTATATTTTTAAAACATATTTTATTTACCTATTATTTTTTTTCTTTATTATTATTATTATTATTATTATTATTATTATTGTATTATGAATGCTATTACTTCTTATTCTATGTATTTTGTATTTTTTTTTTTATTATTTGCTTAAGAAGCTATAGTATATTAATTTCCTTAAAATTTGCCATCCAGCCAGCTTTGATTAGTCATTAGCGAAGTATTTTATTGCTACGGCTGAATTGTGAATTTTTATGGCATTAGTGTCATTTGCCTATTGTTGTGAATTAATGTCTGATTAGTATTTGAATAATACCCGTAAAACCCAAACAATAACTACAACAAAATTTGATTAGCTTTGGCGGGTGTGTGGAAACGCACAAAAGAAAACATCGATTTTTGTTATTGTTATTGCAAATCGTAGTTATTCTGCCATGTTTTTTTTTAACATTTAAGCAGAACCAGAAAATATATCAGAAAAAAAAATAAAAAAAAAAACGGTTTGTGGTGTGACACTTGATTTTGATCGTCGATAAGTGTCATATTGATATCTGCATGCAAATAAATTTATGCAATAATTTTAATATTTAATAAATGATCAAATTAATTATTTTCTATTATATTTATATTTATTGTGCTTGTGTAATCAGGATTTAAATACAAGTATTTCCAAGAACAATATTTACTTAGAATATATTGTTTAAAAATAATTCTTATGTATGCAAAGGATGACTAACTATTGTACTTTATAATATGAAGAAGAAATATGTACATAATTTAATTCCGCATTAAATTCAACATCTGGTGGACAATTATTGTGATTAGATTATCATGTTGATATATGCATATGTTCATATATCTTTGTGCATGCTTTGTATATATAAGATAAATTTCAAAACAAAACAAGTGTGCCCCTAAAAACATCAAAATTATTAGAATGAAAATAATATTAATAATAATAATAATAATAATAATAAAGTGAATAATCAATTAAATTTTAAAGTTATATTATTATAAAATAATCTGTTTTGATTGTAATAAGTTTTTAGAGCAATGCTTTCAGAAATCCTCTATTCATCATCCCATACAAAAGACTTAAGAGACAAACTTCAAAAATGACTACTACATATAATGCCAATGGGAAGAAACTGAATTCGAATTAGTGTGCGCTTTCACATAAAATTTGAATCATTTGAAGCATTTTTTTACCAAGAATGCAAAAATAAATTTCAGATTTGGATTCATCTACTTTTTATTTCTTATAGCCACTATAAAATCATAAATATTGTAGGGAAAACCTCCTAAAGGAACCAGATAAAGGGTAAGTTTGTTCAGAGGAAATATTAACAAGGAAAAATTAATGGAGGTTAATCATATAATTCATTACACTAAGACTAATTCTTTGGGTTATATGTCGATTTTGAGGTACGTTTGCATTCGATTTATATTGGAGCCCCATTAATAGTTGGATATAATGCTTAAGTATGTTTGGAGAAAATATTGGTGAGGATAACTTAATAGCGGCAAGTCATACATATTACTTCTTAGGGGCGAGTCCTAAGAAGTTATGAGAATATATGTTGATTTTAGGATGTGTTTGCTTTCAATTTATATGGGAGCCCCCCAAAGTGTTAGAGATAGGGAGTAAGAGCGTTTGAAAGAAATGTTAACGAGTAAAAAATAATGGGGGTCAGCTATACATTTTACTGACCTCAGGGTAATTCCTCAACAACTTTGGAGTTATTTATTGGGTTTTAAGTGCTTTAGAGTTTTTTTCTGTATGGGAATCGCCTTAATGGTTGCAGATAAGGAGAAAATATGTTCGTAGAAAGTATTGTTTACATAAAATTAATGGAGATTGGTCATACATTTTACCACTCTAGTGCCCATGCTTAAGCAATTATGGTAAAATTTGCCAATTTTCGGCAGATTTTACGTTCATTTTGTATGGGACCAACTTTAACTATTTCAGATAAGGAGTAAGTACAGGCTGAATGTTTACAGATTCAAAAAAATGAACAAAAATCAATTTTTTTTGGGTAAATTATTGCTTTATTCGAGAGAGAAAACATTTCCATTATTTATGGAATACAACATTATTCATGTACTTGCCTCGCCTGGCTTCGCAGTAGCGAATCCTGTCAACCAAGTGTTCCAAGACTTTAGTGACGATTTCTGGCTCTATTTCACGAATGGCTTGAATGGATATTTTATATATGGATTGTTCGCAAAACATCGGTTCTTCACGTCACCCCACAAAAAGAAGAATAACGGTCTGAAACCGCAGCTTCAATTTGGCCAATTGACATCGCCGAGACAGCTGATAATACGATTACTGAATTTGGCGCGCAAAAGATCGATTGTGGCACGGCATGGCGCGCCATCCTTCTGAAACCAAACATCATCCAAGTCCATGTAGGGATTACATTTTGTATGCCAGCCTTCTTAAGGTGTGTAAATAACAGGTAAGGAAGTTCAAAGAAATTGTTGGGGAGAAAAAAATAATGGGCGTTGACTATATATGTATTTCATCGCTCTAGAAGCGATTCTTGAGCAATCGGACCTTAGAATTATGATCTTGAGACATATCACCCTCATGAGTGTTGCCGTTACAATCTTTTTGATATATACACAAAAATAAACTCTAAATAAGTAAATTTTAGGGTATACTATTCTGCACTTGTTCCAGAAAACTTATACTGAAAAGGTAATATGGTCCATTTGAACCTATTTTTGCTTCTGTGGGAGAAAGTGCTTGAAATTTTCAACATATTATATTTTTCGGTGATCGAGGCTGTTTGAAAATTTCACCCACCTTAATATAAACAAAATCAAATTTATTTAAATACCTACTTACATATATTAATAGATTACAATCGTGGCTCTCACGCTCTCTCTCTCTCATTCACAGAATACCAACACACTAACCAAATGAGCTGTTACACCCACCATTTATTTACACTTTCTTTACTAAATATTTATTGTACATTGCTAATTCACTTTATGGTCTATTGAACTTGAAAATACATATTAGGAATAGTCATAAAAGTGCTGCATCATGCATTTCGTTTAGAGTAAGTATATAGGTGTAATGCTCAAGGTCTACAATAATGAACCTGTTGTTCTTTCCACACATCCATTTGGTTTTCTGTTTATTGCAGCCGAAGGCACACATGTACATTTTAAACTAGCCTCTGGATGTTTTATCCCGACATTTTCTCTTGTTTTCTCATTAAAACTTTTATTATTGAACTAATAGCTATTTTAAAAGCACTTTATATGCAAATTATTTATGTTTATATACTATAAATGAAGCACATATACATAAATCGATGAGCTACGTATATAATGTATATTGGGTGTTTTGAAAAGAGATTTCATTAAAAATTTTTTAATGATTTGTCCAGCAACTAAGAGATGGATCGCTTCGATATAAAATATGTATTTTCAAATGATATATCTTTTTCAAACACCCTATACAAACGTGTTGGAGCTTTACGTGATATGTACAGGTTCTTATGTATATATTTTATATACCTATATTTTTCTATTTTTACTTTAGAAGATTGTGTCAAAGGATCTGTTATAAATTTAATTTATTGAAAGTCATCTCAACATCATTAAATCCGATTGATGTTCATTTAGATGGAAATAAAACTAAAAAGCAGTCGAGTAATATTATTACATGCAACAGCAAAAACAACAAAAATAATTTATAACATCAACATCAACGTCATCAATGTATTTGGCATGATTGATAAAACCAAAACATTGGCAGACAGCACAAGAATGTAACAACATTCGCTTGACTGCCTCAGGTATGACCTTGACAATATATCTATGGAAGGAAGCCCATATACCCACTTATGTATATACATGAACACTTTGAAGCAGTGCCTGGGCATCATATGATGGAAAAATAACTTAACAAGCCATAAATATCAATCTTAACATCATAATGAATGTAATCATCATTAGTATGGTCATTACTGGCGTAAATATGAAACTAAAAATAAATGAAAAATATATCGACTTCCAAGGTTTCACACGAGAATATGTATGCAGGCTCTTGCGTTTGTGCTTCATGTTGTTGGCTTCTTTGCTGACTTGCGTGTCTATTTTGTGCGATTCCTTGCGTTCCTTTATGTTTACTAATTAGCTCAGTTCATTGTACATATATGTATATATGGTGGTGGACTGGTAGATATGCTGTCGATATGAGAAGCGGAATGTAAAATGCAGTTTGGCAGTTACATGTGTTATATGCATGTTGGCGCCTTTTAGACATCAACGTCATTACAATTAGCACTAGTACGCACAGAGATGCATTTGCTTGCTATTGTTGGACATATTACATTGAAACTTTGCATCATTCCAACTAATTAAAGAAATGGAGAGTATTGCAGTTAGTGGATGTAATATGTGAATGCTGTGATGTAGGATGTAAGTGTAAATGATGAAGATGTACATATACATATGTACATGGATGGATAAACTTTCCTCATTTCATAATAGGAGTTGTCTATGTGAACACAACTAAAGGAATTCAAACTTTGATGAGCAGCAATTCAGAATTATAGCCTCTTTGATGAGTAGCAATTCAGAATTATAGCCTCTTTGATGAAGTCTTTTCATTTTGTACAATTTGCTTTATTTTTCAACTCAATTGAAGGTTTAATCTAGCATTCGATGGTAAAGCTTATCTGTATTTGGTACTATAGGCTTCGATGAATATTGGCCGGTGTTCTCTTTAGGTACTTTTACGAGTGCTCTCTAAATTTAAAGAGTAGTGAAAGGGACCTAGTTCAATCAGTCAATTGTGAAAGGCAAACTTCATATGATATCCATTTTTTTGAGAAGTAAATAGAAGCTTTTTCACATTTTTTTTCCTTCTTACGGTCGCGATCGATTTTTAATATCACGATCTCACGCACAGAGGGCCAATGCAGCAGCCAATAGAGTAGCTGTATCCGATATTATATTTTTACTATAATTTGATATATTGTATTAAAAGAGTTACATTTTTATTGGTCTTTTAAATTTTAATTTATACATTAAAATCGCATAAATTACCTTTCACAGCATGCAAGGTTGTTAATAAAAAACCTTTTAGAATTTTATATCCTCAATCAAAAAAAAAAAAAAAATTATAATAATAAAGAAGGTAAATGTATCATTAGTTAATCAATTTGAAATTTCTGATAATTGAATGAAATCATTTATAATCATTTTAAAAATGTATCATTATGTAAATAAAGAAGCATTAGCGTAAGTTTGAAAGAGCCGACGAATGGAAGTAGCCATTTAACTCATTAAAAATGACAGAACACAATTTGCAAAACGCACTAATGCTGCTGTGGTAGCTTTACGAGTTTATGCATATATATTTATAGGGTTTTCCAATCAGAGCGCACCAATTTAAAAAAGTAAAAGGATTTTTTTTTAAATTCCAGACGATCTCTATTTTACCTGGAAGTACAAAACGGTGTCACGTGACATACTGCTCCAAACACAATCAATTTATTCAAAGACAAATTTGATGAGAGAGTTATCTATGGAAACGGTCCTGTTAACTGACCACTCCTTTCGTGCGATCTAACGCCTTTCAATTTTTTCTCTGGGACTATATTAGGATAGGTTAGGTTATGCGGCCGCCCCCCAAAGGGGGGCGCACTTAGGCCAAATAATTGGTCCATTGTGTCACCATGCATCATTGATGCCTACCATCCTATCTCCTCTGTTAAGCTGAACCATTGGGATTTCCTAATGAATAGAGCAATGTCCCTGACATCCATGGGTGCAAGCTCAGTGGTATCTGTAAAAAAGGCACTCCCTAGTAGAGTGTGCCTTCTGCGTGCCAAGGCGGGGCATCTATAGAGGAAGTGGTGAACACTTTCCTCCTCTTCCGCGTCCTGGTAGCTGCGACAGAAATCGTTGGCCGGTAAGCCGAGCCTTGCAGAATGCCTTCCCACAAGCCAGTGGCCCGTGAGTACGGCGACTACATTACTTATGGTTTTCCTACCCATTGACAACAGTGAACAGGTTCGTCTATTGTCAAGGGTTGGCCAGATTTTCCTAGTGGTAGCACAAGAGCTCTCAACCCGCCATCTTTTGTTGGCAATGGTGAGATAATGTTGTGTGATAAGAAGCTTGCATGTTGCAAGCGGAATTCCGGCTTGATGGATAGATCTCTGGCAATTTAGTGCCCGATCTCGCCAAATCATGTGCCTCACAGTTCCCTGGAATGTCCCTATACCCCGGTACCCATACAATGTGAACATTGTAGTGCTCCGCTAGCTCGTTAAGAGCTGTGCGGCATTTAAGGGCAAGTGCCGATTTGGCGAACGCTCCTGCGAGAGATTTAATGGCAGCTTGACTGTCCGTGTAGATAAAAACATCTTTGAAGGATATTATATTACAGCTAAGCCACGTTGCCGCCTCCTTTATAGCCATTATCTCGGCTTGAAAAACACTGCAAAAGTCGGGTAATCGGAACTTGAGCTTAACGCGTAAGGAATCAGAAAAGACGCCACCTCCTACCCTACCCTCCAATTTGGAGCCATCTGTGTACAATTGTACCGATTGAACTCCAGTTTCGTTGACAATACTCCTATTCCATTCTTCCCTTGAGGGTATATGGGTTAAGAAACTATTGTCAAAGCATGGTATGGGGATGGTACAGTCGATGGCATTCGGAATCGTAGTGCACTCCCCCAGGATCCTTGAGTGTCCGTATCCTGGTTGAGCACGGCGTGAAGCTATGTTTAGCCTAATTGCTGATATCAGAGCTCTCTGCCTGCCAAATAAATCTACGGGGAGTAGATGCAGTAGCGAGTAGAGCGCTTTTGACGAGGTAGTTCTTAGAGCACCTGTTGTCAACACCGCAGACGTCCTTTGAACCTTATCTATTTATCGTATGTGTACCTACTTATTTAAGGATTCCCACCAGACTATCACACCGTAAAAACGAATTGGTCTCACGACCGCAGAGTATAGCCATGATATGATTGTAGGACTCATCCCCCATCTTTTACCTATGGCTTTCTTACAGGAAGAGAGTGCTGCAGTTGCTTTACGAACCCTTTCCACCGTGTTTCGTTTCCAACTTAGTTTCCTATCTAAAGTTATACCCAAGTATTTCGCCTGTTCAGTTAGCTTTGAGTTTATCACTCTTTGCTTTAGCAACAGACTAATGAATCTAATAATAGGTTCATCTACCTTAAGCATAGCAAGAGAGTTTTCGACTGCTTCTGGGTTTATGTTATTGAAGGCCCCTTTATTATCTAGAAAGGTAACCAAGCTATATTCTTTGCAGTGCAAAGATGTTTCGATCTTCTGCACAAGTGAGTGAAGGGCTGTCTCAACGGCCTTGCCTTTGTTATATGCGTGTTGCAATGAAGAGATATACTTAGTATCTATAGAGCCCCTTAAGTACACATCAAGTAGCCTTTCAAGGGTTTTTAATAAGAAGGATGATAGACTTATAGGTCTGAAATCACTTGGCTTTGAGTGGGACGTTTTCCCGCCTTTAGGGATAAACACCACGTTAACTTGTAGCCATGTCCTAGGGACATAGCATAGCCTTAGGCATGCAGAGAAGATTACCTACAACCAAGGTGTTAGAAGGTCAGCACACTTCTGCAAGTCCGCGGGTATAATACCATCAGGTCCTGGTGACTTGAATGGTTTAAAATTATTAATCGCCCAATTAATCTTTGTTTTACTGATTATTTTGTGCGGGACGTCGTAGATAATTCTACTAGGATTAACATTGGGAGTTCGGCCAGGGCTGTCCTCCAAACAGCCTGGAAAGTGGGTATCAATTAGTACCCGAAGAGTTTCCAGACTTGAAGTGGTCCAATCACCATCCCCCTTCATAATGAAGCTGGGTGTAACTGGATTTGTTGCGAGAATCTTTCGTAGGCGGCTTGCCTCTGAAATTTCTTCTATGTTGCTGCAAAAGTCATTCCATGATGATATTTTTGCTCTCCTAATCGCCTAGTGGGTGCCGTAGCTCCGTGTGTTCGCCTTCTGATCTGTAGGTCGTGGTTCAATCCCCGGCTGATGCATAACAAATTTAATATCGATAAAATTTTTCTTTCGAATGGTACCCACCTGTCGGCAAGCAATTGGCAATTCTTCCGACAGTAACAACTTGCCATGAAAAAGCTTCTTAAAGAACTCTGTGACAAAGCTCAGAAAAAGTGATGTCACAAGTGTTCTGCCGTTCGGAACCGGCTAAAATAAGTAGGTCCCTTATAATACTGTCCAAATTTAAGACGCGCAACAGTAATGAAAGAGAAGCTCGGCCAATGAGCCCTTTGGGGCTTTAAGTGCCACATATATATATATATATATAATCGCCTTTTTAAACACTCGTAGGATCTCCTTATAGGGTTGCCATTGATGAGTGATTTTGGCTCGGTTGAATTGATGTAGACACTCCATCCTTAGAGTGATGATCTCTACAGACCACCACGGAAGTCTCTTCTTTTTCGGAGTCCTTCTGATTGGACAGGACGCTTCAGTAGCTTTCCTGCAAGCTTCTGTAACTTGATCAACAGCGGCCTCAAGCTGCTCCTCATTTTGCAAGCTTGAGGGCGCCTGAGTGAGGGATTTATTCAGGGTGGCCCTGTTCTTGTCCCAATTTGTGCGTTTCCTATTTAGAAATGGTGTCTGCTTTTGTGGCCTTATATCAAGGCGGAAGCTAATATACCTATGATCCGAGAAAGAGTGTTCTTTGTCAACCCTCCATTCCCTAACTAGACAGTCCGAAGAGTCATTCGTAAGGGACTATATTAAGTCCATCAAATTTTGAAGCATTGTGAGACAATATTGAACGAACCATGGTTGATGTTCGAGGCGATTTGTGTGAAAGAGTCATGGAAAATTTGGATTCAATGGATGTCTTCATATAAATGTGATGTTTTTTCCATAGCTAATGGTATTAAATGTACTTTCAGGAAAAATAAAGATGGTCTTGAATTTCTAAAAAGGTTCTTAGTTGGTGCGCTCTTATTGGAAAACCCTATATTACAGTGTTGCACGAATATACGTAACTTCAAACTGGTATTCGAGGTAAATTTCAGGGGAAAGTTTACCAAGTGACAAGAATCTGACTATGTGAACAATCTGAATATGAATTTAAACAATTTGTGAAGCTCTATAAATAATGCAAAAAAATAATATTGTTAATAGTGGTTCGAGCTAAAATTAAAAAAAAAATGGAAAGGAAAATTGTCAAATACCGCATCAGCTGCTTAGGAGTAGCGTATAGATGAGTAAAGTGTTTCTGTGTGCCTCTAGAAGAATCAAATATATCTTAAACTTACAATTATTTTCGTTATCCAACATTTTCTTCGAACATAGTTACCAAATCGCCAAATATCTCATTATATGCCGATAGATTGCCTTTAGAGAGGTAAGGCCGGCTTCTAGTAATTTTTCCTCTTAAATATATTATGTGGATATAGTTACCACCTTATTGCCATTTGATTTTTCATAAAATTAAAAAAAAAAATATCGTTAAGTGCATTAATGTCAAGATAGTCCGAAGTTCCTAAGACAAAATATTGCAAAAACTCTTCATCGCTCTTAAATATATGAATTGAAAATTCTGCAAAAGTTCTATAAAATATTTGAAGTATATTCGTGCAACATTACATTTTAATGCCTTTAAACATGAATTTTCTTCACTCCTACTACCTACATATCTCCGGATGATGCTCTTATATCACTAAATGCTAAACTGGAATTTCCAACAAACAAG
The DNA here is from genome assembly GCA_963854835.1 of Megamerina dolium. Taxonomy (NCBI): domain Eukaryota; kingdom Metazoa; phylum Arthropoda; class Insecta; order Diptera; family Megamerinidae; genus Megamerina; species Megamerina dolium. The sequence continues at coordinate 25,421,220 of OY978526.1, read as the reverse complement.
TATTTTATGAACATATGTATAAAAGCTAATTGGCACTTTGCTCTTATACTGCAATAAAGAAAACCCTTGAGACGTTGGTTTTATTTTAGCAGGCGGAGCTGATTTTGATTAAGCAAAAATGATCTGATTGCTCTTTATTAGGCGATGAAGAAGATTTAAAAATAATTAAAAGGACTGCTATTGCTAATTATTGTGCTACAATTAAAATACAATAGTTAGTTGGCACTTATCTATTTCTTATATATGAGTGTTGGTGACAAGTTCTTACAGCCATAATTTTTCATAAACGTGTCATGAGCAACGTTATAATTTAAAAAACTTGTTGAATTCGAACTTGGATGACGGTTTCATCAATACTGAAGATACAAAAAATTTTACAATAATTCGCACAAAATGTATATATAAACTCAAAGGCAAAAATAAATCGAAGACTGTATTACGTTATTGTAACACACACTATGATTGCCACCAATGTGCCGAAACATGTAGAACATTTACTGGAATAAAATAATTCTCTTTAGTGGTAGTAGTTTAGTAACACAACGCAAGCTTTTTTTAGTTGTTTTATAAATTATGTATATAGGTATACTTATAGATATATTCGAATTTACAATTATCCTTCAGCAGCTAGGGACAATAAATTTTTTTACGATGATAGAAGGATGATGCTATTTTAAAGGAATACCCATAAAAATAGAATCTCTCTTTATTGAACCAAAATAAAATACTCGTATAGGTTTCAACGCATAATATTCAGATTAAATGTTTACCACACTAATCATACAAGTAGTTTACGTGCACTTTAATTTAAAGTTGAATAGCAAGCAAAGTTGAATAAAACAATAAACTATCAAACTGCTAGAATTAGAATCATCGCTTTGTCTCCGATTATACAGAATGGTAGCATATGTAATTTCCAACTTAATCAGGCAGACATTCTTCTTAATTTATTGGAGTACAACAAACCCTGGAGTATTCATATGTGTTATATGTATGTAATTCAGTTGAAACGATGACCAATCATCACTGTGCTTTATAGTTGTTGTTTTTATTATTATACCAGCATAATGTTAAGAGTAGAAGAAAAAAAAAAAGAACTAGTAATTTTCTTAGATCATATGTTAAACCATTTAGAATCATCATATCTACATGCGTTAGTAAGAACATATCATACAATTAGTAATTCCTAGTGTATGTGTATGTGGATAGATGTGTGCAAAATGATATAAAACTAAATTAAATAAGATGTTTGTAATTTTAATGATGTGAATTTTTTACATAAAAAATAAAAAATAAATATGTGGCACTTAAAGCCCCAAAGGGCTCATTGGCCGAGCTTCTCTTCTATTACTGTTGTGCGTCTTAAATTTTGGACAGTATTAGAATGGACCTACTTATTTTAGCCGGTTCCGAACGGCAGAACACTTGTGACATCACTTTTTCTGAGCTTTGTCACAGAGTTCTTTTTAGAAGCTTTTTCATGGCAAGTTGTTACTGTCGGAAGAATTGCCAATTGCTTGCCGACATGTGGGTACCATTCGAAAGAAAAATCTTTTCGATATAAAATTTGTTATGCATCAGCCGGGTATTGAACCACGACCTACAGATCAGAAGGCGAACACACTAACCACTGAGCTACGGCACCCACGAATTTTTTACATACTAGTATGAAAATAGGTACTAACATATGTGCGTCCATTATGGTTGGTCTAATTGAATGAAGCAACATTTTGACTATCTGGCTCAGCGAAAAACTGAAAATTTTGATTTGAATTTCAGAGAGCTTCTCCCGGGAAAAAGAGAGAAATTCTAGATTTAAACCCATCTCCTTCTTAATTCCTTCTTAAGCCAATATAAAATCATTAATTTTGCAGGCAAACTTCCCTAAATAGTGGAGATAGGGGCTAATTATTTTAGGGGAATAATGGTGAGAAAAAATTAATGTAGATCGCTCATACATTTTACTATTCCAGGAACGTTTCCTATAGGGTTATTTGTAATTTTTAGGTATTTTTAGATATTTTAGCGTCTATTTTGTTTGAAAATTTTCTTGCGGGGTAGATATTGGGAGTAAGTATATACATTTTACCGCTCTAGGAATGTTTCCTGTCGATTTTCAAGTGTCTTTGCTTTCATTTTGTAGGGGAGTCCACCTTTGCAAGTTCTGTTTGCCCCTTAACATTTTTCTTAAGCATATATTCATTACATATTCTATATGAATCTCTTACAGGGCACTCACAAGAAATTAAAGCAACAACACCTGAAAATCCTAAAATAACCCATTTAGTTGCTTAAGAATTATACATAGAGCAATGAAATGTATGACCAACTCCTATTAATTTTTTTTTTTCGCCAATATTTTATCTGATCATACTTGCTCCCTATCTTCCACCCTTAAGGGATTCTCTTATGAAACCAATGCTTTCGTAAAGGTTAAGGAAAAAGGTTGGAGCCAGTTAATACTTTTTACTTTCTTATAAAAAAGTTCTTGAAATAATTTTTTTTTTGGTTTTTGGTGAACCCTTTTCAGGATAATATTATAATAATTACGACCACTCTAATAAACAAACTATTTAGTACTCGAATGTACGCATGTAATCACTAATACAATATGTTTAAGAACTATTAAGCATATTATGTTATTGTTTAGAGCAGTCAAAATGATAAGTTCAGTGAACTAACTGCTTTGTAGGAATTTAATTATAAATTGTAGTCTCATTTACATATTCGGAAGCTGGAAACGGGATCGGTCGTTGGTTCAACAAACTAAAAATATAATTTGCAAATATTTTTTTGCATGAAAATGCTATAAAAGTAATAAACGTATCTAATATATAGTAATAGTAGGTATATTTTTCAATGATTTAATCACATATATTTACCTACACACACACACACACACATTTGTCTAAACAAACATAATTGCAAATAAGCTATAAGATATATTGTATAAGCGTATAAATCTGAGTAAATCAGATCTTCTTGGAAGATGTTTATGCTTGAGGCTATTTTTGGTAGCATGCATATTTCTATTTCATCAAAAAATTTACATTTATAATATCTTACATATTTTGGAAATTCAACAACTACTATGCAATGCCTTGAGATTATATATATATATGTTTTTTGCTCAGGTCAATTACTTCTATTTGCAGCTTGAGGCGATATTAGCACATTAGTGTAACAACAAATTTCTGTCTTTGTTTGTTTTTTTGAATAATTATTGACATATTTTGTCTCTTCAGTGTGTAGTTGCTATATTTTGTTTGTCCTATAAATTGCTTTAGGAAATGTAAAGGGTGTTTTATATTTAAGTAAGTCTATTTTTAATATGAAATACAATGAGTCATAGATGTGATTCGCATGCATATTTTTTTATCATTCCAATTGGAAATCAAGAATGAATTTAAATTACGATATTGCAGCATATATGGCTCCATAAGTTTGGACTATTTCAAAGAAAAAAAAATTAGAAATAAGAGAAGATAAAACAAAAAAATATTATAACCATTCTAAATTAAATATGCAAAATTTTTACGATTTTTACATAATTAACGAACAATATTAATATATGTATATAGAATTAGACAGCTGGAGACAAAACCAAATAAAAGTGTCAACATATAATAAATGTTCATAGTATGTACTATATTGCATTTATAATCGAAAATAGATGTGTTCATTTACTGTTAAGTATATACTTGTACACTGTAATATAATTTTGTAGCGAATTTTGTATAAAACCCTCAATTTTGTAGAGAAGCTCCCTTAAGGAGTCTAGATAGAGGGTAAGTTTGTTCCGAAAAAATATGTTGGAGGAAAAATTAATGGAGAACGGTCATATATTTCATTTCTGGGAAGTGTTGGAGCTATTTACCGATTTTCCTCCTTCCCTGTCATTTTTTGGTTCACGTAAATTTTTATGTACCCAACAATGGTTTCAAATATCCCCACAACGGTACTTCTGAGACATTAAATTGCATGATATTGGATTCCAATGCAGTGATCCATTTATGGAGATAATCTTTCAACAGAACATCGTCAATAAATTTATTTTTTAGTCAACAGTTTGACATGTGGCGCCGTGTTGCTGAAAACAGAGTCTCTAGAACATGCTCATCCATTTTTTGGAACAAAAAGTCATCCCTATTGATGGCAGTAGCTCAATTTTTTTCACATTGGGGTATTAGGTGATTGTCTTTGAAAATATGCACAATTCTTGACAAATTTTTGGTCATTTTCCTACATTTTGATGTCTTCCATTGATTGTAATATACCAGAGCACGATCACTTTTTTGGTGCTGCATAATGTAATTATTTATGACCGTTTGATGGCTAATGTTCTGGTGCGAATATTCATATGAAAGTACCTATGCATATGCGGTCTTACTAGGCGCCATGTAAATATTTTGCATACATTATATCATTATTATTATTATTATGTGAACTTATATTATTTATTTACATACACATAATATATTGCATTTAGTACTTTAGCATAGAATAAGTGACGGGAAAATCATAAAATCATGTTTTTCACATTATTTATTTCTAATATTATTCATAGATTATACAGCTGCAGCAGCAGGAACTCCTGCTGTTAGTTAGTTTAGCGGTGTTGAGTGTGAATATGCATTTTAATTGAAAAATTATAAATTTATGCGTATGTTTAGTAGATGCAAGTAAAATATATCGTAAATTATGTATTAGTATAATTATTATGAAACACTCAAATATTCTTATTCAAATTTAAATTTTGCGCTAATGAAGAATTTCGATTTGATATTGCCAAATATAAATTAATAACCTTCACTATTTGCATCGTTTGTGAATGTGGCAACGATAGCAGTCGTACGTAGGTAGTACATATTATCATTCTGTTTTATTTGATCGATTATTACTGTTATTAGTATTATTGTGAACGGTATTTGTATGGTACGTATGCTTTGATATTTTGCTAATTCAGATGGATGGATGGATGGATGGACAAACGGATGAATATTTGCCTTGATTAAAAGACAGCTATCACGCCTCTGACTACTACAGTAAATTCAAATAAATTGACCTCCATTAATGCGTAAATGTTATGATATGCAAATATTATTTGCAGACAAATATTTAATGGAAATATTAAAAATTATATATAATTTTTTTTTTTCATTTCAACAAAAATATGTGTATATTGATTATTTAATATTTTTTCTTCACATTTACAAGGCACTAAACAAAGCAAGAAGGAAGTAATTAACAACATTGCTATGGAATAGTCAATACTACATTATATTTAGTATATAACTACTGCGGGTATATAAAGTATTCTATTATGTACATTAAAATAATGGCAGCAAGATAAAAATATCTCATTTGAATGGAAAGTAAATATCGACAAAAGGGAGAGGGGGTAATGATTTTGGCAAGCCAATTGTCAATATTGAGAAATAAAGAGAAAAACGAGATGAGTTTTTTTTCCTTCAATCATCAAATAAATCAATGCTTAAGTATGATAAATATGGATAACATTCATATGTTTTGTGCAAATACTATCAAGGTTTCCACATACTTAGTAATCAGGTACACGTGTTACCATTGATTGTGTACAGAAATACCACAGCTACCTATCATTGCAAAGAGTTGCAAAATTTGTGATTTCTTAACTTAACTCAAGCATATAAATGCTTACTAAATAAAATAAATATTTTCATAAATAACAACAATGACATAGAAGCTGATTAAAAACTCTAAAGAATAGAAGTTGACTAAATAGAAAAAAAAGGAAAAGAAATTATGCTTTTGTATAATAGGCATGATTTCAATTAAGAACCATTAATATTTGCATATATTGAATAGGATGAAAGAAAAAATATTTTTAATTAATTCATAAATCTAAAATGGCGGAAATATTAAATAAACTATGAATATTTACATATTCGTATGTACATAATACTTAAAATTGAACAAAAAAAAAAAACAAAAACAGATTAAAACTTACACTTTCAATTGGCCTTCATAAAAGACTTGGAAATGAATTTGCTATTCTTTATTCATTGATTTTCGCAGTTGCTACGCTATTCAATAACTCCATAAACATATAGGTACATATTAAATGTGTGTGTCTATAGATATAATGATAGATAGATTGACAGCAAATAGTCAACATAATATTTAATGAGCCATAAAAAATTGTTTATTCTAAAATATTCAAATTACAACAGAGTCAACAAAATAAACTAGGAGCTTTGGTTGAACATTTATTCAGTAGAATATTTTTGCATTTTAATTTTTTTGTGGAATAATTTTCGAAATTGCAATCACATGTTGACTTCACACCAGGCTCGTTACTCCGTTAGTCCGTTGCTTGATAGTTTTTTGTATCTATTTTGTTTTTATAAAATTACCGAATTTTCGAAAATACACATAAAAACTACCAAGTAATGAATTAATGAAGAAACAAACTTTGTGTGAAGTTACCTAATGCTTTTTTCGTATTACAAAAAAAGTGAAATTTCTTTCAAATAGTATTTTTTTTTTAGGAAATTTGAATAAATTAGAGTTGAAATTGAAAGAGCATTTTTAAAATAGGGAAAGGGTGTTCAGTTTATTTTTTTGTTACTTATTTACTTCAGTAAAATGCTATTTTTTCTGCCAAAATTTTAATTAAATTTCAGTTGTAATTCAAAAAGTTGAAAAGAACCTAAATTTACATACTTTTTTGCTACTTACCTAGTTAATTATCTGGTCAGTACAACCGATTTTCATCTATTTTCTGTCAAAAAAATTGAATAAATTTGATTTGAAATTAAAAAAGCTGTATTAAAATTGGGTAAAGGAAGCTAAAATTAATTTCTTGGTATTTAAATACTTAGTTATCAGATTTTTTTTTATTAGTTATCAGAATTATAACCGATTTTACCGAATACAAAATGTTTCGTCAGTAGTTTCTGTTATGCACTTCCGGGTACCAGTTAATATTTTCAAATCATGACAGGTTCTCCTGTACTAAATCCTTCCATCTGCGGTAAGGTCTTTCATACCATATAGTTCCTTCAACGTGTTGGTTGGAGTGTGTCTCCATTAGGTCCATGTTTAGACAGAAGCTTGATACTACTTTGTTATTTTTTTAATTATAATATGAAGGACAACAACTGGAAAATGGTTAGGAATTTCTTTATATTTTTCTTTAATGAAATCTAACTGAGGTCAAAATAAGATAAATTTCGGAATATTATACTGCTATAAAAACTAGCAGTTTTGTCCGTTTTTTCAAGATCTAATCTCATATTTTCGAAATGGTTCAACATTTCACATTAACATACTTTATTCAGACAAAAAAAAAAAAATTTTTTTAACATAAGTATGTGCCACTTATAGATCTTGGAAGGCTCTTTCGCCGAGTTTCTCTTCCAGTACTGTTGTGCATGTCAAATTTTGGACAGTATTAGAAGAGACCTATTTATATTAGTGGGTTCCGAATGGCAGGATCCTTGTGACATTACTTCTTTGGAGCTTTGGTACAGAGCTCTTTTAGAAGGGTTTTTCATAGCAAAATGTTACTGCAGGCAGAATTGCGAATTGTTTGCCGGCAGGTGAGTACCATTCGAAACAAAAATCTGTTCGACATTAAAGTTGTGTTTTAGCCGGGGTTATACCCACGACTTACAGATCAGAAGGCCAATGCAGTAACCACTGAGCTACAGCACCATTATACTGTTATAAGAAATCATGTCAATTGTGTTTTGGGTTTAAATGTTTTTAAAAATTAGATTTTTTTATCCTATTTTTCAAGATTCAATCTCATATTTCCGAAATGGTTCAAAATTTCGTATTAGTTTCTTTAGAAAATTAAAGGATTAGGGACATAACAATTTTATCTATTAAAAAACACAGAAATATTTGAGATATTGAGTTCAAATTTATTGTGGATATATTGCAAGCATTACATTTTATGAATGATTTCGGTCATATGACCACCACGAGCCCGTTTACAGCGGTCGATTCTTTGGATCTAATTTTCGACCACTCTAGCACACATTTCGATCGGAACGTTGGCAATTTCGCGTTGAATGTTGTCTTTGAGCTCGTCTAAAGTTGCTGGCTTGTTGTCATAGACCAATGACTTGATAAAGCCCATTTCTCGAGATAACACGTTCACTGAATTTGCCTTGCAATAAATCGATTGTGACATGTGCTGTGTGGTTAGTGGCACCGACTTGTTGAAACCACATATCGCTGATGTCAAGTTCATCCACGAAAAAATACGGCCCAATCACACTCCGGCATGAAAACCTCTCCAAACAGTAACATTTTGCGGGTGCAACGGTGTCTCAAGAAGCACTTGTTGATTTGTTGCTGACCAATAACACATATTTGGCTTATTGACAAAACCATTGAGCCAGAAATGAGCTTCATCGCTGAAGATGATTTTTCGCTCTTTAAGTTGCAACCACCGACTCAGAATTTCGGTAGTAATATTTAATAACTTCCAAAGGTTTTTGGTTCGTGAACTTTACCATGATGAAAATGTTGACTTTAACTAACGTTTTGACATTGACAGTTGATTAAAAAAGTTTAAGGGTGCGTTCATATAAAGATACGAAATTGTTATGTCCCTAATGGAAAATCCTTTATGAAATCAAAAATATAAGAAAAAAGTCATCTGAAGACTAAATTGATGAATAATAAATTGTAATAAATAATTGTAAAGTGAGTACAATTATTTGAGAGGCACTTAAGTAAAATGCCTTTTATGAAGGAGCGAATATTTTTTTTTAATCTTATTTATATTCAACAGAATTTTGTCTTATATTTCAGGCTTTATAGTATTGCCTCAAAAGAACAATATTAAGTTTTCAACCATTTCTGACATGGGATTTAGACATTGGATAAAAATATAAAAAAATTTGCAGCTATTTTCGAGATGCACTTAAGGCTATGCTATGTGTTTGCGAGGGTACTCTTTGGAACCCTTGACAGATATCGCACGGTGTAAATATAACGTATTTAATTTGATGTAACTCATCTTTTTTATTAAATATTAATGTTTGATTTGGTGAAGCATCAGTTATTCCATTTTAAAAATAAAAACAATTTAAATAAATTAAAAAATAAACGTTCGGAATATATGATAAGCCAATATACCTATATTATTGAATATTGTATTTATTTAATTACATTCCGTGACACTCTTTTGTCTATTCTAGGCTTATAACACATGTAATACTTATGAATCATATTGTATTTTTCTCTAAGTATTTTACAATAGTTTTTATTTTTATATTATTGTGGTCTGGCTTATTAGATAAATATACACAACTAATGTTATTTTTTCATATTTCCTGTTTATATTTTAATTAGAGAGAAAGAAGAAGAAGAAACAGACACAAGAACAAAAAGTGTAAATTCGTGTTGAATTTTATATAGTAAAGCTATTCATTCTGATATTCGTTAACTTGATTTTTTGTCTTTATATTGAATCTCTTCTTTACATTGACACGATCTTTAAATGAAATTTTTGTTTCTATATACTTAGTACTTAGGTATCTATATTTAGATATTTTATTTAATTAATTTTGTTTTATAATGAATATTTCTAAATAAAAATCAACTAGGTACCTATTAAGAATAGATACTATTGCTGTTTATAGGAATTAGTTAGTACTTATACTCAAAAGTATATATAGGCTTAGTGGAAAATATAGATAATATTATGTAATGTAATGGCGTAATAAAATTATTTTTATTTGTTTTTAAATTTACAATTTTATATATTTTTTTTGTAGATGAGAGAAAAAAAATCAAACAAAAAATATGATTCTTAGAAGCACGAAATAGTAATGTAATTTTAATTGTATGATATAAAACAGTTGATTTACATAATTATGGTACTTTGCTTACAAATATTGTGGTAAGTAGAGATGCTCAATAAAAAAAAAATTATGAAGATAATATAAAATATAATAGTTTCTTAATTGTGATATGATGGACTTATTAATTGGGTATATAAGATATTATTAAATGATTAATCACATGGAGATAAACTAAAATTGTAGAAAGTTTTGCAATGATAATTACTTATTTGCTGGTTTCTGTATTTTTATATGATCTATATAATTTTTGAATGAAAAAAAAAAACGGCAATTCTTACTTTAATTGCAACTGTTTGTTGCTGCACAAGTGAATTTTTATGCAACACTTGTATAATGAAGAAAAAGAAATGCATTTTCTTCTAGATTTATTTACAAAATTTACATATACTCATACAAATAATAGTACATGTGTAAAAAGTAAAAAGTAATCATCACACATGGTTTTATTACCACCTACCGCTGCTAACCAACCCAATTTAATTAAAAATGCAACTCACATTTGTATGTCGATTTAAATTGTGCGGACAATGCGGTGATGATGTTAGTTGGTTCTTCTTTTATTGTATTCATTTTTTTGTGTTCTCCTGTACTATTTGTTGGCAACAGCAGCAGCATAATGAAATACTACACACTACATATAGTACATATGTATGTAGAGAAAATAAGAACAACGGATAATAAAATGAAGAACTCTAAATAAACTAGAGCACAATTTGATTTAAACTACATGTGTAGGTACATACACGCTTACAAATACATAGATATGTATATCCGTACGTAGTATGAATTGTACATACATTGAACGAACACGAGAGCACAATATGTTTAAAATTATATGTATCATATGTATGTATGTTTGTACATAAATTTGTGATTTTATTTTCAGAACATTGAAAACATAAAAATAAGACATAAAGCACCGTTAAATGCTTTTTAAATAGAATTTCTACAAAATTAAAACTAAACAAGACATACGAGTGAGTGAGTGGCAAAAATCATAAAAAATAAAATCAAATTTGTAAAACTCAATTTTTTTACATGTTTTTTTTTTTGGTTCTCTTCTACTACAATAATCAATAGATTATCGATAAATGATCGTTAAATAGAAGCAACATGAAAAATTACAATATCAATATAGTAAAAATAAAAAAATCTCCTTACAGTCGGCTGGGGCCGACCAAATTATACCCTGCATATGTAGAGATATATATAAAAAGTTTGCTCTTATATCCATCCTTTTCTTCCACTACTTTGTATAGGACCTTCATTAAGAAGCAGGCGTACC